>CM053790.1:375846051-376446051 GCA_028749045.1 Cupressus sempervirens
TGAGAAGATCAAACAAATGCTCCTAAGAAATAGATAGTTGTAGCAATCAGTAATAGAGTATTTCTGCCCCCTCAAGATCGAAATTAAAATGAGGTAAGGGGATGCAAAAACTGGCTAGACATGAGAAAATTAGAATATAGCAATGTCCAAGATGACAGATAAATGATTAGAACCCAAGAATGACTATAAGCAATTGATAAAATGCCCCAATTTGACTAGAGTTGACCTTGAAGGATATAGCATAAAAATTAGGTCAAATATAGTAGAGAGATGATTTATATGTGAAAATGTTAATAGAAGGAGATATGAAGTATAGAAATGATGAAGACATGAAGAAATGAAGATGCCCTAGCGATGATTCAAAGATTAGACCTCAAACGGTCAACTAACTGCTCAGAAGAAGGTAAAATTTTAAAATGTGATTTTGACCATTAAGATGAACTTGGATTTTGATTTCAATCCCAAAAATGGATCCAAGATGTCAAAATTAGCTAGGGGTGCAATTTTCGCACAATTCTGAGGAGTTTTAAAAACTAGGTCAAAATGAGGTTGGAGGCTATAAAAGGGGTCCAAGTGTCATTTTCACTATTCATTTGTCTTTTTGTGATTTGAGAGATTTTGTGTGGTCCACATAGCGTCATGGCTCAGGCGAACATTCCTCTTCATCGACACCGTCTCGAGCGCAGTCGGTTGCACAACCGACCAGAGCGATATGGGGCACCGGTAAGTGACTACCTTTTTGTTGCTTTTTTGAGCTTTTTGTGAGTTTTTCGCACGTTTTTAAGTTTTTTGAAAAAAATTCGTGTGATACTTTTTAAAGTATTGCACGGATTCAGAAATATTATCACGCAACACTTTTTTTTGAAAAAAGTGTCGCACCGTTCAAGAAAATGTGTCACGCGAGCCACACCCAAATGTCGCACGACATGGTGCGAAATGTCGCACTCCTATTTAAAAAAGTATCGTGTGACACTGTTTCAAAAAAGTGTTGCACTCTCTTTGTAAAAAGTGTCGTACAGCTAGTTTTGTTATTTTTTTGAATGCTTTTTTTCATCATGTGACTATTACTAATGATTTCTTGTTTTACCTAGACAGGAGGTATTCTTGGCATTACAGATTAGAGCTCCCAGGGTGGTTGGTTTGCGCGTTGTGCAGCATTTGAGCAATGAGGAGCAGACTGCGCTAGTGGCTATGGGCTTGTGTTGGGTTGTACGGATGCCCCATATTTGAGAAAACCACGGTTTGTTGTCTATGCTGGCAGAGAGGTGGCATAGCAAGCATAAAACCTTTCACTTGTCGACCGGCGAGGCGTCGATTACCTTGGAGGACGTATATCGCATTTTGCGAGTGCCATGCCACGACGAGTCGGTAAGTTACTTGGTTAGTAGTTTATTGATTTAGCCATTTCAATGTTGGATGCCAAGTGTACTGATGTTAAGTTTTCATGATGGCACAGGTGTACTATGATACTACCCTGACAGAGGGGCAAGTGCGAGTGCGGGAGCTTTTCTAGGATGTGACCATTTTGGATCATCACCTGAGTTGGGAGAGATTGATGACTGAGTATGGATATGATTATCCTTTGCCCAACTTGTTATGTTCTTTGGTAGCCTAGGCCCTGGTGACAGACCGAGGCCAGAATGGCTTTCCACTAGGATGGGGTCGGCTGGTATATGATCTGATCTCCCGACCACATAGGATGGCATGGGGGCCTGTGATATTGGCAGAGATGCACCATGAGCTTCATGAGATAGTATATCATGAGGGTGGATCATGGGCATGTGGAGCAGTGTTAGCGCAGATCTAGGCTTGGGAGCACATCGCTGTGATCTGACCACGGGTGCAGCCACGAGAGCGCAGCCAACCGTACATTTTTTTCTATAGAGGTTTCATCCCACAGAGGCATAGTGGAGATGTGACCTATTACCGATGCATGTTTGATGAGCTGACAGCATTCACATGGTGACCATATCGAGAGTGTCAGTGGTGGTCAGATTCATGGGAGTTAGATTACATGCGGTATAGCAGACTGCTGGTGGGTCGGAGCACAGACATTGTGGAGTGGTTTGTGATCAGTCGCGTATGGCGACAATTTGCAGAGTGACAGGTGGTGTCAGTGGAGACTAATTCCTATGCCCGAATGCGCATAGATGAGGGATTGGGATGGCTACCGATGTTGGACTATCATACAGCAGTTCGGGATACCGCAACACTAGTGGTGAGTCCCTAGGATTATCGCCCAGATGTGGCAGATGCAGGGGCTGATCCGGGGTATCTTTATGAGATGCAGAGACACCCGTTCCCTCAATTCACACATCCAGATGCAGCACTTGTAGGAGTGGGAGGTGGAGGTGGTGACGAAGGAGGAGGCGAAGGAGGAGGGAGAGGGGGGAGGCAGATGGAGGGGGAGAGTTCCCGAGTAGGGCGGAGGCAGGCGGAAGAGGAGTCCTCAGATTCTGATGGTGATGATGGTGGAGAGGAGGAGGTGCCCTTAAGGAGATGGTGAGTGGTGGGGGTAGAGGCACTTGCAGAGAAGCTAGTAGGAGGAGAGGAGAAGGTGCCTTTGAGGAGGCGATGAGCAGTGAGGGTAGAGGCACCTGCAGAGCAGCCAGCAGGAGGAGAGGAGCAGGGTGCGAGGATCCATGCCTTGGAGGTAGAGATGTAGGCACTTCGAGTGACCATTGCAATACGGGATCAGCAACTGATGGACGAGTGAGCACGAGCAGATGAGCTGCACCGAGAATGGGATGCTGTGAGGCGAGAGGCAGCGCATCATGGTGCCCAAGCTGCATACTATTATGCTACCTATAGGAGTATGGTACCACCAAGATAGGGTCTTCCTGATTATTTAGAGCAAGCGGGCAGATCAGAGGGTGCAGTGAAGGCACCAGATAGGAGACATGCTCCTCCACCAAGGCCAGCACCAGCCGCAGAGGGTGGCAGTCAAACATGACATTGTGTTTTTATTTGTGCCTTATGTATTTTTGAGACATATATCCAGATTTTGGATCTCACATTTGTATATGTACCATGACACATTTGATATATATATGAGATACTGGGTTTATCGATATTCTTGTGTACTTGTCTCAAAATGTATGTTTCAGCTTTCATGTGATGTTTAAATTTTTGTTTTCAGCTCATGTATGTGTATATGCTTATGTGTATTGTTTTTGGTCTCTCATATGGGTGGTATAGATTTAAATATTTTTGTGAAAATGTGACACTTGGATAGATTGTATGTGATGATTTTTTGGATTAACCCCTTGTGATGATAGGTTAGCAAAGAAATGTAGCGAAAGGTTAAGAAGGTGAAAAGACAAGTAGAAGCAAAAGATAAAAGTAGCTAACTAATATGTCCATGAAAAAGATGAAGAGAGAGAGCTCTTCCCACATGTACGAATGTGCAACTAGGAAAAAAAAAATGACATGAACCTAAAATGCAAGCTACTATGCAAATTGGTTTACCAGCAAGAAGCGCATAACATTTAGACTCTTAATTTCATCATTGAGCATTTATTAAGGACATCATGAGATCATACAACCATCACTAGTATAACTATGAGGATATGAATATGATCGATATCGGATAGGTATGTGGAAATCTAATCTAAGCATCAGAGACATGTAAGTCAAGATAACTACGTGATTAGATTCCCTAAGTTTAATTTAGCAAGATTACACCTGTATCAAGGCATAAGCGCCAGGATAAACCCTGAGTGTGGTCTTGCAAAACAGTCAAGGATGATACATTTATAAGTCAAAGTGTTGAATAGGACAAGCACAAATGCTTACAACACTATAGACAAACAAAGTATACCCACAAGCAGAAATCAAGAAGACATGCCCCATGCCCCCAGTCTTCTAGTCAATGACATCCTCGAAAGACTATTAGGGAGGGAACACATGGCAAAGAAATCATCATAGACGACACACAAAGTAGATAAATATCAGCATAGCTCAGTCATTTAAGTGTTAAAGTGCGTGTGTGTAAGTCACTTGGCCATTTCTTCCAGACTTGATTCTGATAGTGAGAAATATCGCGACATCGGAGACCATAGGTAAACTATCTGTAAAGTGTTAAAAAACACTTGATGTCAGAGTGGGTGGGGGTAGTATTGAGAAACACTATCTTGTGAGTTGTCAAAGGAACCCTAATGCACAAGAATGCCTCAATAGGCTAAGTAGCTATGCCCCCAAGATGAGGACAAGAAACAATTCCAAGCTAGGAAATGTGTAGCGAAGTGGATGATTGAGACTGATAGACATAGGTGCAAGGGTTTCAAGTAGCACCTATTTCCAGGTTTTCACCACTTGACAAATTTTTTTTTTTTTTTTTTTGGTGATACATCAAAGTGAGGTTTTCACTAAGATGATCATTTTTCAAGACATTTTCTAATTTTTTAAGATTTTTTCAAGATCATAAATATATACAAGATAGCTGAGCAGTAAGCCTCTAAGTATAGAACTTCTTCAAGTGTAGGATGTTGATAGGCTCTACAAGTTCTTCTCCCTCTGAAGTAGACAACTGCTAAGCACCAAACCCAAATGCTGATGTGATAATGTAAGGACCCAACTAGTTAGGTTCAAATTTCCCTTTCTGTTCTCGATTTTGCTGATTTTTGGGATTCTCTCTAAGCACGAGTTCACCAACTTGGAACTCATGGGGGTGAACCTTTTTGTTATATTGTGTAGACATGCGCTTCTGATAAGCTCTCATGTGATCAAAAGTAGCTTTGCGACGTTCATCCAGAGTCTCTAATTCCTGTACTCTCATAGCTCTATGATCTTCATCGATTATTAACCCATGTAAGGAGACATGCAAAGAAGGTATCTCGACTTCTAATGGGAGAACAGCCTCAGAGCCATAGACTAGAGAAAAGGGCGTAGCCCCTGTAGTAGTACAAATAGAGGTTCTATAGGCCCAAAGTGCCAGATCTATTTACAAGTGCCAATCTTTCCCAGACTTGTGAACTGTGCGGTTTTCAGCAGTGTTTTATTAGAGGCCTCAGCTTGGCCATTCCCTCGGGGGTAGTAAATGGAGGACCAATGTTTCTTAATTAAAAACTTTTTGCACAACTATTTTAAGTCCTTATTCTTGAACTGCCCTCCATTATCCGTAACAATAGAGGATGGGATCCCATATCGGCAAATGATGTGATTCAATATAAATAGGGCAAAATGTTTGCCTGTAGCAGCAGATAATGGTACAGCTTCAACCCATTTAGTGAAATACTTCGTTGTTGTGATGATGAATTTATGACCGTTGGATGAGCTTGGATGAATCTTTCCTACCAAGTCAAAGGCCCATTGCTGAAATGGCCAATATTTTATAGAAGGGATTAACTCTCACCCAGGAGCATGTATCCAGTTGCCATGGAGTTGACATTTTTGACAGGACTTTGCATAGCGCACAGCATCAGCTTGCATGGTGGGCCAGTAATAACCCATCCTAAGCAGTTTTTGAGAAAGTGCAAGGCCATTAGAATGTGTCCCACAAATGCCATCGTGGACTTCGGCAAGTGCCTTCTCAGACTCTTCTAGCTCTAAACACCTAAGCAACGTTCCATCTAGACCCTTTCTATACAGGTCACCAGAGACCAAAGTGTAGTGTGAAGCATTATGAAGGAATTGGCATTTTTGGTTGCGCGTGAGGGTTTCAAGAATAACCTAATTACATAGGTAGGAGAAAATAGCCGCATAGCGGGAGGAATCATGACCCACAACAGTGTAGATCACCTGATTATCTAAGGAATCATAGGTTGGATGGCACAATTCTTCCACCAGGAACTCAAATCTCGATTCATGTTCTTGTAATTGGAGGATAGATGCTAAGGTGGCCATAGCATTAGCAGCCTTGTTTTCTGCTCTAGGAATCTGTTGGAATGTTACAAAGGTAAAATAATTACTTAGAGCATCTATCAACTTTTTATAAGGGATCAACTTGTCATCCTTTGTTTGATATTCATTATTCACTTGGTTCACAACTAGTTGAGAATCCCCATAGATGTGTAGCTCAGTTATTCTCCATTCAAGGGCCATTTTGATCCCATTTGTTAATGCTTCATACTCTGCAATATTGTTTGTACATGGGAACAATAATTTGTAGCACTTTGGGATCGTATAACCATGAGGGGAAACAAACAACACCCCTGCTCCTGCTCCATTCTGTGTATGGGATCCATCAAAAAATATCTCCCATGTTCTGTCAGTAATGTTCATGATCGAGGCATCTGGAAACTCAATTTGCATAGGTGCTACATCTTCAAGTGGGAAGTCAGCCAATTGGTCAGCTATGGCCTGTCATTTGATTGCCTTACGTTCAACATACTGAATGTCAAATTCAAAAAGAATCATCATCCATTTAGCAAGGTGACTAGTAAGTGCAGCTTTACCTAATAAATATTTCAAAGGGTCTATCTTGGCAATCAAGTGAACTGTATGGGCCAACATATAATGCCAAAGTTTTTGGGAGGCAAAAACTATAGCAAGGCATGCCTTCTCTATACTTGTATAATTTAGTTCATAAGCCACCAAAGTTTGACTGATATAGTATATGGCTCTTTCTTTACCCATCTCATCACTTTGGGCTAAGAGTGCTCCTAGAGAAGAATCTGTAGCTGAAATGTATAGAATCAAAGGTTTTCCTAGAATGGGTGGCATCAAAACTGGCAGTTTTGCCAAGTAGCCTTTGATTTGGTCTAAGCTTTGTTGACAGTCACTGTTCCAAATATGGGTAGATCCTTTATGTAGATTTTTATTGAAAGGTTGAGCCTTATCAGCTAATTGAGAGATAAATCTTCTTATGGATTGTAGTCATCCTTGAAGACCTCTAAGCTGACTGATAGTCTTTGGTGGTGGCATATCCATGATAGCTTGGACCTTTTCAGGGTCAACCTCAATGCCTTTTGCTGAAATGATATAACCTAGCAATTTTCTAGAAGTGACACCAAAGGCACATTTTTTTGGATTCAGCCTAAGTTGGAACTGTTCCATACGGTCCAATATCAAACTAAGGTCTTTGAGATGTGTGTCTCATTTATTTGATTTTGCCAATGTGTCATCAACATAGTCTTCCATGTTTTTATGCATCATATCATGAAAGATGGTTGTCATTACTCTTTGATATGTAGCACCAACATTTTTGAGCCCAAAAGGCATGACATTCCAGCAAAAGGTACCCCATGCACATGTAAAAGCTGTCTTTTCTTGGTCTTCTAGAGCTATCTTTATTTGGTCGTACCCAAAAAATCCATCCATGAGTGAGTACATCTCATAACTCGCGGTCATGTCCACTATCATATTGATGTTTAGTAGTGGAAAGTCATCCTTGGGGCACGCTTTATTGAGATCTCTAAAATTAGTACAAACTTGTATGGATTTGTCATGCTTGGAGATAGGTACAATGTTGGAAATCCACTCAGCATAATCAATGGCCCTAATGAAGTTTGCATTCAATAGTTTTTCTAACTCTGTCTTGACCAATAGAGCCACATGTGGATGCATTTTTCTCAACTTTTGTTTGACAGGCTTGACATCTAGTGAGATTGATAAGTGATGCATGATGAGATCTATATCAAGCCCTGGCATGTCAGAGTATGTCCATGCGAAGTTGACCTTCTTGTCTTGAAAGAATTGACCAAACTGTGTCTTTTCTTCGTTTGACAAAGATTGAGCTACATGGATAATCTGAGGACATTCTTCTATTCCCAAGTTGATAGGTTGTGTAGGTTCGACTAGAACCAAAGATCTATCTTGGAAATAGCTTGGTAGACTACCAAGTACCTCATCCGCAGGTGCCTCAGAGAGGTTTTCACCATTAGATACGCCTTTATTTTTACTTTTTTGAGGGTCAAACACCGCCACAATGTGGTTTTTGCCGTCTGATCGCTTATTTTTCCTTTTAATTTTTTGACTGAGGTACTTGATATCCGATTCCATCATGTTAACCACGGGTTCGCTGGTGGAAGAAATGACAGGTTCAATTGCATTTAGATAACAAGCGATCTCATAGTCATTTTGGAAAGATCGTATTTTAGGTCTTTGATTTTTTATAGACCAATCTATGAGATCTAGGTAAATTAGCGAGAGTGAGGGAGAAGTTTCAATGTGATTGATATGGAAGGAGTCATCTCTAGTGACCTGTGAAGTTGAGCCTATAGAAAATGTCGCAAAAGAGTCCAGCTCAGGACTAGTCCTAGAGGAACTAGTGTGATCCATTGAGACATGTTGTGAGTCAAACTCATCCAACCCCATACTAGACCATTCAACTACATTGGGTTGGGTTGCATAGGCATGAATGACATCCACCCCTAGCTCGCAAGATGCATCAGAGAGGCTTTCCCACTCATACTCATGAGAATCTATACTTTGACCCCTATCTATGAGATGAGCAATATTCTGCCTAATTCGTCCTCTATTTATGTTCTCAAAAGTAGACCCTTCTTGTTCATGTTGTTGGGAGTAGAAGCTTCTTCATTATTAGCAGTAACTATTTCTTCTCCCCAAAGGAGGGAAGTGAGAGGAACAAAGTCTTCGTCTTGTGCAGTAGTAGCAATTATGGGAGAGTCATCATCCTCCGATTCATTAGACATGAGTAATCTTCGATCATAGTTTGGTGTATTATTGTCTAGCCCAAAGCCTAGACCAGCGGTGTCTCAAGCATCATGACCTTGAGTGTGACTTAAAGGTTCAACTAGAGCGTTCTTACAACCAGTTAAGGACCCATGGCCCTGGTAGCCCATTTTTGTCAAAAATTTATAGCCTTTTCCATATTTTTTGGGAGAAATAGGGGTAGTCATTGTAACCTCCTCATCTTCCTCTTCTTTGTAGATCCAGTACCTAATGGCTTGTTCTTCCTTCTCTGCTTCCAGTGGTATGGAAGATTGCACAAAAGTGCCAAAAAGTGTCATAGCAGAAGCAAAAGACTTCTTTGCAATAGTTGGTTTCCCATAAGACTGAGGGGAAATTGGTAAGGCAGCAATAGAGTCCAAAGTATACTCGCCCATACCAAGGCTCATAATTTTTAGTTTTTGTTCACATTCTGTGAAAGATGGTGCTAGCTCATGAGAAGAGAGATTGTGTGGGACTAGTGTTTCGGTAGCAGAATATGTGTTGATAGACATGGAGTTGTCACTAGGGACAACCACTTCAGTACCATTAAAAGGGAACTTAATGCACTGATGGTATGTAGAGGGTATTGCTTGCATATCATGAATCCATGGTTGTCCCAACAACAAGTTGTATGCAAGTGGTATGTCTAAGACTTGGAAAATGACATTCTTCTCAACTGGACCAACTCTGATTGGAAGTACAATTAGACCTTTAGAAGGCCTTTCAACCTCATCATAGGCCTTTATAGTGATCTTGGCTTAGGATCGATGGCAAATTCAAACATGCCCAATTATTGGATTACATTAAATGAAATGATATTTAACCCTACAGCATTGTCTATCAGGACTCGAAGGACGCGGGTACGAAATATTTGAACTTCGATATGAAGAGAAAGGTTATGGGGATGACTGAGAGCTCGATCATCTTCTTCAAAAAAGGTGAGATAGTGAGGTGAGGAGATGTGGTTCACCATAGCTTGGAATTGTTCTGCATCAATATCTGTGGGAACATTGGCAGAACGTAAAGCTTTCTCAAGGATATCCTTGTGCAAAGGAGATAACTCTAGCAATTCGAAAATGGAGATTTGTGCTTGCGTGCGTTGCAGTTGGCTAACAAGATCATAGTTGGAGATTTTGGAAGTAATTGGTTATTTAGATGATGAAGCATTTTTAGGATCATTAGCAACTTTTAGGACAACCTTAGATTTCCCCCTAGTGACAACGTTGAGTGGTTCACCTTGAGAAGATGAAGACTCAGCCACCCAGAGTACCACCTTCAGTCTAGTATCAGTATGATCTTGAGGAGTGGATCGTGTCCTTAAGACCACTCTTGGTCATTCATTTTCAGCATTATAATTTGGCCAGTTGTCATTGTTGGAGCTTGCCATACATACGTATTCAGTGGGCTCAAGCATGCTTATAACATTATCAGTGTCAGCGTAAGCATAACTGATTTTGGCGTCATGATTCTTTTTGGCAGCTACCCTTGAGGTCTCACCCTTTTCATATTCAGGTAACAATTTTTGGAAAGCCTTATGATTAGTATTATTAACAAGGCCATCTGTAACAACTTTTCCAGCTTCGATGAGGTCTTGAATTACATCTTTGAGTTTGAAGCAATTCTTTGTGTTATGTCCCTTACTTCGGTGATAGCTGCAAGTATGATCTTCTCTCCACCATGGAGGTCTAACGGGTGGATCGTAAGGATGTGAGTTTTCTGGCAAGGTAACCAATTTTTTTGCAATTAAGGTTTTTAAAACCACTTCATAAGGTTCGACCATAGGTGTGTAAACACATCACTTCTTTGCAAATTTAGAGCCTTTGTCAAAGGTTTATGGTTTCGAACCTTCTTGTTGCTCTGCTGCATAGATGGCATTGGAAAGGTTAAATGCAGGTTCCTTAGTCTTAGGAGTGTCCACTACTCTGTCATTGACAACATACTTGTTTTTGTTCCAAGGTTTGCCTTTGTCTTTACTGTTTCCATTGTTAATTCTATCCTTGCTTATGGCAATATCACCTCTTTTGATAGCAACATCCTCAATGCGATATGCACTTTCTACCATGGTGTTGAAGGATGTGAATAACTATTTTCTTAGATCAAAGTATAATTCGGGTACAAGCGTATTGACAAAAATGTTAATTTTTTCAGCCTCAAGCACTTGCCGAGGATACTGAGAGTATAAAGATCTCCATCATTGGAGGTATATTGCAAAAGATTCTCCTAGTTTTTGTTTGATGTTGCATAAGTCTAGCATAGTCATAGGATGTTGAATGTTGTATGAATTTTTTGGATGAAGCGTTGCACAAGTTCGTCAAATGTTTTAAGAGGAGGACTCAATTTTGTGAACCATTCCATAGCTTGTCCTCTTAGACTTCTAGGAAACAAATGCATAAGAAAGGTGTCTTCATGCATAAAGTCCATGCTAATAGCATAGAAATGTCTCACATGGTTGTGAGGGTCACCATTTCCATCGTATTTTTCATACTTAGGAACCTCTATATCCTTAGGAAATGGTAGCATTTATAGACTCCTATCGAATGGAAGAGTGAAAATTGAGTCAACAAATGATGTCTTAGGTGGCTCCTTTGAAATTTGTAGTTGTGCAAATTGTTTCCTTAGTTCCTGTATTTCTTCCCTTAAGATTTCAACCTCAGTGGGCTCTCGCTTTGGAATAATATGTTCAACATTAAAACCTTGAGGGAGTTTCCATCCCCTAGCCGTCATGTATCGGAAGTATTGGTCTCCATTTTCCTCTAAAGCTCTGAGCATTAGTTTCTGGGCGAAGCCATCTTGTTGAAATTTGATCACATCTTCGCTAGTTACTTCTTCATCACTATCATGATGAGATGGTTTAGGTGAAGGACATGCGCCAACGGCAGCTCTAGGAGTCCTTGGAGGCGTGTGATTACCATCATTTTTTTCAAAGGGATTTCGAGGACAAGTTCCTTTATATCCTTCATAGTGTGCCTGATTGTCAGTTTTAGCTTATTGATTTTCTCTCTCCATAGCGTATATAGCCTCCAAAGTCTTTTGGGTTTCACGTGCTTGTTCTTCTAAGCGACGTTTATTTTCATCAGGGTGCACCATAGTGACTATACCACTCGTATCCTTGGGTGTCTCAAAGGGTGTACCAAATGGATTTTCAAAACTATCAAGTGGGTTGTGTTGAACATTAGTTGTTTGTGTTTGAGCAAATTCGAGATTCTTATCACAAGGTTGTTTGCAAGGATGTTTGGGTGGTGTTTCCAATTGCTTGAAAATGAAAGGCGTGTGGCTATCATTACCAACTTGATATCTAGTTGTGACCGGCATGTAAAGAGTTGTTTTTGTTTAGTAGGACAAGAAGAGCGAGCCAAATTTGAAGCTTTTATGATCAGGACTAGTCACTTGTCAAAATGTGATAGATGGCTTGTCAAACAGTGCTCAAGATCTTACAGCACGGGTGACTCAAGCCAAGCGGATGAGCGAGAAGCTCAATAGTGGATAGCTAGAATAAAATAATAGCTGAATTTTGACAAGTGATTCATCAAGATGTTTCAAGACTTACATTCAACAGATGAAACTCATCTTTTCGACCTAGGATGAATTCTTCACACACTGATACGTAGCCAAGATCAAGGGTGACCAGCGTGATGCTCCTTAGGCCAAACAAATCTAACGGCAAACTCTTTTTTTGACCCAAAATGACTCTAGGCGATACTTTCTCAAAAGGAGGGCGACATAAGTTCAGCAAATAGTGTCACTTGACAGAATTTCAAGAACAGTGCAATATATTTTTTTCAGGCGACAATTATTAGGCCCGAGTGAGATAGAATCTTGTAAACAGTGCGATATAATTTACAAAGGCATGCGACAGAATTTTTTGAGAAAAAATGTCGCGCGATATTTCTTCTAAAAGCATGCGATAGAGTGTCAGTTTTGTGCAAAAAAATTCAATTTTTTGGTTTGAAGTTTATTTCAATTTGTTAATCAGATAGTCATTTTAATCAGACAGCATTTTGTTTCAGTTCGTATCAGTAAATAGCAAGGTTTGCAAATAGTAAGTGTTGTAACATGTCTCAAAACAATTGATTAAGGGTAAAAACAACCTTGTCAATATGCATTTAGGATATCAGAATGGCCTTCCTAACAACTTTTTATCGGAATGTTTATGTTGCAAGAACGTTAACACTTATCAAAACATCGAAAACAATAGCCAAGCAATCTACCTTAGAGTCATGGTTCATTACTCAACAAATTGGCCCACACTTGATGCTCCTTTGCCTCACACCAAGTGGTTTCCCACAAGAGATATTGGCTTTGTCATGGAAGTGCCATAAGCACACCAAGGGAACACATATGGTGAGTGTAAATCTTGGGGTGATCCGGTTAGTCCACTAGGATCGATCCTTGCACCAAGAAGTTGAGTGGCTAAAAAAGGTAGTTACTAACTTAGGGTTTTTAGATCGGGCTTCCATTCATAGTGTTCCTCTTGCTTCCAATTATGGGATGCCTCACCTTATGATGAGTAACCGATCTTGTGATCACAAGAGTACCTTAAGCATTCTTGCCTAGTGATCTCCCTATGGTCAAAATCTCATAAGCGATCAAACTAGGTGAAGACAAACACTACGTCTACCAAAGTTTTGTGTCCTTGGTAGACTTGAGTTTATAGTGGGTTGGAAGAGCCAGGTAATTGGCTTGTCCCCACTTGGGTCGTTCCTCTCAGGTTGTCCGAGAGTAGGCCCTCTAAAGGATTCTAACTATACAAAGTGGATCAACTTTCGAAAGTCAAGATTTCTGGTTCACCACAAGGGTGAAGAGCATACTCTCCTATTCCAATCGTTTTCTCCCAAACACGCCAAGAAGATTCAATTACCCCTTGGTTTTGAAACCAAATGACAAGTCAAGATTTTTGATTCACCACAAGGGTGAAGAGCATACTCTCCTATTACCAAAAGACTCCAATCACAAGTTTTATGTGCCTAAAAAATGAACAACTATTCAAATGCCGCACATGGAAATAAAAAATCAAGCAAGTTTGGGTTTTTATGCTTTGGGCAGCCCTGCAAACAATGTTAGTAGCCCTTGTGCATTTGAAGCTTTGACATGCGTTCTTTTGTATGCAAGGTTTCAATTTTTTTCTTCACAAAGAGGGCAACCTGCAACCACAACTCGTTAGCCCACAAGTTAGCACAAAATAATCACAAAAATCATGAATTAAACCTCTGTAAAACCACCTAGAAATCTTTTTAAAAATGACAGTCAGCTAGCTAAGAAGAAATTTGATCAAATCCCTCAAGGAACAAGCAAAAAAATGTCAGGCGATACTTTTTGCTGAACAAATGTTGCGCGATACTTTGCAGTACACGCAAGCGACAATTTTTGTTCGGGCGATAGTTTTTCTTATGCCGTGTGACAAATTTTTGCACAGAGAGTGACAATATGCAAGCTGCAAGAGTGACACTATTTCCAAAAAAGTGTCGCATGACAGTATTGTGAACTATCGCGCGATACTGGAAAAATGTTGCCCAACCCTGCGACTGCAAAAAAAGAAAAAAAGGCAAAGCAGTAAGGAAAATGCAAGCAAAAATAAGAAAAGGTAGGGCGAAATGTATAGTCCAGCCCCACGGTGGGCACCAAAAATGTACACTCAAAATGTGTCACACTCTAAACCATTTTATCCAAACAATTCCATGAGTTGGAATGCTTAGATGCTAGCTTAGAGCTCCCTATCCACGGAGTGCAAGAAGCTAGTATTCAAGCATGAAGGCTCTCAACCAAGCCTTAGAAATGTGCTTCTTGCTGGTAAACCATGCAATGGGAGGTTCTTTGAGACAAGAGCAAGAATGCAAGTGTCTACAATGAGTTCCTCAAAGATGCAATGCAAGATGGAAGATTAAATTTGAATGGAAATGCAAGATGCAGCTATGCTAAACATGGATGAGAGTATTACAAAACCAAATATTTAAACTATGTGAGATTATTGCAAGAAATCAAAGCTAAACTAAAATGCAACTATGCTAAGAATGCCATATGATCTTATGCTAATATGATGGGATGAGAGAATGAGACAAGAAATGAGAAGTTCTCCACAAAGCTCCAAAGAAACCTGTTAGAAAACCTGCAGCGTGACAATATTCAAAAGATGGATCCTTTGAGGGGAAAGCTCTCTCCCTTTTAAAGATGTACGGATGGTGGAGATTAAGATGAAGATGGTGGATGATCAACGGTGGAAGTTGAAAAGAGGAGTGATCCATGTGCACACACAAGTCAACCAATAGAATATAAGTTGACTTGTCACATAAGACAAAAGTCTCACAAGGCTTTTCTTTTAATTGTAAATAGAAAAAGGACTTTATGTGTGCACTTTAAGTGGGTTAGAAGAATGGGGTCTTTTATTTAATTAAAAGGGGACATGTTCTTTTAATCAAATAATGAACTTAGGATAGCATAGTCAAACTATAGGTTATAATCAAATAAGTTGATTATTAGCAATTTTGTCTAGATAAATTATTAAATTAATTTAGTCAAAATGCTGAAAAGGGGGCTAATAGTCTAGATGACCATTTTTAGGTGATTACACTTTCTAGTCACCATGATGAGACTGAAGTGTTGATTTATTTCTTGATGATGTCATGTTGTGACATGTTTGACTTGACCATTTTGGAGTCTTCAATCAGTATGTTCTTGAGATATATTTTGGTTATTGAGAACTAATGGATACTTTTGATTATCAGTGATACATTCAATTGCCAATAGAGAACTGTTGTGGTCATGATTATCTATGGATGCTTTTCATTTGCTCATGGAGATTTGATGCTCTTTTTATGGATTATCTTTTGGTATTTCTTTCCAGTCACTCATATAGGACTAGGGTGATTTTATGATTCCATGAGCTTAGGGTAGGTTATCTACTTGTAGTGTCAGAAAGTGGCTTGCAATGGGGGTCGGGGCCCTAAGTGGCTGCCAGGGTAACTCGTTGTAAGTTTTATTAATAAGTGAAAACATTTACACTAAATAGGGATTAAATGAACCTAATAAGATAATTGTTTTGTTCTTGCCCATGCCTCGAGTGCTAGTACAGACTAGGATGGGAGTAGAGAGAACGCTTGGTTGTGACCTTGCATTCCATAGTATGCCTTGTCATTAGGAGAGGATACTAGTGGCCGCATAAGGATCAGTAGGGACCCATGGAGTCCTAAGCTAACTGCTAGGGTAACTTCTACATGATATATGCAATGACACTTGCCTGCTTACAAAGTGGGTTTCCTACATGTCTTTGTGTGCCTCTGGGATTAGATTTCATTTTTTGTGATTGAAACCTTTGAGTTAGTATACTTTTAGGATTCCTGGACTTAGAGAGTATTGTGCTATGTGTTTTGATAGCCTATTTGGGACTTGATATTATCTCCTCAGCATAGTGGGAGTGGACCATTTAGGTTCCACGTGGTCAGGTGGTAGTGTTTTTCCACTCTTATCATTTGAGATCCATCTGAGACACTGTGGCTTATGTATTCTTTGTGGCATCTATCTTCATTATGTTCATGGATTATGATGGTGGACATGTATCCTCACATTGATGATTTGCATATGTTAGATGATGTTATCTTATGCTTTACTTGCATATTAGATTTATTTCTGCATATGATGTAGTATGATTTAGAAGTGACATTTCTACTATGTTAATACCGATGATCTCTTCAATGACTTGGAATGTTATGTATGGACGGATGGCTAGGATCCATGATGGTCTAATGATGTTATTTATGATTGGGAGGAACCGTGCACTTAGTTAGTTATGTTTGTAATTTATGATTATCTCCTATGATGATGTATCATGTATGATTTGTGGTTTCATTTATGTTATTGCATCATGGATTAGAGTTAGTATGATGATGTAGTTTATTTCACATATGTACATTCTTTTAAGCCGTTCATACCCTGTGGCATGTACAGTGGATGATTGAGCAATTGGAAATGTAATTTAGGAACAATGAACTTTTCATTATTATTTCATGTGAATGTAGTATTAGATGGAAATCTAATTAGTTATGATAGATGTGATACAACATTAAGGGATCCATGAAGAATGTAACCTGTTATGTATGTCATGTTTACTTTCATTAGAATTGTTGCTATTACTTCTGCTATCATGTGAATGATGCAGATGATTTTAACTTTCATGTTTTAAAAAAAAAATGCTACCAAACTTAGGGAAATTTTAGGTTAATTCTTTGGATCTCTTGGCGGGGCATTACACAGTAAGTCAAACTTAGTTGGAAAATTCTACAAAGAAAAAAGGTAGAGGCAATTATGAGGAAAACACTTAAATAATAAGTTGGGATGACTATTGAGGAGGCAACCATGGTGAGATAGACTCTCATTGGTATGCATAGACAAGTCAGAAAGGGAAGATGTATATTCCACCCTTGGCATTAGTAGGATTGGCTTATTCTGTGACAATAGTGTTGAGTTGTCATTTTGCATGATGCTTAATGATAGGAATCCTTTCGAACTCCTCTCTTGAAAAGTTGATCTAGCAACTCCAAGGTTCCAAGTGATCTTGCAACCTACTGGAATCCATTTCGTTGAAGATAAATGTATTTTTTCATAGGGAGCTCTTTGATGGTTAGAAAAATTTGGATAAGAGTAGAATCTACTTGCTATCTCAAAAGAATAAAACACATAAAAAGGAATATATCTTTCTATTTTTCTATTTTTTTATGAGTGTAATCTAACAATGTAACTATATGAATTCATAAATTAACCAAGTGTTTGTAAAAGAAACTAATGAAGATAGGGTAACAAGAGGTTTAAGAAAATAACTTGAAAAGTAAATTCGTAATGAACATAAGGTATGAAAAAAACACATCTGTGAGTTAAGCCTTTGAAAAGATTGATAGGTAACTAATGAAAGTAGGAGCAGTGCTTCCTTAATTCCATGGATGTAATCATAGATGGGAATTTAGTAACTATAAGATGGTTCACTTTTCATCAGATTGCAAGGCCATGGAAAGTGTGCTCATGTGAGACAAAAAGCTATGTAGGAACAACAAGGTGATCTCTCCTCCAACTAAGTATGTCAGTGGAATTTTTAGAACTATAGCAAACACCAAAATTAAAATATTGCACAATCAAAATAATGCAATTAAATTGTTGGCTCAATTACATTCCATGAACATACATTCACAAAATATAACACACTTAGGCAAGAATTACTACACTCTAGATGCGACCACCAGAAGCATATATTATTGCATCAAAATAACAGCCTAGAATACATATCACATTCCTAAATTTATAAGAAATCTTCTCCTCAATTTGTGTTGAGAGTGAGAGATACCTTTATGCAATCATATGCTTCTAAACTAATAAAACAAATCTATTTATGTACAAACTAACTCTCTAACTAGTGCTTAGTAGGACTCCATCCATATTTATATCATTAAATGGATGCATGAGCCTTTACATGTCTTAAAACAAAGAAATCATGAGAAAAAAAGAAAAAAAGATCCATTAGATGATGTAGGAGTGTCTAGAAGTGCCAAAAATAGAAGCTTCGCGTCCACTAGATGTTTGTAGGAATTAAACTGTCATTAGAATGTATTTTTGATGCATGGAAAGCTCTAAATTTAGAACTGGCAGTTAACTATCAGTGCACCTTTGACTTATTCAAAAGCTTTCAGTGCACATTTGAAGCATCACACCTTGGGAGAAGCACACCTACGCACTAGCACACCTGCGCACTTGCACACCTTGGAAGAAATTTGTGCATGGTGCTTAATTCACCAAAAAAAATCAAAGTTCTTAGTTTTGAAAATGGTTTATGTATTTTTTCTCAAATGGGGTTTTATATCACTTTTGTGTACTTACTTTGATCCTTTTGATGATTTATACCCTCTTTATAGCCAAAAGCTTTCATAGACTTGAACTCCTTCTACTTCTAAAATTCCAAGGCACCTGTGTTGAATCTTGTCATTAATAGTTGCATAAGATGAGGAAACTATTCTAGTTCATGTATCCAACCTCTATACCTTTTATCTTTAGTGTAAATTGCTTGATTCTATCTTCTCTCCAACTACCCAATCCTTCCTAGTCAGAGACCATGTGATACAGATTTTCCAAAATGATCAAATGTTTGAAACTTTTTCATTATTTTTTACAAGTTTTTATAGGTCCTTTAACTGGCTTTTTCGAAGGTCTTCTACTCAAAATTTCAAGCTGAAACTTTCATCAGTCCCTAAAACTAGATAGACAAAGGCTCACTGTTATAGGGAGTGAATTAGATTTTTAGTTCTTCTTTCCAACAGTGTAAACGATTTTTAATTCCAAACTCTAGGTCAAAAGTTATGACCCTAAGAAGTTAAAGATATCTTTTTATCTACACCAAGAAGTAAATATTAGTTTGAAAAGTTGAAACAATTAATTTAAACAAACCCCCTAATACTAAAAATTCAAAACTAGAATGCAAAACCTATTAGAAACACTCAAAAAACCCTACTTCTAGCTTTAATGGGAAAAATTTGGCACACCTTGCACACCTTAAGCGTGCACTAGGTGTGCCTCTCCTAAGAAAAAAACCACCACTAAGGGTGTACACCTAGTGCACCTTATGGGGTATGCTAAGTCTACACCCTTATAGTGAAAAACTTTATTTACAAAGAGTATGCACATAGCACACCTTGTGGGGTGTGCTATGTGCACACCCTTACTTTTGGATATTTTGTGTTTGAAAGGCGTCAGTTCTAAAGAAAAGGTGCACCTCAAAAAGTGTGGAGGTGCAAATAAAGCTAAAGTGGAGGAGATAAATGAATTGAAAAAGGGGAGTGGGGTAGAGGTGTGCACCTTTGGAGGTGCACACCTATTCATGTGTGCAGGTGCGCACTTCCAAAGGGAAGTTCTCCCGCAATGGTGAACTTATTGCACTAGAACAACTTGAAGGGTGTGCTAGGTGAGCTAAGTGCACTAGTGTGCCCTTCCACTTACAAAATTCATTTTTTCTCCTCAAAATCTCCAATTCTTGACAAATGGGTTTTCTAGCAAAGAGCTAGACTAAGAAAAAACACCAGTTATAACTCTAAAAAAGACTTAGACCCTAGACTAGGGATTTGGAAAGCTAAAAAAAACTAGGGGGTTCCCAATTCTAGGAGAAATGAGGTGTGCATTTGGAAACCACAACAAGTAGTTGCACCTCCTACTGAAGTCTGTATTGCCCCCTATGCAGCAATTTCATAACAAGTCCTAGAAAGAAAAGAATCAAGGCTATGGCCTCATGTTTGGGAAAGAGAAAGAAAGAAATTACTCATATCATACTGAGCAAGAAGGTGTGAAGTCAAATAATAGAAGAGGAGACCTCAAAGAAGGAACCTGAAAGTGCACAGTCAAGAACGAAGGCTTGGAAGCCTAAATTTGACAAGGTAAATAGCACAATAAATAATGATGGTACTTTTTCCTAGTTTAAAAAGTACTATCATTTTACACTAGTATAGATAAATTGTAGTTAGAAAATTCTATGATTAGAAATATTATTGTCTAATAAGAATTTTGAAGATTTAAAGGATGATATTATTAAGATCTCTATGAGATATAGATAAACAAAAGGAAGAGAGTTGTTGAAGAAGACAAAAAACATCAAACAGAATCTTCTTAGAAAGTTGTTTTAGATTGACATTGATTTACACATGGAGAGATTATTGAAATTTTTTGAACCTTATCTCAGGAATAAAAAGTGATCCATATTGATTATGGGAGGAAAGTATTAGGAAGTGGATAACAAAATAAAAAAGGAAATTGTGTAGATGATGAAGGATTTGAAATTAGTAGCAGTAGTACCATAGATCACAATTGGAGCTAACACCATGCATGTTGGTGCCACATAGGTCACAGTAAACATCACAAAAGATCATTTAAGGATATTTGGCCAAACATTGTTGGAAATATCTCTAGCTCTGATGGTGAAGAGGAGAGAAGAAAGATTGAAGAAAAAGAAGAAAAGAAAAAGAAGCAAGAGGAAGAAAATAAGAGGAACCATAAAGAAGAGGGAGAAAATAAAAAGAAAGAAAATGAAGAGAAGAAGAGAAAATAAGATGAAGTAATGAAAAAGAAATAAGAATAAAAGAACAAGAAGGAAGAGGGAGAAAATAAGAAGAGAGAAGATGAAGAAAAGATGAGGAAGAGAAGAGGAAGAGAAGAGAATGAAGGAATAAGAAGAGAAGAAGAGAAGAGAGGAAGAAGAAAATAATATAGAAGATGAGAAGAATTTAAGAGAAGAGGAACAAAGAAAGAATGTAGAGGCAAGTGCGACAAGAACTTTTGTCACCTAAGCATCTCTTATAGGCTCAGATGATGATGATCAATTACAATTGATATCATCACTTAGTAAGATTATTAGTAAAAATAGGCTAGTAAAGAGTTTGGATAAAACTCTTATGGAGGTAATAGAAAAGTTACAAGAAACTTAACTGTAAAGTCCTTTGATCCAAATCCTGAAGATAGGGCTAATGTTGTGATTCAAATATTTGATGTTGAATTCACAAGTTTGTCACAAGTAGTAGTGGCACGACCTCAAGCTTTCCATGATACATAAATGTTTGACACTATCTATCAAAATATCAACAATGATTTTAACAACTCTTGATGCTTACATCAAGGCATTGAGAAAGTGCAAACTTGAAGGTAAAACCTGTAGGACTAGAAAATGCTTTAGAACCTAGAATACTATGAAAAACCACAAAACTCAATCAAAATACACTAAACCCTTCTAATCTACCATGAAAACCAATTGAAATAAATAAAGTGAACATAATCAAAACTCCCTCTTTAATTTTAGCTCCAATGTCCTTTCTTCTCCATTTGATATACCTCCAATTTCTTATAGTGCCTATACAATTGAAAGAAAATGACTATGATGGGATGATACTATTGGGAATACTAGATGTTGATTTATCTGTAATGTGAGAATAGGGACTCTAAGAGATCAAAAAGGGGTGCAAGATGGCTCAATTTATATCCAAAGTGCAAGAGGAGAGAATTCAATGAGAGGATGGACACTTGTCACTTCGAATTTGCAACTTGGCATGATATTCCTTAGAATATCTATGAAAACCATGACACAATATGCCAAAAGTAGGATTCTATGATGCATGAAAGTCAATGTGGCTAAAATTGGAGGAGAATCTATGACGTGCATATGACACCTCAAAGCCACTTATAGCCAAGAATCCATGACAATGGTAGCTTATTATAGACATGTGTAAGGAATAAAATATATCAAATATGACATATTTTAGCCAAGTGTAGGGATAATATCCATGATGTATGATGTTTCCATGTATCAAGACTAGGTGGAACATTAGAATTAACAATTCATATATCTATGCAAATGGAAATTAGTAAAATGGAAATTAGAAATGGAAAATGGGACTTCAAAAATTTGAGAATTCCTATAGTTTGCAAAGATGAATCAATTAATTAATAAATATCAATTAATTGATAATGTTTGGTTAGAAAGAATAATTAGTTTTGTGTGATGAAAATGATTGAAATGAGATAGGATTAGATTATGCATTATTTAATCTTATAGGATAAATTAATAAATGATTGGCCAATTTTATCAAATAAATGTGATAATATCCTTTGATGAAATGTGATGATTATACAGGTCGACTAGGATGATGGTGGAGAGATCAAAGCCATGATCAAATTGATTAACTAATTAGAATTGATAAAATGCCAAGGACACATGACATGGATTAAGAACATGTGACATTTAATAGACATTTTAAATGCCACAAGATTGAAATTTATTGATAAATTTGATCCTAATAGCATTAACGAGCATTGTCAATGTGACATAAATTGATTGGATAATGTCATGATCTTGTTAGAAATGCTTTAGAATAACTAAGAGGGTGGGCTGAATCAGTTATTCAAGGTCCAAATGTCCTATTCAAACTTTTTGTCAAGTAAAGTGTGCCCATAAAACTATTTGTCCATCCAAGCTTTAACTTTCCTATTCGGCAAGCTATTATAAATCAACATGCAAGCATAACACATAAAAAGATCAACACATGAGATAGTGATTTACGTGGAAACCCAATTTGGGAAAAACCACTAGTAACATGCTACTAAATTCTCACTCTTTTGAAGTGATGCCCTATAAAAGGCCTGCCCTATTAAAGGCTACAACACATTGTTAAATGTGACCTGGTTATAGGATTTAACCACCTTGTTAGAAGTGGGCCTGGTTAGAGGACTTTAGAACATTCACTTAGAATGCCACCATGTTAAAGGATTTACAAATGACTGTTAGACCAACCTAAGTCCATAGGATTTTCTTCTACCCTAAGTGATATAACTGCTAGAGAGTAACAATAAGGGGTTTTGACTTGATTACATAATACAACTCAACTTGTAGATCTCAGATCACTTCTCAACTCATATCATTACCTGGCTTTTAGTCTCTGCAACTCTAACAGATTTCCCTCCTTTCAAGCTTAGTCTCCTTGAGTCTTCATGCTCAACGTACTAGTGCAATCATCTCTTTATGACCACTTTTCAAAGTACAATCTCTGTACTCTATTCTTCCTTTTCCTAGATGTCTCTTCCTTCACACCCTTTCAACCCCTTCATAATTTGGCACACTATCAACTCTTGCTTCTTGGTCTGTGACTTCTTAAATAGAAGTCTGGAATTCCTTTTCCTGCTCAATTCTTCTCTCTTTTAATTTCAACTTGTATGGATTAGGTAGGGTTCATTGAATCTAACCCATATTTTGTTTCTTCTAGAAACATCATCAAGAATCCTCTTGAATTTTCTCAAAAATAATTTACATAAAATTCCATGACACCAACTCATCATCCTTATCCTCCAACTAGTACACAAAATTCAAGGTAACAACTTTTTCAGCTTAGATTCATCGAATCTTTGTCCTTTCCAATAATGCAATAGCTTGACACTATTGAAATTTGGGTGCTTGGCACATACTATGTTACTCGGCACAAACTACATTGTACTGATGCTCGACACCTACTAAGATTTGTTGATGCTCAGCACTTGTTATTTTACTTGGCACTTAAACTTCACTTGGCACCTAAAGTTCACTCGAAAAATGCTAGATGTTGCATTTGCTCGACTCCAACTAAGAATTTTCTTGGCTTAAACTAGCTTGCTTGGCACCCACTAATGAACTTAGTTTAAGCTTTACAGTCAACCTTGTTCTAACTTATACTTCTAATGTTTCTAAGTGTGATCAACCTCTGTATCTTCAAGTATGTTACCAATACATCATTTAACCATTATCTTAATTGATCCTTGCACTTCATTACAAAATCATAACTCAACCTTTCCCTTAGGTGCTTTTGTTACATCTTGTTGATTAAATCCTCTTCATCAATCAATTAAGTGATAGTACTAGGATATTATAAGCAAATTTTATTCCTAAAAATAGTAAGTTTGACATCAATGACAAAACAATGATTGAAAATATTTCTTTTAACAACATTCTCCCTCTTTCAATCAATCTTCTTCATCAATGATCTTTTCAATCAGATTTCTAACAATCTCCCTCTTTGGCATTGATGGCAAACCAAACTGATCAACCATCAGACTAAACTATTTAAC
Organism: Cupressus sempervirens; assembly: GCA_028749045.1. NCBI lineage: Eukaryota > Viridiplantae > Streptophyta > Pinopsida > Cupressales > Cupressaceae > Cupressus > Cupressus sempervirens. Next base: position 375,870,268 of record CM053790.1, read on the forward strand.
CAAGTTATCAAAATGCTAACTAGGTTAGAATAGTCTGTCAAGTGCTTAAAAGTAATTGTGTTACCATTAGTTGTCTCATCTCCTTCTCTTTTCCTAATTGCTTTACTCCTATTTCTCCCTCTTAGCTATTGTATCCTTTCTTACATTTTCTCCCCCTATATGCATTGCTCATCTTCTGCTATTTCTCTCTCTATCCATATTTTATGATCAACTTTTTCATCTTCTCCCTCAACTATTGATCAATTTTTGATCTTTCTCCCTCTTTGACAACAATGCCAACGACATATTATTTCAGCATCTTATCATGCAAGTGTAGTTTTGCAAGTTTTTCCAATTTCTCCCTCTATCACCTTGCTTGTAACTAATTTGGATCTTCATCACTTTAATTACTTCAGGCATGATCCTAAAGCAAACATCCTCTACATCAATGTGTAATATTTTAGTAATCAATTCCTCTAATGTAGGTCAATCTTGATTTTACTTCAAGTAGCCTTCGCTAGGGGTATCACTACTAACTTACCTCTAAGATACTTAAAAGCATTTTTAGGTAGTGCTTTTGTGAAGATGTCAGCAATCTATTCCTTTGGGCTAACATATTCCATCTTCACTTGTTTGTCTTCAACCAATTCTCTTACATAGTGACACTTGATTGCAATAGGCTTGGTTTTGGCATGCATTACAGGGTTCTTTGATATGTTGATAGAACTTGTATTATCACAATAAAGAATCACAGGCTCATTTACTTCTTCCTTCATTCCTTGCAATAGGTGTTTGATCCATACAATATTAGTGCAATTTATAGCAGCTACAACATATTCAGCTTTTGTAGTGGACTGTGAGGTACAATTTTTCTTTTTGTTGGTCCATGTAATCAATCTTCTTCCCAAGAAAAGTGCTCCTCCACTAGTGTTTTTTCTATCACCAATGTTACCTCCCCAATCTACATCAGCGTAGACTCTTAGCTCAAACTTTTCACTTCTCTTGTAGTACAAACCAAAGTAATCAATTCCTTTTAGGTACCTCGGTATTCTCTTTACTACCATTAGATGATTTTCTCTTAGATTTGTAGAAAATCTTGCCACTATTCGAATAGTTAATGCAATGTTTGGTCTACTATGTAAAATATATTGTAACTTTCCAATCATTGATCTATACAATATTTGATTCACTTTAGCTGACTCATCATTCTTGGATAACTTATGTCCTGTCACCATTGTTGTGCTAACTGGTTTTGAGTCTTCTAATCCAAATGTTTTGAGTATCTCCTTGATATATTTTGTTTGGGTCACAAATATTCCATGCTTTAATTGATGCATTTGTAATCCAACAAAGAATTTGATTTCTCCAAACATTGACATTTCAAACTCAAGTTTCATTTGATCAGCAAAATCTTTGCATGCAGCATCTTTCCCTCCAAATATTATATCATCAACAAAGATTTCAGATATCAAAATGTCTTTACCTTTTTCTACTTTGATGTACAGGTTTTTTTTGTCATCTGTTCTCTCAAATACAATCTTCACAAGATATTTGTCTAGTCTCTCATACCATAATCTAGGTGCTTGCTTCAAACTATAAAGTTTCTTATGCAGTTTGAAAACCATATCCTTGTTATTGTCATCAACAAATCCCTCTAGTTGTTTTATGTAGACTTCCTCATCCAATATACCATTTAGAAAAGTAGACTTCACATCCATTTGGTAGACTTTGAAACCTTTGTAAGCAGCATATGCAAGTAGTGTTCTTACTCCTTCCATTCTTGCAATAGGGGCAAATGTTTCCCCATAGTCCAATCCTTCTTCTTGTGCATAGCCTTTGCAAACTAGTCTGGGCTTTTTTCTAGTTATCTCACCATTTTCATCAAGTTTGTTACTAAACACCCATTTGGTACCAATTATATTCTTATCAGTTGGTCTAGGAACTGGGGTCTAGGTTTTTTTCTTCTCAATCTGATCTATCTCTTCTTCCATAGCTTTATACCAGTCATCATCTTGAAGTGCATCTTTTACTATTTTGGGCTCAACCTTTCTTAGAAGACATGATTCATTCCTTAGTCTATTCTTTGCCATTGGTCTAGCATCCTTGTCACCAATTATTTGATCTATAGGGTGATGTCTTCTTACATACTTGGGTAACCTTGGTTACGTTCTTCTTTCCATGTTTGATCCTTCAACTTTAGAGTCATTATGTTCTTCTTCATTTGGTACTTCATCATTTCTTTCATGTATACTATTTTTAGAATTAGCATGTGCATTTTCTTCATTCTACAACTCAGCTTTTGAATGCAGCTCGACATTCACTAGTTGTGAGTCAGCTAATACTGATATTTGTTGTTGATTTCCAACTTGATTAGCAATATTATCTTCAACAGTCATTCCTTCATAGAAGTATACAAAGGATCTATAATTTTCTAGTTGCTTGGACTTATCAACTTGGACTTCTACATGCTCATAAAAATTTACATTTGCACTCTCTACAATCTTGTTAGTGTTAGTATTCAAACACTTATATGCTTTGCTTCTAGTAGAGTATCTAAGGAATATGTCTTTATCACTTTTTGCATCAAACTTCTCATTTCTAGTATCTTTAAGAATATAGCACTCACAACCAAAGACATTGAAATGTTTTACATTAGGTGAGTGACCATACCATAGTTCAAAAGGTGTTGTATTTGTATCTTTCTTGACTTGGACTCTATTCAGGGTATAAATAGCAGTACTTAGAGCTTCTCTCTAGTACTTTAGAGCAACATTTTTCTCCATCATCAAGGCTTTTGCATAGTCTATCACTGATATATTCCTTCTTTCAGCAATACCATTCTATGGTGGAGTTTTTAGTGTTGATGTTTTCCTTTTGATATCTTGTCATTGTAGACTATCTCAAACTCTTTTGGTGTAAACTCTCCTCCTCTATATGATCTTACACATTTCAGACTCTTATATTTCCTTCTCAACTCTGGCCAAATGCCACTTGAACATTTGAAATGCATCAAATTTTTGCTTTAAGAACATAGCAGTCATCATCCTAGAATAGTCATCTACAAATAGCATTATGTATTTGTCTCCTAGGTAGCTTTGCACTTCTATTGGACCAAATAAGTCTGTATGGACAAACTCTAGTACTTCTTTGAAAGTGTATTTTTTTCTTTTGAAACTAGACTTAGTCATCTTTCCTAGTTGACATTATTTGCACATTGTATTTTTAGGCTTCTTTAGTTTAGGAAAACCTTTGACTTTCTTCCTTTTTCTTATGCTAATTAGATTGTCAAAGTATACATGACACAATATTTTATGCCATAACCACACATCATCAAGTCTAACAACAAGACAAGTTGCATCTTTCGTATCTGGATAAAACAAGTTACTCATAGTTTGTTCACCTTTTCCTATCAAATTTTCATTAGTGTCATAGATTTTGGTAGTTTTTTTTCCAAATTCTACTTTACAACATACATTGCCTAACTGTGATACAGTCAATAAATTGTAGTTCAATCCTTCAACATAGTATGCATTATCACATGAAATTTTCTCTATAATTTTAATTGATCCTTTTCCTTTGATTTGGCATGGAGCATCATTACCAAATCTAACACTATTTTTATCATATGGAGTAAAGGTAGTAAACTTACTTTTATCTCCTATCATGTGATGTGAGCAACCACTATCTATGATCCACTTGTCATTCTTGTTTACACAAGTTACTAGTGATGGAGCTTCATCTTAATCTGATCCATCCTTCATAGCTACATACACTACTTCATCATCATTTTCATCAAAATCTTCTTCAACAATATAGCATCTTTTGCCTTTGTCCTTGTAATCTCTGCTATCATCTTCTCTTTTTTTCTTGTACTTGTTTCCTTCCTTATAGTTCTTCTTTTGTGTACACCTTGCAGAAATATGGCCTACTTCATTACAATTAAAATAAACGATAGATAGCTTACCTTTGAATTTACCTTTGCCTCTATGGAATCTCCTACCCATTAGTGCTTCTAACTATTCCACATCTTCCTGATCTGTGATGTTATCACTGGATGCATGTTTTTCTTTTCTACTCTTCCTCATTGATGTCACCTCCTCAATGTCTTTCAATGTCAGCTTCTCCTTAAAAGTAGATTCAAGGTTCTTAGGTCTGTAGTTTTCAAAATTTGATAACTCAAATGTAGTAAGTCTTTCCACTTTTCCTTCAAAGGTTAGTGTGTTTTCTTGTACACACCTTAGCTCTTGGATGGCTAAAACTCTAATGGCATAGATAGGGAGAAGGGTCCTTAAGTATTTACTATTAACAGTCTCTTTTTTCAATTGACCATCCAAACTTCTTATTTCACTTACCACTTTTTTCATTCTAGCAGCATATTGAGCAACATTTTCACCTTCCTCCATTTTCATGTCATCAAAATTTTCTCTAAGGCTTTCTCTCTTTGCTCTCTGGAAATTTTGATCTCCTCCATAGATATTTGACAAGGCTTTCCACATTTTGAATGTAGTGTCACATTCTTTGATATCATCAAATTTAGCATAATTGAGTGCAAAGGCAATCTCTAGTATTTCCTGATTGTGCTCCTTCCTTTTGTTCAAATCATCTATAGTAAGAGGTCTAGCTGGGCCTACATGTTCTATTCCAATTGAGGATTTTTCATAATCACCTATTAGTCCAAGGTGCAATTTTATCAGACTTTTCCATGCAACAAAGTTTTCTTTACCTACTTCTAGTACCTTAAAACTAAATCTGCAGATGGCTCCAATACCAATTGTTAGAAATGCTTTAGAATAACTAAGAGAGGGGGTGAATCAGTTATTCAAGGTCCAAATGTCCTATTCAAACTTTTCATCAAGCAAAGTGTGCCCATCAAACTATTTTTTCATCCAAGCTTTAACTTTCCTATTCAACAAGTTATTGTAAATCAACATGCAAGCATAACACATAAAAAGATCAACACATGACACAATGATTTACGTGGAAACTCAATTTTGGAAAAACCACTAGTAACATGCTACTCAATTCTCCCTCTTCTATAGTGATACCCTATGAAAGGCTTTCCCTATTAAAGGCTACGACACACTATTAAATCTAACTTGGTTAAAGGATTTAACCACCCTATTAGAAGTGGGCGTAGTTAGAGGACTTTAGAACATTCACTTGGAATGCCACTCTATTAAAGGATTTACAAATGGTTGTTAGACCAACCTAAGTCCATAGGATTTTCTTCTACCCTAACTGATATAATTGCTAGAGAGTAACAATAAGGGGTTTTGACTTGATTACATAATACAACTCAACTTGTAGATCTCATATCACTTCTTAGCTCATATCATTGCCTGGCTTTCAATCTCTACAACTTTAACAACTTTCCCTCCTTTCAAGCTTAGTCTCCTTGAGTCTCCATTCTCATTGTACCAGTGTAATCATCTCTTTATGACCACTTGTTGAAGCAGAGTCTCTATACTTTTTTCTTCCTTCTCCTAGATGTCTTCTCCTTAACACCCTTTCAACCACTTTGCAATTTGGCACACCAGTAGCTCTTGCTTCTTGGTCTATGACTTCTTAAATAGAAGTTTTGAATTCCTTTTCCCACTTGATTCTTCATTTTTTAATTTCAATTCGTATGGATTAATTAGGATTCATTGAATCTAACCCATATTTTGTTTCTTCTAGAAACATCATGAAGAATATTCTTGAATTCGCTCCAAAATGGTTTACATAAAATTATGTGCCACCAGCTCATCATCCTTATCCTCTAACTAGTTCACAAAATTCAAGGTAACAACTTTATCAGCTCAGATTCAATGAATCTTTGTCATTTCTAATAATGTAGTAGCTCGGCACTATTGAAATTCTAGTGCTTGGCACATACTGTGTTACTCAGCACCAACTACATTTTACTGATGCTCGACACCTGAAGTTCACTCGGCACCTACTAATATTTTCTGATGCTTGGCACATGTTATTTTACTTAGCACTTGAACTTCACTCAGTACCTAAAGTTCACTCAACACACACTAGATTTTGCATTTGCTCAGCTCCAACTAAGAATTTGCTCGGCTTAAACTAGCTTGCTCGGCACCCACTGATGAACTTAATTTAAGCTTCTTGTTTTAACTTATACTTCTAATGTTTCTAAGTGTGATGAATCTCTATATCTTCAAGTATGTTACCAATACATCATTTAACCATTGTCTTAATTGATCCTTGCACTTCGTTACAAAATCATAACTCAACCTTTCTCATAGGTGCTTTTGTTACATCTTGTTGATTAAATCCTCTTCGTCAATCAACTAAGTGATAGTACTAGGATCTTATAAGAATTTTTCATTCCTACAAATAGTAGGTTTGACATCAATGACAAAACAATGATTGAAAACATTATTTTTAACAACAATCTCCCTCTTTCAATCGATCTTCTTTGTTAATGATCTTTTCAATCAGATTTCCAATCTAACGCTAAGGGATTTGATAATGTTAATGATTGGATGATTAAAATGACAAATTTGACCTAGCGCTAAGGGAAATGATAATATTAAGGTTAGATTTGATAGGTTTGATAAGATTTGATAGGTTTCCAAGGAACTAAGGGACACAACAATCCATAGGGTTTGATAGATGATGATCAATTTGAGATATTTGACACATTTCAAATTGATTAAGGTTGATTTGGGATGATTCCAAGTATTTGGGATGATTTTGGGTTGATTAGATATGATTCTGATGATGTTGAAATGGTTTTGGGTCGATTCCAAAAAAGTTTGGATAAGATGGGAACTGATTCCAAAGTGATCTAGGATTGATTTAAAAGGGGAGACAAGTGATGAAGGATTTTGTCAAAATATAATAAAATGATAATCAAGTTGGCCAAAAGATTAGAATTAGTGGAGTGATAAAATGGGACAAGTTAGTAGGAAAAAGTGATTAAACAATAGACATGAACCATTTGTGAGCATCTACATTTTACCCCTCTTTGAAACAATGTGATTTAGAACATTGTGTCAAAGACTACTGATTAAAAAGTCATAAAATCATGCCCTAGTATGGGTGATATCTATGGGTTTCTCCTTAAAAATTTGACCAAATAATGAAACTGATAGGTCAATTTTTTGAAAATGAAGAGACAAGTCCATAGAAACTAATTGATCAAAAATTGGAGATCAAATGCAAAAATTATGGGTCAAGAGTGCAAAAATGGGGGTCAATCGAGGCCCTGGGAGTAGTTCTAGGCATCCAACTACCCCTAGTGCACCTAAAACATCCCCTTGTGTGTACAAGATACACTTGGTCATGCCAAGTATGCCTTAAGATGACCAAGTGTGCCCTATGTGCAGTTGGGGAGCCCAACTATGCCCTAGGATGCTTCGAGGGCCAAAATTAGTCTGACTGGACTCGAAATGGCCCAAAACTTTGTGTGCATGCACAAAACCATAGAAAGAGGTCAAAAAATGGGTAAAATCAATCAAAATGGTCAAAAAATTTCAACCTAGGTCAAACTTGGTAGAAAGTTGAGAAATACTTAGGCAAAGGGTCAAAAATAATGTAAATGAACTCAGAATGACCCAAAATTTGGTGTGCATGTTCAAAACCCTAGAAAGAGGTGAAAACATAGGTCAACCTAGTAAAAAATAGTCACATATTGTTGAACTTGATCAAAATTAGCCCAAAATTGGTAGAAAGCCACGAAAGGTTGACAGATAGTGTATGATCATGCAGGAATGCAGGAATGCAAGATGAAGATGCTTTTGGTGTATCAGAGTACATGACTATGGTGGTGATAAATGAGATGGATGTTAGAAGATAGAGGAGATGAGATGAGGACCAATTAATTTGAGGTGAGAACTTTTTCTTTCATAAAGTGCACTATGTTGTTAAAGGAGCTTTACTTTGATATGGCAAAAAGGGATGCAACATATCATGGCATAAAGGGCCAGAGTGCAAATCCATACCTTTTGCATAAACAAGCATGATGTAGATAGAAAATGACCTTGTCCTTCCTAAGGCATATATACATACCCCAGACTCTCAAAGGTACATTCAACAGACAGAAAATAAAAGATGACCATGAACCATCCCAACCACTCTCATAGATCAGTTTATATCATCGAGTGGCATAGGAACATGATCGAACAAAAACAAAACAAAAATAAACCACTCACTAAAAAATGTGAACAAACAGTTATTCTCATCCCTTGTTACTTTATTTTTAGTGTCTTTTGGTTTGTGTCAGATTGTGATGTTGATAGGTTTGATTATTGTTGATAGTGACAAGTTGAATTTATTATTAGTTCACATTGCTCATATAGTGTGATTGTCATTGAAGTGTCACGCTTGCAATTTTAGTTTGCAAAAGTTCAAGTGTTTAAGCAAAAGGGGTGATTATCCATAGTGACTATTTACAAGGTTCATTGCAAATTTTTAGTTGGTTTTGTGATTTTTATGGTTTTTGAGGATATTTTATGTTTTTGTGTTACTCATTTCTTTGGGACAATTTATGATGTTTAGTATTTTTTTCAAGATATTTTATGATTTTTATTTTAAAAATTAGGACTTTTTATCATTTTTATGGACTTGTTTAGGATATTTTATGATTTGTATGGGGTTTGTTTAGGATGTTTTATCATTTTTAGGTCCTTTTTTAGGATCATATTTGACTTTTTAGGAGTTTTTTAGGATCCTATCTAAATTGTTAGGGTTTTTTCAAGATCATAAAGGATTCACAAATGTTAGGTCCAGTTCAATATGTGATAAGTCTAATGGATAATGTGTGCTTAGGGACATTGCCCCTGGTTCAATTTCAAACTCATGCACTATGTAGGTGATATGCCCCCAGATAAGACATTAACTATGTACAAAGGCCAAAGATAGAGTATGTATAGACTAGTGGCAATTGGGTAAGATAACAATGGATATTAACTAGTACATGGGCCATGATCAACAACTAGGGATGTCCTACAATATGAAGTATGTGATCAAGGAATGACAAAAGGGGGAAAAACCAAATGGAATCCCAATAGATGGAGGAGTGACAATTGATTACACATGGTGCCTATTTTCCAAGTTTTCACTATGGTACTTGCCCAAAGTGCCTATTTCCCAAGTTTTCACTTTTGGATGAAATTTTTCTCTTGACTCAATTTTTTGTGCCAAGATGCTTGTTTTCCAAGTTTTCATCAAGGCATTCATTTTTTTCATGGCTTTTTCTAATTTTTTGTTTCTTTTTGAAGACTTTTTTCCATTTTTTGATTTTTTTTAGGAATTTTAGACAAAATCATGGATGTTGTTGATGAATGCTAGCAATAAATATATTGTTGATGTTGCTAGTTGATAATCTCTAAACCCATAAGTGACTATAACTACATAGGATTCATTCCTAGTTTGTAGCTAAAATCAAACCACTTCAATGGCCTCAAGATATACCATTATGTATGCAAGATAGTGTATGCCTCTCATGAATCAAGGCATTTGAGGATAATTGTGTCAAATAATTCTCTGTATGTGATGTCACTAATGATGATGTACTCAAAGACTTATTGGATAGAGGTTTGATTTTGGTTATTGGACAAATTAGGTAGTAGGATTTGGATATAAGTAGCTAGATACAAGGAAGAACTAGAAGGATTGAGACCAACAACTTCCTATGGGAAATTTGATTGAAAGAGCTCAAGTATAGAGAGAAAATGATATGGTGACATGTTAAAAATTAGAACTCTTATATTCATGGCATCAACTTGCTCATCTGGTATCCTTGGGAGATGCTTATCTTTTTCTTTTTCATGGTTTAATAACACCTTTCAATTTTCACCAAGAGACCTATTATTGTCATCTTTTTCTTTGTTTTCAATTTTTCAATTGGAAGATGGAGTTGACTCCTTAAAATATGCTAATATGTTCACTTCAAGAGAAATTTCTTCTTTATGATTGTCAATCATACTGCCTTCATAGATTTCAAAGTTTGTTACAAGAGTATCATCATTGTTGAATCAGTCAAAAATTGGTCTTCCACACTAGTCCCAATCCAATAGTTCAGGATAACTTGAGGGGATGTCATCATTAGTGTTGAATGGGCTCTAGCTGAAGGTATATATGTGGGTATTAGATTCAGTGGTATTATTGAGGTCATGCTCAAAAGATGGAGGATTTGGATCCCATAATATAAATATATATATATATATATATAGATTAGACTGCAGGATGGATCCCATAATATATTGATCCAAGGTGTATGATTGGTTTGATCAATGAGTGGAGTTATAGTAAGATATGTATTCTCCATCAGTAGGCTATTATGGTCAACAAAGATATGGTCAAGTGCATAAGGACAATCAATATTATCAGTTTTAGGTTAGGTATCCTCAAAGGCCTTTTCATTAATCAAAACATTCATAGTCTTACATGGAGGACCTATTCATAATGTTTCAAATCCAAGCCCTAAATTAGAAGGTTGTCCTTTTGTAGTGATGTGTTCAATAATTCCTTATTTTTGAGATCAAAGACCACTACATCCATCATAGCCCTTTTTTAGCATGATAGTAAACCTAGGTCCATACTTATTAGGAGATATCAAAGTGGGTTCTTCTTCTTCTTTTTCTTTCTTAATATAGATAGATGTATTCTTATAGATATTTTATTCATGTACTACCTCCACTAATGAAATTGATAGAAGTGGCATTTTGTGTATTGATCTCAAAATGTTGTGCTTACAATCATTGTGATTTACCATAAGATTAGGGGAAAAGTGGTAACTCCCTAATGTGGAATACTTGAGACATAAAGTATTCTCCACACCCTTTGTCCTCAATCTTCATCTTTTTCTTGGCCTTACTAAGGAGTACATAAGGGTCCACATATTTAGAGGAATTTGTGGGTTGTGTTTTATTGTTTGTTGAGACTTGGTATGTAGTAGCATCTCTCATATCAGCACAAAAATGGAAAGGATCTGGATCACCAAGAATGGTAGCCTTGACATTGTTGTAGGAAAACTTTAGAGACTAATAATATTTAGAAGACACTTCTTCTATATAATGAATCCAAGGGCATCCTAGTATCATGTTGCAATTCATTTTGATATCTAGGACCTAGAATAATGTATTCTCAATAGTTGGACCAACTCTTATGGGTAATATGATAACACCCTTGGAGAAGTGTTCACCATCATCATAGGCCTTTATTGTGATTTTGCAAGAGGGATCCACATCTTCTTTAGAGTAACCAAGATCCTGGACAACTTTTAAGGTATCGATGTTTAGTCATGCCCCTCCATCTATCAAGACACATCTGACCTTGGTGTTATGGATAAATACTTTGAGATGAAGGGGGTCATTATGGTTAGGTCTATCTTTAGGAATATCTCAAGGTGAAAATATGACATGTTATGATATAGATAGCTTCCCAACCATAGCTTGGAACTACAAAATATCAATGTTATCTAATACTACAAAATATTTTAAAGCTTGGTCAAGGATCTTATGATGTTGGGGTGATGTATGTAGTACATCTAGGATGGATGGATATTTACATAGTGGTTTTTCCAAGTTGGTCTTCAAGGTTGTAATCTAGAGAAGTGGGATTAGTAGGTCTATCAGGGATCGTGGGTCTATCAGAAGTTGTAGATCTAAGTGGGGTCATAGGTCTAGTTGGGGCTCTAGTTAAGGTAATCTAAGTGTGGCATGTTGTGACATCACAATAAGGGTCTTCATATTTTAAGATGAATATGGATATATGGTAGTCAGACTCATTGAAATAATTCATGGTGTAGTCATATCTAGTGCATGTGTAATTTACATTAGCCTAGGAGCTTGAGTTTGAACTAGAGGATTTCCATTTGTCATGATTACCTAAAGGATCTTTAAAAATAGTATGATCAAAATTGGATGCTAGTAGTAAGGTATTGACTGTGATCACACCATCATCAATAAGGTCTTGGATTTCATGTTTAAGTTGGAAACATGAAGTGGTCTTGTGTCCTTTGTCACGATGGTAATCACATCATTTTTTTCATCCCACCAAAGCGATTTAGTTTATGGTTCATCTTTGATCAAAGGAAACTACTAGAATTTATTTCTTAGTAATTTTTGAAGTGTAGTCTTGAGTGGTATCCCTGAGGGTGTAAATTATCTATCTTTTTTCTGGGGGCATCTTTATCATCTTTCTTGTGTCAAGGCCTTAGTTTTTTTCTGCTGAGTTGACGTTTGGTTGGGAGTTTTTGATTTTATGGGGTTTTCACCTTAAAGAGTCATTTGAGGTTGTGTTGTGTTGATTTTTCATGCATCCACAATACCATCATTGGTTACATTCATGTTCTTGGAGAAACTTTTTGTCTTGTTGTTAGACTAGTTCATATTGATGTTTTACTTGTTTGTTTTGAGGATTCCTTTATGGATGAGGACATCCTCAGTACTAGATCCTTTTTTCATTAACTTGGCAATGGTGCTCAAATTTTTGATCTTGAGTTTGTACATTAAATTGAGGACTAGATTTTTAATGCACAGATTAACTTATTGTTCTTCAAGAATATTTAGTGAGCATTGACTGACAAGACTTCTCCAATATAATAGGAATGTTATGAATGGTTCTCCCATCTTTTTATTTGTTGAGCATATATCATACAATGTCACCTCATTTGTTATGTTGAAGGCATATGAATTTGTCTACCAATTCTAACCAAGATTTGATATTACCAAGTAGTGTAGAGTACCATTCAAATGTGGGCCCATTGAGAGAATGAGGAATTAGTCTCATGAGATAATTGGGCTCATCACTAAGTTCAGTACAAGAGGCACAAAATTCCCTAATATGGTCAATTAGGTTGCCTTTTCCTCAATATTTTTCAAATCCTTGTGCCTCAAAATGTTTTGGGAATGGAGGCATAAAAAAAAATTTATCAAATGGATTAGGACATAAATCCCTTTCTATGTATAGGACTTGTTTCTTTTGGACTCCTAATGCCTCAACTTGTTTGGCTAATTGTTTGAACTATTGTAGTAAATCATCATTAGGGTGTTGAGTATTAAGCCTTTCTTGAATTCTTTTATGTCTACAAGTAGATCATTTTCTTTGGAAAGAACTATGTCTACTTGATTCTAAAATTTATGTATCTAAAGACTTAAGTGACGTGTCACAAGGAGGTGAAGGTATGTTGGCACTTCGAAGATAGAAAGGTCCTTGTTTTGGTACTTGTTGAGGTATTGATTGTGATTATTGTACCATGGGTTGTTGTTGCATCACTTTTTGTGGTTGTTTTTGTACCATTTTTGTGGTTGTTGTTGAGATATGTCTATTGGTTGAATGTAAGGCCATGTATGTGACTGTTATTGTGGAGGTATCTATTGAGTTTATTGTAGAACGTTTTGTTTTTGCAACAATTGTTGTTGATAGGAAATTTTCTTCTCTAAGCATCTTTGATATTCCAACTATTGTTTTGGTTCCTCTTTTTGTTTAGCAAACATGGCTTGTTGTTGTTGGAATTTTTTTGGTACATTGTGTGTAATAAGTCAAGTGGATTTAGACTAGGTTGTGCATTAGGGACATTAGGTCCTTAAACCACTTGAGGTTATTCTTGTTGAAAATGCTGATATGTTGTAAGCATGTTCAGTGGATTTTGACTTGGTTGTGCATTGGCAATGTTGGGTCCTTGCCCCACTTGACGTTGGTGTTGCCTTGGAAGTTGATTATGTCCTTCAGAGGTGAACATTAGGTCATTGTTTTGATACTTTTGGGTGTTTTATGTTTCATGTTGAAACATCATATTGATATGGAAATGGGTCACATTCCTTTGGGGAATGGATGAAATTTTGATAAGACTCTTCCTTTGTGTGTCAATAGGGTTTATTGTTTTTGTAATAAATGTTGATGTTTCACATGGTGTACTCATAGGGGTCTCCATTGTATTTGATGTTATAATAGTTGGTAGAGTTATGAACAAGGGTATACTTTGTTGATTTTCCTCCAAAGGAGGTATGTTTGGAATCCCTATGGTGCAAGTCCCCTTAGGAACTTCTTGTTATTACATTATTTTATTGAGGTCAATTCTTAACATCCGTTTGGGGTATTTTGGGAGAATCTTGTTCTCATTAATTGATGGAGGTTCATAAAACAAGTGGTTGATATTAATGTGTTCAAAAGTACTTTAGAGAATCTCAAAGGTTGATTCTTGGTGAGATATTATAGGTGCCATCTTTGTGTTTGAAAATTCCAAAGGTTGTTTCCCCTTGTCCAAGTCTAAATTAATCATAGGTTGTATGTTTTTAAATGTTGGGTTGTCTTAATATTTAGATTTAGGTCCTTCCAAATTTGGATTAAATTTGACAATTTCTTAGGCTGCCAAGAGTTTAAATTTATTTTGAAAATTTTTTTCTTAGCAAGCCCTAGCCATTTCTTCGTTAATGATGCATAGTCTATGTCAGCATCATCATATGGGTGTAAAGTACCTTGTTGTATGTTTTAAGGATTGAAGGTACTTGTGCTAGGTTTGTTGAATTTGAATGAGTGGGTTTCTTCATCCTCTAGTGTTTTAGGTACACTTCAACATCTAAGTGGTATAGGTATGAATATGGGTTTAAAATTAGAGCTTCATTAAACCATTCCACATGTAGGGGAAGTGTTTAGAGGAAAATTCAATGGAGGCATGTCATTGGTTGGGTACTTTGTGTCTTGAGAGATGTTTTGTGGATACATGCTTAGTGTGTCCATGAGGAAATATTATGAGGCTTTGATTTGATTTATGTCAAGTGTTTGTTGGGGTTTATTAGTCTTCTTCTGCCTTGGATGCACTTTGGGTTGTTTTTGTAATTTAGAAAACAAAGTTTGATACAACTCTTCTAGTTTGTGAACTACTTGTTCCCTTGGATGTGCTGGCATGATACCTAACAATGCAGATGCAACTGGGAAATGTTGAACAAATTCCCAGTATCTCAAGTGTGCACCTAAACTACCAACTATGCTCTAATAGTACCAAGTGCACCCCTAGTGCACTTGGGGCCCAGAAGGTATGTAGTTGGTAACCATAAGGTATGCAGTTGGTAATTAGAAGGTATGCAGTTGGTAATTAGAAGGCATGTAGTTGGTAAGATAGGCCAAAATTTGATAATTTTGAAGTGGGCATGCAAGATATGAATTTTTTTGGATTTTTTAGGGTTTAGTTGTGTTATGAATCATAAAGAAGTGTAAAATGACCTAGGTTTATGATATTCAATATATAAATAACCTAAGAGAATGATGCACAAATGCAAATGTGAATGACATTTTGGATTTTGACTAAGGGGTGTGAAGATGATTCTAAGGTATGCAAAATGTAGATTAGGGTTGGACTTTAGACTTGGAAATGATGTTAAAGGTTGATGTATGCAACAGGGATAATGCAAAGGGAGGTATGTTAAGGTTGATAATGATGTTTAGGATATAAAAGATAGCAATGTGGGATCAAGTAAGTTGTTGGGTTTGACAAGTGATTCAAAAAAGTTGATTATTGGACAAGTTGATTGGATATTGATATTGGAAGAGATGCTAGGGTTTTGGACAGTACAAGAGGGAGTAATTATACAACTAGGGTTAAGTGAAATGATGTTTAGGGAGACTAAAGATATGATAATGCTATGGCAAGGGTGTATGCAAGGTTTTTAACTCACAAGAAATGTTTGGAAAGTATTAATCTAAGAGTTTAACCTTGTGAAGATGGACTTTGGATCTTGACTGAAAGAGATAAAAATTCAAAATATCAAGTTGATAAAAATGACAAGGTCAAATCCATCAAGACATGGACAGTGTTTGATCCAAGAATTTGATAAAAACATGAAAAAAAGACTATGGTCAAGATCCATCATCCGTCAACATTAGGAGATACTCTAGGATTCATGCTTTGTTATGATTTTTGACTAAATTCAAAGGGTTTTCAGGTTCAAAATGAGATTTAGGGGGGATAAAAATGAGGATTATGCAGATTGGATTTCCATTATGCAAGGATCCTAGGATACAAAATGATGTTTTGGGTTATGTTCAGAATGAGGATCTATACAATCTTTTGGAGGTAGTTCTAGGGTCCCAAAATGTAGTTCGAAAGTTCAAAATGGTTATTCTAGCCACCAAGTGTGCTATGAAAATACTAAGTGCACTCTGATAGTACCAACTATGCTTAGGGTGTAGTTGGCACCAGTTTGAGTGTAGTTGGTAGTTTCGTAGCGCAGTTGGGAAGCTAGGTTAAAGGTTTGTTGATCCTAGACTAGGTGATTGTCAAATTATTATACCAAAGAGCTAGTTGGCTAGGGATGAAGGTATGATCAGAGTGGATATAAAAAATTAGAGTTATGACTTGAAGGATGAAGCCTAAGGTGTAAAAACTAGGGTTAGGATATGCAGAATGAAACTCAAGACATGATCAGCATGGGGGACCTATCCAGGCACCTAGTGGCAATCCTAGAGTCCCAAAATGATATTTGGATGTCCAAATTAGTTAGTCTAGAAACTAAGTGCACTTAGATAGAGCCAACTATTCTCATAGTGTAGTTGGGGCCACTTAGAATGCAGTTGGTAGTTCCTGAGCGCAGTTTGTAAAGTGGTCTGAAGCTAGAGTGATTTTGGACTTGGTGGCTTCCAAACTATTGTTCCAGAGGGCTAATTGATAGAGCACAATGTTATGATCAGAATGAGGATGAAAAATGAAGGTTAGGAAATGAGGAATGATCACTAGGATGTGAAAAATAAGAGATAGGGTATGCAAGAATGCAAGCTAAGGAATGTAAGATAAAGATTGAGGGCTGAAATGTAAAGAATAAGAGATGTAAAATGAAGCCTAAGGGATGCAATATGAAAAATATGGAATGTAAAATGAGGACTAAATTATGAAAAATGAGGCATATAGGATGCAAGTATGAAGCTCAAAGAATGACAAATTCAATGGTGTGATATGCAAGGATGAAGCCTAAATCATGCAAAGGACTCCTAAGGTTACAAGTCTCCATGTTTTGAAAGTGTCAAGTGTTTCACAAAAATTTTACACCATTTTGACAATGTTGTAATGTTTTGAAAAAATTTGATAACATCCAAGGTTCGCATATATTTTGGTGTGAGCTTGTAGATTTGGTATTATATTGATTAATTTTATTCACAAACACAAGATACAATAAAAAAGAATAGTTTTTGTTAAACTTAAAAGAAACATCACAACCTAGGCTTTAAGACTATATCCACTAAATTCTCACTTGGACTAAAGTTTAGTCATGCTTATCTAGAGTGGAAAACCTAGAATCTTAGCACCATAGGCTCCCCCTTACAACACACTCACTTCTTGGGGCTACCATGATCCACTTCCCGAGGGTCATCACTTCCCAACAGACTGTTGCCTCTACTAAGGATCGCAAGAATGTGGGATGTATTCATAGGCATGGGTGCCACCTAAGCCAATGGATAGAAAGGATTTTGACCACTAAGATAAGGTGTTTACTTCAGGCACTTCATTTGGAAAGTGAATGATAAACTTTTGTAGAAGGTCTCCCAACCTCATGAATCGAGGTTCGACATACTGATGAGAGCAATTTATTTTGAAAATTATGCCTTATTTTACCCTTCATATAAGATTTCATGTTCATTTCAATACCTATTTTAATATTCCATTTTATCCTTCTATATTGTATATGATCTAATATTTATGAGTAATATCTAATATAGTTATTAGATAGAATATGTGAATAAATAGATGAAATTATCTTTATCTAACATGTTAATAATATGTTATGCTTCTTCCTATTGCCTGCTATGCATCTTCTTGTAGCTCTTTCATCAATATAAAACTCCATCAACTTTGAAATAAGATGCATTCACTGTACCCTACATAAATATGTGGAAAGGGCATTGAAGATTGGTGGAGAATACGATGTAATATGGAACCTTCTTGATATGTGCAACTAAATTATTCCATTAATCAGCAGTGAATGCGGACAATATTATTTGGTTAGAATGATAGAACTAATTTCTTATACCTAGCATGGGATTTTTTTTTTTTCTATGCCATATATATATTCTATGCAAATTATGTGGATACATGCTGAAAAACCTTTGGTTCTATGCATTTTGTTATAACCATATTTCTTCAATCTTCTCCTTATTACTTATTAGTTGTAGGTCAAACTAAAACCACAACTTACTTAAATATAAGGACTGGAGTATTCTATTGAAACAAAATAACTATTCTTTGTAAATAGTAGATTTCTATTATAAAATTGTTATGTAAAAGCCAGTATAATGTTGCATATATATAAGCAGCAGGAGATAAAATGTGCGGTGGATAGTCTTATAAAAAAATGTAGAATATTGCAAAGGAGTTGTAAAGGAGGAAATTGGTATTATATTTCATGAATAAAAGGATGCTCTGCATAATTACAACAGTGTAGAAACAGTGTTTTTTCTGTCCACCATGCAAGCCAGGGGTAAGGGCCTACTCCATGGTGAAACATGGTGTGTTATTCTATTTGGTATGAATTCATATTTCTTACTTAGATTATCATCACGGGATATTTTCATGTTTGCATCAATTAGTGAGTTTTAGATTAGTAATTCAATAATTAGAATATAATATAGAAATGATTTCATTACTATTTTATCTATAGATTATTGTCATTATTATTTTTATTTTAGGAAGATAGTTTTGTTTCTAATCTTTGTAGTGTGAAGAAGTGACGGTTATTGTTGCTAATATCATTTTGATTTCTTGTAGATTTATTTTTGAGTGTTTTAGTTGCATTCATAAATCCTCGTCTCACAACTATCATCCCTTGATAGCATATTGCTTAGACGCCTTTCACAAGCTTACGCTCTTAGATTGACACATATAGACCAGCCAAACTTCATTATAAATCATTAATTATTTATTATTATTTGCCCCAGTGTTGACCTATCATTTTGGTGTTGTTGCTGAGGAAAGGTGTCAAAGGCATATTAGTTTGTTGATTTGAGCTAGGAAAAATGCATTAGGATGAACGCTTTTGCAATTGCTAGCCTTGCTTAAGTAACTAATCTTAATTTGTGTTACGTAAATCATATAGATGCATTGTGTTATAGTTTTTTTTGGAGTTTACAAGTAGGCCTTAAAAATTAGATTGATTAGTTGCTTTAGAAGTTAATTAAGTTTTACATTATCATAAGTTATTGTGAGTTATTGGTAAAGACAAGTATATTTTGAAGAAAAAAAAATTTAAATGATGTCTTTTCAATGTTGTTCAAGTATATCATATTTGGTTGAAAATTGTTTCAAAAATGTAAAATTTGAAGGGAATGTAAGTGACAAAATGTGCTTGGTGTCGAGGGCATTGCACCTAGACCCTACCCTATACTATGATAGGGAGTGCACCTTGGGCACTACCATAGGACCTTGCAAGGGGTGTTGTCCCTTGACCCCACTAGTGGCTACCGCCCCCAAACCCCCACCTTCAAATTTAAAAACAAAAGAAGAACTTGGTGGGGAAATCACATTGATCAAAGGTGACATTTTAATACCTCCTCTACCTAATTACTACATCTTAATAGATATTGATCTTCCATCATCACAGGTATGTAAAAATGGTATCTTTATGTCTGACCAAGAAAATATCATTGATGAATTCCTAGAACAATGTGATTTTGATGATGAAAATCTAACCAATTGTTGTTCTAATTGCTATAGGAAAGATGATCAATGCATATGCTCAAATAACCAAGCACACATGGTGAATGAGATACAAGTTGTTTGTAAGTCTCACCATGATAAGGGTGAAAGTGGACAAGTTTTTCTCGTAACTAATAAACAATTTTGAACTTAAAATGAAGAATATCAAGGTATGTATTATGTTGGTAACATGTATTATCACTCTATTTCATTACAAAGCCAACATGTTTCTTCAAAGTACACTTCTTTACACGAAATGCATGATAAATGGAATCATGAATACTCAACAACCACTATATTCCTCCTTCCCATCTTCATTCCCATCCTCCTTAATCCCATCTACTTTAGCTCCTTCACACTTCTTACCATATTCATTATCTCATTCACATCATATTCTACCCACTCTGCCATATCCACCAAAGACAACTATATTGCCTCATCCAACCCTTCATAATAAGGTGGCTGGAAATATATATTATATCAAGCTTTCAAGCCTTGCTATATAATCTAATGATGTGCTTGAAATTGATAAATCAACATTGAAATGTATTAGTGCATATAAGGAATCTGATTTTGGTTTACTTAAATTAGAAAAACAATATTACTTATTGAATTATAATCAACTTTGTTCTTCTTTTCCACTTAGTGAATTCCAAATACCCATAAATGAGTCCATACTTCAAATTGCATCAATTTCAATTATTGGACTCATAATCATGCATGTTTATGTTAATCACTCACTAAGTAATAGTAAACCATATACATTCCATATTCCACAAATATGTTGTGAGATCCTCCAAGATCTATATGTTATTACTTTTATACTTATACATATTGATCTTTGGAGGCCTATGGTTAAACAATGTATTCCCCATATACTTTTTGATTTGGGACCAATAATTGATTAAGTTCAATCATATAGGATTATATGCATTAATTTCCAAATAAAATATGTTATATAATTGAATGATCCTTATTTGTCATTGTTAAATCTGCCCATTGTCCTAAGATGACCAAATACACTATGGATGATTCATTTATTTAGCAAGGATCAAAGTATTACTATCTATATATTTTTCATTCTTGGTTCTTGTATATCCAACTGATCATTCATTGATTACATGTGTTGATTTATTGATTCCTTGGATGATTTGAATTCCTTATACTTTATAACCTACAGTTAATTTGGGAATACATCCATTGAATTACTAAAATATTTGATTTATCTATCATTAAAAAAGGCTCACAAATTTCTACTAATGTGTTACTCTCTTTGGGTTACCTAATTTTTTCTGGTTACCCTAATGTTCTCGTAACCTTGTAGCATGAAGTTAAGTTGGGGGGAATCCCTCCAATCTTGTGGTTCTTGGATGATTTCTAGTCAAGCTTCATTGATTGTTTTGTTGGTCCTTTTAGCAAACCCCAACATGTGGCATCTCAACAATTCAAGGAATGTGCTCTAGTGTTAAATTTACATTGCTAGTATGTGAACACAAGAGTTTATTTGTATTTATCCATTCTATCAAGTATCTATTCATAGTAATAACTCTATGTATCATTTGTAAAACTAAAATACCTACTTAATGGTAGAGTTATTAAATGGATGATATTTCTTGACTATGCTTGATATGCTTGGTTTTGAGAATATGGTTACAGGTCTCTTTTTGTAGTGTGATGATCTTAGAACCAATACCAAATAATGATACTTCTCTACACATGCTTTGCATTGTGTGGGCTTGCTAGCTATCTAGTGCATATTCATTTTGCTTGTGCCTCACTATTGGAGATCACAAGAAGATTGTGGCATAATTTGTTCACAACCTTGAGATGGAATTTTATTTTTCACCTTAAGGAAAATATACAACTTGGTCTATGAGATTCATGATTATTTTGACCAACACATCAAGAAAAAATTTGAATATAGTGCCAACTACTACACTCCTTCCTTGAGTTGTGTCTCTCTGGAGTTCTATAGACATATTAGTGACTACTATTGGTTTTCACTCCACACTCATGTATTTGGTAATGAAGGTGTGTTACTTGTAACTTTATATTTTCCTACAATGGATATTTCACAAACCTTCACAAGAATAGGATTTCATATCTTCAGGAGATGTCTTCTTATTCTATTAGCATAGAGAAATATGAGAATCATCATCCTTTTCTGATGAGGTTATTCTTGGTGATCATTTCAAGTTCCTTATGCAATCAAGTCTCAATAGTGCCTTCTACGTGGTCATGGTCAAAAATCAAGCTTTGGATGGTATCATTTTTCATCATCCATGTTAGGATTTCATTTCTTTGGTCACTTTATGCAATTATTGAAAATTTTAAAAAAATCAAAAAAAGAATTTAAAAAAACAAAAAGGAAAGAGAGAGAGAGAGAGAGAGAGAGAGAGAGAGAGAGAGAGAGAGAGAGAGAGAGAGAGAGAGAGAGAGAGAACAATAAAAGATCCAACAATGAAAGCCTTCGAGCATTGTTGGCCAGTTAATATTTGAAAACTGATTTTCGATGGATGTTAATTGCAAAATAAATTCTTAGTGGTGAAAATTATTCTTACAACACCATCAAGTGGTGAGTGATTGAAAATTGGCTTGCCAACAGTCACTTGTTATCAAAATATGAAAAAATAAAAAAAATTGATTTCAAAAAAGAAAAAATTGAAAAATGCAATAATTGGTGTTCCTAGATTTTCTGCTAATTATTCTTTTTAGGAGCACTCATTGGTTTTAGGGGTTCTTCCCTTTTTGGCACCTCCTATAGCTCTACTCCTCTTCAATGTGATCCTCAAATCTTTGATCATCCCTAGTATGTGTTGCATGATCTGTTGAGGTGTTCCAGTGGACTTTGGTACCTACTATATGATCTCTAGTGCTTCATTTGATGATGGTGGCCCCACAGATTGCCCTCTTTGTCCCATGTTTTATGGTTGCTTCTAGTGATCTTCTCTTTGCTACTTTCAGTCAGATGGTGGTCTTTTGTGGTGTTATAGTGTAGTTCTAGATGCCTTTCTTCATTCATTGTTGTTGATTCCTTGTTTTTGGTGGTGATAGTTACTAAGTTACTCTATTTTCCAGCCTTGGTCTCTTTGCACATGCATGTTGGTAAAACAATCAATTTTTGTTTTTCCATTATTTTATCTCTTAACTTTATTTGTATTGCTTATTATATTTTATCATTATGCAATACCCTTACCTCGCCTCTCCTCATTTCCCGTGGATGATCAACCTTTAAGTTTGGGGGAGGCATGTCATCCCATTATCTTCCATCTATCACCCATATAATTCCATGACACTATCCATTATATCCATCATACAATAGCATTTTCTTTGTCTCTTATCTCTCATGTTTCACCCATTTAAACTCCTCTTGTGCAAATTGAGATAAACTTCTCCTATATATAACCTTGTGAACCATGATGCTATAAAAAATTTGAGATGAAAAGCAAAAGAAAAGAGAATAGAGAAATAACTTATGAAAATTTGAAAGATATATCCCTATTGAAGAAGAAAAAAATGAGAAAGCTTTTCATGTGAAGTAAAGAAAGGGATTTGTGTTTATATATGAGTCATCATGGTTCAAGGTGAGACAAAGTCTAATGCCATCAATCCAAGTGCTTTTACTTTACAACAAAAAACCTCTTGATAATAATGATTGCACGAGGACGTGCAATAAGCTAAGTTGGGGGGGAATGATGACAGCAATTTATGTCACAAATTATGCCATATTTTATCCTTCATATAAGCTTTCATGTTCATTTCAATACCTATTTTAATATTCCATTTTATCCTTCTATATTGCATATGATCTAATATTTATGAGTAATATTTAATATAGTTATTAGATAGAATATGTGGATAAAAAAATGAAATTTTCTTTATCTAACATGTTGATAATATGTTATGGTTCTTCTTGTCGCCTGCTATGCATCTTCCTGTAGCTCTTTCATCAATATAAAACTCCATCAACTTTGAAATAAGATGCATTTATTGTACCCTATGTAAATATGTGGAAAGGGCATTGAAGACTGGTGGAGGATGTGATGCAATATGGAACCTTCTTGATATGTGCCACTAAATTATTCCATGAATCAATAGCAAATGAGGACAATATTATTTTGTTAGAATGATAGAAATAATTAGTTATTCCTAGCATGGCATATATTTTTGTTTTATGCCATATATATACTCTACCTGTACCTGTAGAAAATTATGTGGATACATGCTGAAAAACCTTATGTTCTATGCATTATGTTATAACTGTATTTCTTCAATCTTCTCCTTATTACTTATTGGTTAAAGGTCAAACTAAAACACAACTTAATTAAATATGAGGATAGGAATATTCTATTGAAACAAAATGACTATTCTCTATGAATAGTAGATTACTATTATAAAGTTGTTATGTAAAAGCTAGTATAATGTTGTGTAAATATATATAAGCAGTTGGAGATAGAATGTGGGATGGACAGTCTTATAAAAAAATGTAGAATATTGTAAAGGAGTTGTAAAGGAGGACATTGGTATTATATTTCATGAATAAAAGGATGCTCTGCATAATTAGAACAGTGTAGAAAAAGTATTTTTTCGGTCCACCATGCAAGCCAGGGGTAAGGGCCTGCTCCATGGTGAAACACGGTGTGTTATTCTATTTTGTATGAATTCATATTTCTTGCTTAGATTATTGTCATAGGATATTTTTGTATTTGTATCAATTAATGAGTTTTAGATTAGTAATTCAATAATTAGAATATAATATAGAAATTATTTCATTATTATTTTTATTTTAGGAAGATAGTTTTGTTTCTAATCTTTGAAGAATTAAGAAGTGATAGTTCCTATCACTGGAATCATTTTGATTTCCTGTAGATTTAGTTTTGAGTGTTTTAGTTGCATTCATAAATTCTCATCTCACAACTATCATTCCTTGATAGCATATTACTCGGACGTCTTTCACAAGCTTATGCTCTCGGATTGACACATATAGACCAGTTGAACTTTTTTATAAATCATTAATTCTTTATTATTATTTGCCCCAGTGTTGTCCTATCACACACCACAAGGGTGTTGGAGGAGAACTATCATGCAACAATATTTTTGACATGGCATTAACCATATTGAGTATGTTATAGCAATTAGAGTGTAGACCTAACTTTGGCCTATTACCACTTTGAGATCGACCCATTAGACTCACCAAGTGGTGAGTCTTGGTTCCAATGTAGGCCTCCTAAAGAAGTTGCACAGATGTCTCTTTCAACCAAGATCCACGAATGGTGAGGGGAGAGGATATATCCATGCAACTCCTAGGGTTCTAAACAATGCATAGACTCCAAATAGAAGATAAAATTCATTTTAGAGCACCAAACAAAGTGTTATCTAGTCTAAGAAAGCAACACACAAAGTTTGAACAAGCACATAGGTCTTCATCAACATCCTGAACTAAAGAATTAGTAGTTTTCAATAGATATGTCTTCCCCCAATGATCATGACACACTACAAATAGATTATCACTAATACAAAAATATCTACCCAAGGTCCTACAATTAAATTAAAACCCTAGATGGATATTTTGATTTAAATGTGACCTTTCTATGAACCAAATATGCCCTAACAGCGCAAACTACACCCCAGAAGGCCAGAGACACTTAGGAGGTCACCAAATGCACTCAAAAAATACAAACTATGCTCCTGATGTAGTTGGGGCTAGTTAGAGCATAGATGGTAGTTTTATAATGCAATTGGGAATTAGGGTGAAAACTGAGGTCAAAATGATACCCAAAACATATAAAACTAAAACCTATACTACCAAGTGTGTTATGATAGTGTAGAGTGTGCCCCTAGTGCACTTGCGGCCCATAAGGGAGTAGTTGTTAGTTTTGGAGCACAGTTGGTCAAGTGTGAACAGTAGACAAAGGCTATATTGACTCCTAGGCCCCTAAAATAGCTCCCTAAAGGCCCTAAGTGCATCCTGACAGGGTCGAGTGCACACCTGAGACATCAAGCTATAGAAATGCATAAATAAAATACATAAAACTTTTTACTAAGCCTCCTAATTAGATTGGATATGATAAGAAAGAGCATACAAACATTATACTCCTTCAAACAAGCTCCTTCCTTGCTCCTACAAGCACAAAACAAAGAAACCCAAGTTAGCAATCATGATCTTCATGTTGAGTTCACCAAATGTAGAACTAGACAATTGGTTTGAACCTAGCATACTATGAGAAACCACAAAACTCAATCAAAATACACTAAACCCTTCTAATCTACCATGAAAACCAATTGAAATAAAGAAAGTGAACATAATCAAAATTGTCTCTTCAATTTTATCTCCCATGTCCTTCTTTCTTCTCCATTTGATGTAGCTCCAATTTCCTATAGTGCCTATATAATTGAAAGCTAATGACTATGATGGGATGATGCTATTAGGAATACTAGAAGAGTAATTTGGGTGTGATGTGAGAATACAAACTCTAAGAGATCAAAAATGGGTGCAAGATGGCTCAATTTATAGCCAAAGTGCAAGAGGAGAGAATTGAATGGGAGGATGGACAGTTGTCACTTTGAATGTACAACTTTGGATGATATTCCTTAGAATATATATGACAACCATGACACAATATTCCAAAAGTAGGATTTTGTGATGCATGAAATTCAACATGGCTAAAAATGGAGGAGAATCTATGACGTGCATATGACACCTCAAATCTACTTGTAGCCAAGAATCTATGATGATGGAGGCTTATTATAGACATGCATAAGGAATAAAAATATATCAAATATGACATATTTTAGCCAAGTGTATGGTTAGTATCTATGGTGTATGATGTCCATGTGTCAAGACTAGGTGGAATATTTGAATTAACAATTCATATATACACACAAATGGAAATTAGAAGTGGAAAATGGGACTTTGGAAATTTGAGAATTCCCATAGTTTGTGAAGATGAATCAATTAATTAATAATTATCAATTAATTAAGAATTTTTTATTAGCATCAAATCCTCTAATTTAACCTTTTATTCAATCACATTAAAGTTATAAATTTAAACAACTCATTTTGCATAAATTATCGAAATGAACAAGGTAAATATCTATAGCACATAACCAATGAATCCAACATGGAAAATTCATTTCTAATTATTTAAGAATTCAATAATGGTTGTTTAAAAAACATAAAAAGGCACTTAAAACACATAAGTGAACATGGTCAAATACATGACTAACCATTACTACAGGAACCTAGTCCATTGTAGTAGGATAATAATACAGCGTGCAATCTCTGTACACATCTCAAGTAATCACGGAACAACAACATGATACTGCATAAATTTTGGTAATCACTGGCACAAACCTTAGTGAAACCATTGAACATATCATAATCTCATAAATTATCCATAAGCATAATCAAAGCAACTAATACAATAGCATAAATCTAATCACCTCAAGGGTGTAAACCACTCATCATCCCAATCACTTCACAAATAAATATCAACAAGGTTGCATCCATCAAGGTGACTTATATAAATCAAATGGGAGAGGCACTACATCATCCCCCCACCCTCCCCCCCAAAAACTAGGCTTACTCTTGGAAGCCTGCAATCCAAGAATAGAGACCAAACACACCAAGAACGAAATCAAAATAGAACAATAGGAATGACTCACTAACTTCTTCATAGGTCCATCCAAACCACTCCAACATTCACAAACCATCTTGTCAGCCCAAAAATAGGTTAACAACAACAGAATAGGTGTCACATTGACACAAGGTCCTTTAATAAGGAACTCACTATGCACTAGGAATAACTAATCTAGCCATAAAGTCAACACTACAAGGTTAGGAAAATCCACTCTACCTCATCAACAGGTGCCCAACTACAACATGCACCTACCATGTAACCACAAAACAAGGTCAAAATACTGCGCACTTCTAAAAAGAGTTGGAATCATGGGGAATAGTCATCCCAAAGTTCTCAATAACACTATCATTTCACACATGAGCATCCTTGAATCCACATAAACTCACCCTTTGGACATAGAGGATGACAGTTTACTAACAAAATTGTACACTCCAAAAGGATACTTGACACTACTAGCCACCAAGCATAGGAGTACTTAGTCTCAATTATACAAAAGCTCAACTATCACTAGGAATTAGAGTTACTTAACCCAACTAGACAAGTTATCACCTTTCCACAAGGTTGCAAAGAATTTCATCAGTGGACAATAATCATGTAACAACTTCATACCAACTCAAAATATGTTAACATGTGTCCAACGATACCATGCCCCTCCAGCAGATGCTAGGAATACTACACCTCACCTTCTACTAAACTCAATATCCATCCTCAAGTCAACTGTTAATGAGAAACTTAACTAAGACAATCCTCTTGAAGATACAAACTTAGGGAGAAAGAAACTACCAACTATTAGGATAGAGAGGGAGTCTCTCTCAACCTCTACACTAAATTAGCCTAAGACACGTTAGGGAAGCTCACAATTCCACCAACCATCAAAATGCTCATCCAAAACTAACTAAACTAGTTTCATAACCATGCCAACCTATAAACTCCTGAGAGGTAAGCACAAGGTAATGCACCGGCATTGAAGCTCACAACTAGGGTCAACCTCAAAGGTGAACTAAGCCACACCCATATATAGTAGGAATAGCACCCACTAACATAGGATGACTCCAAAGAAGCATAAAAATTGCCTTCCCTCTAGAGGCCATAACTTTCACATCTGAACTCTGATTGACTCCATTCCAAAATGAGTCAGAAATATATCGACAAGACCTACAACATGATGGAGTTTAGACAGTCCTAAGACCTAAGATTTTGAATTTCCACTCAAGATAAAACATCATAGGCAAAATCTAACAGTCTCAGTTACCAAGACAAGCAATGGATGTAGCATCCAAAACAACCAAAGAGAAGACATGAAATGAAAGATAATTCACACATTGAAACCAATATTAATTCTCTTTCATAATTTCATTAGTTAACCATAACACAAGCATTAATGTATAATGAAATAGAAAGGTTTTTTGAAGCAAGGCTTCAAGAGTCACTTGCCATAAAACAAGTACATATCTTTTCTAATTTCTTTAAAGAATAACATTATGTTTAATCCAAGAAAGTCAGGGGGACCAGATGCATTTCCTCCCCACGACCCAAGAGGAAGAGGCCAACCAAAAGGAAAGTGACGCTACAGAAACCCTGCAGGCAATGGAAAAGAAGGGACACTAGTCTGCCCGCCAAGCTTTGTTCCTGGCCTTTGTTTCTCAGGCTTCGGGCCTTTTTGTTTCTAGCCTTTTGAGGCAGCTTTTGTTTTTTCTGTCTTTTCTGCTTTAAGTCATTTTATGTTGTAAAACTTTTGGTTTCAGGATCCCTGTAAAACCTATTTTCCTAATCAAAAACATTATGTTTAATCATCATTTAAACCATTCCATTATACTAACAACTTGCCTCAATCACAAAACACACTAGTATGTTCTCTGTGATATTATCCCTTGTATGTACTACCAGAGGTTCGAGATGAATGTGATAGAGTCACAACACACAACTAGGTAGTAGTAAAACACTTTCAAAATACTCATCATGAACCAAAAAAAAGCTCAAATGGGGAAATTGTCAACTCCAACAATAAATTATGAAAGAGCTCATTTCAACAATAAGTCAAGTGTGACAAAAACCATAAGGAGAGTAATAGATAAATTTGATGACTATTCCAAGAAAGGAAAATACTAAAAACCAATGCTAACCCAAAAACATGAGGAAAGTACCTCCAGCCAATTAAAATAAGCCATCAATCAAATCACATTACATGTGATGACTGGAAACACTCACACAAGAGGGATAAATCACCACACAATGTTAAGGACTACATTATCCTAGTAGTGTTAGAGAACACATTCACACACATCAAGCAATAAACCATCAATAACCTCATGCATATCCAGACTACAATAATTTCTTTAAATATTTTCCATGCAATGCAACATTTAGATATCCATTAATTTTAAGACAATTTCCACAAGCTTAAGAAGAAATTAGTTTGAGGACTTAATTCATTAACCCAAAGGATATAATGAAAAACCTACTTCTTTGCATTGATTCCCAATAAACACTCATTTCTCAATGAAAGAAAACATTTCATTACTATATTGATGTAACACAGAATCACGAATAAGATTCATTTATTTAATTACAAACATGAGAGAACAGGGAAAACAATGCACCTTACTCCACAAGGAGAAATAGAAGAGACACTCAAGGCCAGCACATGGACACTAATCAGTGGCTCCATCCAATAGGGTCACACAAGTAACCAACCAAACTAAGGCACATTGATTTCATCTATAAAACAAGGAAAGGCTCACTTCCTTCTCCTAACGTTGCTCTAGTCACATCTACTAGACAAGAAAGTCCATCCTAGATAGATACCTAAGCAAAAAAGATCACGAGTTCTCAAAGAGGCACTTACACTCGCACAGTCACGGCATCAACCATATAGGCAACATATACACAAAGATCCCAATTTTTTAACCTGCCTCTGATACCAGATGTAATGCCCCACTTGAAGATCCTTGAAACACAAGGATAAAACATGCACTGAATAATTTTTTGCTTAAGATTAGTTACTAAACAAAAACATAAAGTAACCAAGTACAAGAGTGAAGCATCAACACAAGATGATGAGAATAGGGGACATGGAAAGACTCACATATTCACCTACACCAACAAAAGTCTTACATAACACTTCCAAAGATCTTCAAGCTCAAACCGCAACTCACAAACCAAGACCACACGAATCATGAGAATAATACCAAGGGGAAGTTCTCATTCAATCCCAAAGTAAAAGCTCCTAGCATGGTTAGACATACAAGTCCATATCCACTAATCATATTATAATCAAGAATCACAAGGAGAGACCAACAATGGTCATGTAGAAGATGAGAGCTCAAAGTTACATCTACTCATATAATAGACACCAAGTTGAAAGATAATGTTGACTCTTGAAACTTGGCTAAGTATGAAATCCTAAAGCCCTAAAACTTGGCTAAGTCTGAAATCCTGAAGTCGTGAAATTTGGCTAAGTCTGAATTTTTGAAGCCCTAAAATTTCTTAGAATCTTTATCTTAACTCAAAGAGGTCTGAATCCTATCTCAAATGAATCATTGCATATATTAAAATATATCTTAAGTATAAGAAACTTATACTTTAAAAATATATTTTAAACCCTATAGAAAATTAATTTTCAACTAAGAAGGTGTGAAACCAATAGGGTATCCAAAAACAACTTCCAAACTATCCTCAACCAAGCCTAAATGCCCTATGTTTCTTGCATGAGGAAGTGCACTGGTCTCTAGTCTTGTGTAAGACTTTGCATCATTGTGCACGAGAAAGTGCACCACTCTGCACAAGGATTTGCGGCATGTCATGTGAAGAAGTACACACTCTATGCAAGGGAGTACTTGCTTGCATGAGGGAGAATGTATATCTACATGAGACAATACATTCTCATGCAAGGAACTACCCTTCCCATGCGAGGAATACCAACAACATGAAAACAAGGCAAGAAGAAAAAGCATAAAAATGTGAAACCTCCACACTGGGGAGTATTGGATCCATGTAATTTGAGGAATGATCACTTTAGAGCATAGAAGAGATCAAAAACATCTTATAACATATAATCCATAACATCTAATGTAATCATGCAGAAAGAAACATCATAAGAAACATAAATGTGCATAAATTAAGCATCAAATAAAGGAAAGCATAAACATCTAAGCACCAACACAACTAAAACTCATGCTTCCAAAATTCCAACTAGATAGTCAAAGCTTTCTTATGAGGGTGTCACTGCTACAACATAAGTAACATCATAAGAACAAGAAGATCTAACATGCTAATCCATATAAGCGTAGATACTCCAACTAATAGTGAATCACATTATCTAATCATAGGTTATAACATCATAATAAGGAATGCATCAATGAAACTAACATCATCTAAACATGATATCCATACATTCCAATTAAAGCATAAATCACAAGGAAATGTAGTCTGAAAAACCCAAAATACCAAGTGTAACATCAAGCATCAGTCTCAACTACAAATAAACCGTCTCTGTACACTTGTCACCAACAGTGGTATAGGCAACTATGCCTCCCAACCACATGAAACCTGTAGGTCCACTCCTATTGTGTTGATGGAGATAATGATCCAGCCATAAACACACATAAAGAAAACATCTATGGCTAACACTCACACAAGACAGTAAAGAGGACTACAACCAAGATCATGAGACAATGAAAGTGGATTAGGTCTTGGTTAGACACTCTATGGGTCAAATATGTAGGAACTCACTAGAGGGTAAATTACTTGGCATTGATTAGCCCAAGCTAGTATTGGCACATCAACTCCCCAATAGGAGGCACGCATCCTGGCAGCATCAACTCCCATGAGGACGTGTACATCCTATGTCTTCAGACCTAACTGGGTGCTCACATAACATTTTATTATCTTAATTTTATTACCCAATTAATTTATTTAGTTATCACTTGTTTAAAACTTCTTCATGCCAACCCTCTGGAAAATAGTCACCAAAGTTGCGAGAGAAGCCCGTCCATGCTACCCTACATACCCATGCCCATCACATGATGAGTGCCCGTGGGCATGCATATTCCCTACCCAACCCCAATGAACATAACTCCATCAAAATACAATCGAGATTTTAGGCTCCACAAGTCACCCAATAAATACATGTGCACATGCTTGTGTGTGGTGCACCACCATCACAAAGATCATGAAACAAGGGATACAAGCTCAAGAGTATAGATATGGAATACATCCCAATGAAACATAAAAAGTACAATAGTGATTTGACTAACATCGTATAGATAATCTAAGTCCAAGACCAACATCATGTCAAGAAAACCTGAGAAAACTAGGTGGCACACAAATTGAGGTGAAAACCTCCCAAAAACCAATGTTGACAAAAATCAACAAAAATAAAACTCTTTCACCCCAAGGATGAATAAGTCACAAAAATTCAATAAAATTTAGGTTTGAACACTGTGTGAAAATATGACCAGCATAACGACATGAAACTCCAAACCCTCATCCCAAAAATCATGGAAATGTTTATACCCGACCAATCGGGCAGAACTAGCAATCAGAAATAGAGGGGAACACTAGTTCTCAACCTCCTAACATATAACTACCAAAAATGGAAGCTGAAACAAAACTAAAACATAAAAAAAAAGAGCCATACCTGATAGCCAAAAGGACAAAAATAGGAATCAGTCAAATAAAATAGATATCATGTAGAAGCTACCGAAAGTCGTGTCAATCCAAGGTCTCCCCGAGCTAGATCCAACAAGACCAATCTTGTGAAGATCCCACACCCGTAGCTCCTACAAAAAATAGAAGCACAATCCTATAGAAGAGGATTTGGAAATTTGCTCTCAAATTCTATTTTCCATAAGTGAGAAGTGAGGAATAAAATTCCTCTTTGAATACTTGTTCACTTTTTGAGTGAATAATAGATTAGGGAAAATAACCAAGTCACTTAGTTAAACCCTAATTCAACCCAAATGAAAATAGATTATTCCACGTAATTGGAATTCAATTATGGCAAAGCTTTTAGGAATTAAATTAAATAAGATAAAGCCCAAAATTCCCTTAAACCAAAATCAAAAAATTCCTTAACAACTTTTGTGACAACTATGAACCTCTAAATGCACACACTCATGGGTCTAATCACATAATGCAAATGAGTCTGGATTTATTAAACTAGCATAAGGTTTAATTTAAATAATTAAATATGATTCGTTGACCAGACAAGAATGACATTGGTTAAATATGAACAATTGAATCGCTAACTCCACGTGCCAATGCTACAGACATAAATCTTGCACACTAAACAACACAATCAAGTGAAATTGTATATAATAATATATCTGAAGCAATAAATGCATTAAATCCTCTAGTTTAACCATTTATTCAATCTCATTAAAATCATCTACTTAAATAGCTTATTTTGAATAAATTACTAAAATGAACAAGGTAAATATCAATAGCACATAACCAATGAATCCAACATGGAAAATTTATTTCTAATTATTTAAGAATTTAATAATGGTTTTTTAAACAACATAAAAAGTCACTTAAAACACATAAGTGAACATGGTCAAATACATGACTAACCACTGCTATAGGAACCTAGTCCAGTTTAGTAGGGTAATAATACATCATGCAATCTTTGCATATAGCTCAAGGTAACCACATAACAACATCATGATACCATAGTAATCCTGGTAATCACTAGCACAAACCTTAGTGAAACCATCAAACACACCATAATCTCATAAATCAGCAATGACATAATCAAAGCAACTGATACAATAGCATAAATCTAATTGCATCAAGGGTGTAGACCACTCATGGTCCCAATCATGATCACTTCACAAAGAAAGATCAACAAGGTTGCATCCATCATGGTGACTTATAGAAATTAAATGGGAGAGGCACTACAAAAGATACATGTGATCTAAAAGAATTCTCTAAGGAAGAATTGTTATTTATGTTCATTCTAGATTCATGAGATAAAAGTGACCCCATTAACTCATCAATAGAGAGTATTGCCAAATCCTTAGATTCATCAATTGCAATAACAATGGCATCAAATTTTCTAGGAAAACTATGAAGTAACTTTTCAACAACTTTTTGATCAATCAAATCATCACCATATGATATAATATGATTAACCACATTCAAAAAATTGATCAATTGAGTCTAAATCTTTCAAACACAAATTTTCAAAATCACGCCTTAAAGTTTGTAGTTTTGCTAACTTTTGATGTCACTTGATATGTTGTTTCTAAAATATCCCATGCAATCTTAGACTTTTTAGTTGTAGAAACCTTAGGAAAAATCGATTCATCTAAAGATTGTTGAATTAGAAACAGTTATTTAGCATCCTTTTTCCTATTATCTTGTAATTTATCTTTTGCATCTTGTGATAATGAAGACTCATCTTGTGGTTCATAAAAACCCTTTTCAATAAGATCCCATATGCCTTGAGAACAAAATAATGTTTTCATTTTTATAGCCCAAAATTCATAATTTTTACCAGAAAATATCAGAATTTGTAGTAGAGTTATACTACTCCCTGATGCCATATAAATGGTCATAGATTACAACTATGGTTTACAATTTGAAATTTTGTTTTACAAAGCAAATATACCAATCAAGTCTAAGCTAATGAAGTATAGCTTACACAAATGACAATATAATGCTTATTTTCCTCTTTTAAAAAATATTTTCTCATTAGACTTCAATCTTTGAAATCAGCTCATACCTTCTCTCAAATATTAAACTGGCAATCTTTGCAAATTTAGATGCTTGGATTTCCAAACATTGAGAACCAATCAAAACTGATATAGTTATGGTTTACCTTGTGGCAAGGGGTTGTTTTATTGTAAAATTTGCAAATGTTGCAAATTGGAAAACCATTATGTGTAGTTTTTTCTCTTGGCAAGAGAGGTTCCCTCTGATGGCCAAACCTTGGTATTAGAGATTTGATCTGGCTACTAAATCCTTTAATAAGATACCTTTATGAGTAAGATTGTTGAATCTTCCCCTTCACTTTTAGCTAGATTAAGTCTTGGAGGCTGTGGGGGAGGTCATTGGGGATTTCTAGATGGTTGATTTGGAGTCTTTTGAGATGACGTATGCTTGCATTCTTATGGAGCTTGATGTCTCCAAGGGTCTCCCTAAACAGATTACTTTGGCTTCTCCAAATGGTTCTTAGACTAGTCATCTCGTTGTGCAATGTTCCTCTAATAAGGTTAGCTCAAAGAAATCACCTTCATGATGGTTGGGGGCTTTGTACCATCACTATATGGTTCAAAAAGTTTCCAAGGAAATGGATGAGGTGGATAACTCATCTCATAATGATCTTTCTTTGGCAGATGATATTATTGTTGTCTTTGATGATACGGATGATGTCTCTAAGGCGGCTTTGGTTCAGAATGTTAAAGTTGTCTCTTCTTTTGTTGCTAACTCTATCTTGAACATTGTTGTTGGCTTTGATTCAACTGTCTTATCTCCTATTGTTGTGGACATTGAGGTCCATGTTTCTTTTGTGAGGGTTTCGAGGGTTAGCAGTGATGTTACCCATTTCCTCCCTATGGAACTCTTGTGGTTTGCCCTAGTTCTTCAAGTTTATCTTTGGATTGGTAGATGGCTTCTAAAAAGGTGGAGGATGGATGGACATCAATTAAAGGGAAAAAAATTAAAATCCTCCAAACCTTCTTTTGATATGTCTTTATATTCTCAAAAGACTGGACCAAAATATAAATCTTGATGGTCTTTTGTTTTTTTTGGGCAAGTTTTTTGCCCTCTTGTTGGGAACTATGGTGTGTCCCCGTAGTTTGACAGGTGGTGTTCCATAATTGTATTAAGATTCTTCATTGATATATCTTTCTTGTCTCTTTGTACAAGGTTTTAGGTCCTTTCAAAACTTGATTTTACTTAATCAAAGAATTAAATTGGCAGCATCTTTGTATCAACTTGACTCTACCTTTACAAGCTTACTTATCTACAATCAACAAAGCATTAGAAACTTGATTTAACTACTATATTATTCCTCAAAACCAACAAATATTTTTCCTCACTCAGTCTCTTCAAGCTCTAAGACCAATTCAAAGGCAAATAGAAAGATAAATACACAAGAAAATAAAACTAATTTTATTACCTTGTTGCCTTACAGAATGCATTACATAATCCCTCGATTTATAAAGGTCTAAGAATTTTTTTTAATACAAAATACATTTATTACATATATTATATTATTAAATCCCACAATTGGGAAAGTAGCAGCAATGGGCATGTAATGCCCCGCCCGGAGATCCTTGGAAACAAGGATTCAAATCAAGCCAAGATATTTTTTTTTTTTACAAGTATGAATGCACAAGACAACATCATACAGGGATCACAAAGATCGCAATGGAAGACTTCAACACAATCCCGGCAACCAACGAATCTCCAAACGCCACTACCCAACTGATACACCCAAACAAAATCCAACAACCACCACAACAAGATGAGGGCACAAGAAAAGACCACTCATCAACAAAACACCAAGCTAGGGTAAAATGTAGAATCCCAAAATTTGGCTAAGCCTGAAATCTTGAAGCCCTGAAAATTGGCTAAGTCTGGATTTCTGAAGCCTTGAAATTTCTTAGAATCCATAACTTATCTCTGAGAGGTCTGAAAACTATCTCAAACGATTTGTCGCA
Organism: Cupressus sempervirens; assembly: GCA_028749045.1. Taxonomy (NCBI): domain Eukaryota; kingdom Viridiplantae; phylum Streptophyta; class Pinopsida; order Cupressales; family Cupressaceae; genus Cupressus; species Cupressus sempervirens. The sequence continues at coordinate 375,907,191 of CM053790.1, forward strand.
TATCTTAAAATATATCTTAAGTATAAGGATTTAAATATACGTCAACTTATACTTAAACGATATATTTTAAACCCCAAGAGACTAAAACAGAAACACAAAAACTTGATTTCAAGAGAAACTGACAGAATTCAAAATGCAACAGCATAGGGTTGAAGAACGCCCAAAAGGGTATCCAAAACCACTCTCAAAAAGATCGGATCACTAAGAAAAGTGCCCGCTGATGGCACGCGCAGGTTTTTCACAAAAATCGTGTGACACTTTTTACTAAGGGAGAGCGATACTTCTCCTTAAGGTGTGCGACACTCTTCTAGTGTCGTACGACATTTCTCAAGAAGGCATGTGACACTTTTCAGCATCGTACAACATTTCTCAAGAAGGCATGCGACACTCTTCCAGTGTCATACGACATTTTTCAAGAAGTCGTACGATACTTTACAGTGTCGTATGACATAGTTTGCATGGGCGTGCGATACATTTTAAAGTGTCGCACCATACTGAACAAATATTGCCCATAGAAACACGAAAACACTCCCAGAAGCAAAAAGGACCAAAATAGAGCAAAGAACCTCCACACCAAGGAGTACCGAATCCACAAAGGCTCGAGGAATGAACACTCGAGTGCAAGAACAACACAGAATGAAGAACATCAAACCATCTAAACTATAGCAGCAAAGAACATGCTGAATATAAACATCGCAGAGATCAAAAGCAACATTTCAGAACTAAACAACCAAATAAGTGTGCGGTTCCTCCCAACCGTCAATAGCATCATAAGACCATCGTGGATCCTAGCAATCCCCCGCGCGTAACATCCCAAGCCACCAACCAAATCGTTGGTACTGTCGTAATAGGGATATCACTACTAAAACATGCAACAATATAAGCATAAGAAAATCTAACATGCTAGTAGTAAAGCATAAGATAATCCTACAGTAGATAACATCTCCTATTACATGCTAAAACACAATAAGCAACAGATATAGTACTAAATCAAATAATATCATCTAATCATATGCTAAACATCATGATAAGGGAATGCGTCAAGTAAACTAACATCATCTAAACATGATATCCAAGCATTCCAATGAAAGCATAAATCACAAGAAAGCATACTTTGGAACCCGAAGTACCAAGTGAAAACATCCAGCAACGGTTGCACAAGGATAAGAGACCATCTCTATACACCAGTCCCTAGCAGTGGTGAAAGTAGCTACACCTCCCACCCACGTGGCACCCGTAGGTCCACATCCGTCGTGCTGATGGAGATAATAATCCAACCACAAACACACATAAAACACAACATCCATGGCTAACACTCACGCCAGACAATATGATGGCTGAACCAAGAACCTAAGACAATGCAAGGAGTACAGGTCCTGGTCAGATGCTCAATAGGCTACTAAGTAGGGGCTAACATCATGGAGAGTCGCTTGGCATCCAAAAGCCCAAGCTAGTATAGGTAGCTACTCTTCTCGACAGAAGGCGCACAACCTAGTGCAGCAACTCTTCACGACGGAAGGCGCACAACCCAGGGCAACTACTCTTCTCGACAAAAGGCGCACAACCCACACATTTTATTATCACTTATATAAAACTTCCTCTGCCAACCGGGAAGTAGTCACCAGGTTATAGGATAGAAGCCCCCTCCATATGCTACCCTACCCTACTCATGCTCATCCTACGACAAGTGCCCATGGGCATGCATACTCCCATCCCAACCCCAATGATCATGACTTTCGAAAGTACCATAGAATATCGAGCCTCGCAAGTCACTCGACAAATGTACACGGACGTACTCGTGTGTGGCGCACCACCATCACGAAGATCATAACAAAAAGGACAGGAATGAGAACACAATGCAAAGAAAACACCCAACTGAAAGCAACATGAGAAGGATGGATTCTACACGAATCCCAAAGCTGATAAAACCATACATCATGAAATCACTCAATCGGCCTCAATCCGAGAGTATGGATTCTACACGAATCCCAATGATGTAACAAGACCAAACATTGTGAACTCACTCAATTGGCCTCAATTCGAGAGTATGGATTCTACACGAATCCTAGCGTTCACAAAACAAAAGCAAAGGTCCAACAAAAACCATAACAGGTATAAAATCACTCAACCAAACACAACGTCGGGAGTACGAATGCAACATGCATCCCAATGCAACATAAAAGTGCAAAAGTGGTCTGACTGATATTCGAATGGATCATCAAGGTCCACAACCCACATTGTGCCAAGAAAACTCGAGAAAATAGGGCAGCACGCAAAACGAGGTAAAAATCCCAAATTTTGGGAAAACTTCAAAATTAAAACCCATTTGGCCTTTGGGTTCAAAAACCCCAAAAATCCAAAAATAAATGGAATCAGACATCGTATGCAAAAATGGCCAGCATGACGGTGCAAAATCCCAAACCCTCATCCCGAAAAATAGGGAAATGTTCATACCCACCCAACCGGGTAGAACTAACATACAGAAACGGAGGGGAACACTAGTTCTCAGCCTCCAAACAAACGGCTACCAAAAACAGAAGTAGAAACAGAGCAGAAACAATAAAACAGGAAAGCCCTACCTCACAGCCAAAAGGGAAAAACGGGAATCTGAACCATAAAATAAATATCTCGCAAAAGTAGCTGAAAATCGCGACAATCCAAAGTTTCCCCAAGCTGGATCCAACGAGCCCAACCTCCCGACGATCCCATGCCTATAGATCCCACAACGAACAAAATAGTAAATCCTCATGAAGAGGATTTTTGGGTTTTACTCTCCAACTTTCCAATTCAAAAGTGAGAAGTGAGGAATTAAATTCCTTTTTGGATACTTATTCACTTTTCGGGTGAATAATCGATTAGGGCATTTAACCGGCCAATCTAGTTAAACCCCGAATCGACCCAAACGAAAAAAGGCTATTCCTATAAATAGGAATTCATCTATGGCAAAGCTGCCAAAAATAAAATAAATCAATTAAAAGCCCAAAAACCCAAAAACACATAAATCTCCTTAATAACTTTTGCGACAATGCAAACCTCTAAATACACAGACACGCTTACTGGTCTAATCACATAATGCAAATGAGTTCGGATTTAATAATCACCGAAAGGTTTAATTTAAACATTTAATTAAGGATACGTCGACCATACAAGGACGACATTGGTAAAATATGAACGGTTGAATCACTAACTCCATGTGCCACTGCCAGGGATATAAATCATGCACAATAAACAACATGATCAAGTGCAATTGCATATAATAACATAGACGAAGCAATAAATGCATTAAATCACCTAATTTAACCATTTAATTAATTATATTAAAATAATCTATTTACATCACTCACGTTCGCAAAAGGCATAGCAACACAGGAATGAAGTAAATAACCATAGCATTAAATCCATCATATAGCGAAATCAGAGGTATGTCCAAATACCAGATAACCAGATAACATCATAAAACACACTGTCATCTCAAAATGGCATCATCATGCACTATGATTAACTAAACAGCATAGTAATCTAATATCTATGATACTGGAATCAAAGAGTAACATTTGACCCTCAGGTCATCTCAAATGTAAAACATAACATGAGTAACAAATATCTCTCTAATCAAAAATATAACAAGGTAAATGTCCGCAGCACATAACCAAAGAATCCAACAAGAATAATCCATTTCTAATCATTAATGCATTTAATAAGGCACTTAAAACACATAAACAAACACAGCCATAAACATGACTAACCACTGCTACAGGAACCTAGTCTAGTGTAGCATGGTAATAGTACACAGTGCAATCTCTACACACATCTCAGGGTAATCACGGAACAACCTCATGATACCACATCGATCTTGGTAACCACTGGCACAAACCTCAATGAACCAAAAATCACATCATAATCTCAAAGATTAGTCCAAAGCATAATCAGAGCAACTAATACAGAAACATAAATCTAAACACCTCAACGGTGTAGACCACTCAGGGTCACAATCATGATCCATCACAACAAAAGATCAGCAAGGTTGCATTCATCAGGATGACTTACAAAAGTCAAATGGGAGAGGCACTACATCATCCCCCCCAAAGCCTAGGCTTACTCCTAGAAGCTTGCAATCCAAGAATAGAAACCAAAAACACCATGAACAAAATCAAAAGCGAGCAATAGGAATGACTCAACAACTCTATACAAGTCAAACCCAAATCACTCCAACATTCTCAAACCATCACGTTAACCCCAAATAGGTTAACCACGAGATAATGGGTGTCACACAGACACAAGGTCCTCCAACAAGGAACCTTCTATGCGCTAGGAAGAACCTATCTAGCCATAGAGTCAACAATACAAGGTAAGGAACAAGCCACTCTACCTTGTCAACAGGTGTCCAACAAAACATGCACCTACCCAGAGACCACAAAACTAGGTCAAAACACTAAGCACTTCCAACAAAAGTTAGAATCATGGGGAATAACCATCCCAAAATTCCCAAGAATACTATCATGTCACACATAATCATTCTGGAATCCATGTAAACTCACCCTTAGAACAAAGAGGATGAAAGTTTACCAACCAAAGGACACACTCCAAAAGACTACTCACCACCAAGCGTAGGAGCACGACACCTCACCACAGCACAAAAGCTCAACTACCACTAGAAACTAGGGTAACATAACCCAACTAGACAAGATATCACCTTTCCACAAGGTTGCACAGAATTTCGTCAGTTAACACAATCATGAAATGTCTGCATACCAACTCACGAGATGGTAACATGTGTCGAACGATACCATGTCCCTCTAGCACCATGCTAGGAAAACTACACCCAATCTATTGCTAAACTCAATCTCTAGCCTCAAGTCAACAATTAAAGAGAAAACTTGACTGAGACAATCCACATGAAGATATAAGCTTAGGGAGAAGGATACTACAGAGTATTAGGACTGAGAGGGAGTCTCTCTCTCAACCTCTACACTAACCAGTCCATGATGCGTTAGGAAACTCACAATTTCACCAACCATCAACATACTCACCTAAAAACACTAACTGAGCTAGTGGCATAACCACACTAGCCTACTCTCACAAGAGAGAAAGAATACGGAGATGTGCCAAGGTCAACATCCAGAAAGGAGAATGTAGACTCATCAAAGAACTAAGTCACTCCCAAATGATAAGGCAACATCATCCACAACAAGGAATGCTCACAAACCACACTACACCACACAAGGGTGGGTCAGTGCAATAGGAAACACAAAAACCCAAGCACGAACTCCAACAAGTACCTAGTAGATTATGAAGACAAGATAAATCTTCCATTATGAATAACATAAGGAGTTAAACTTCTCCAATGGCCATAAATATGATATGTCATGATTGAATTGGCCTCTACTCAAAAAGATACTTGGAACATCAATCAGCAACTCTAGAAGCCATAGCCACATCGCCAGACTTGGATTGAATCCATTTGAAAAGCATCAAAAAGATATCGACAAGGACTACAACATGAAGAAGCTAAGAGAGACCAAGGCCCATGTTTTGAGCCACCACTCAAATCAAAACAACAAAGACAAAACCAACAGCCTTGGTCACCAAGACAAGCAACAGACAAAATGTCCAAATCCACACAAGAGCACACATGCCCAAAACAACATAAGGCATGGAATGAAAGGTAAATCACACATTGAAACCATCATTACTCTTCTTTCACAATTTCATTAATTAAACATAATATAAGCACTAATGCACAATGAAACTGAAAGATTTTCAAGCAAGGGTCCAAGAGTCACTAAAAGACAAGTACATACATTTCAATAATTAACATTAAGTTTAATCACCATTTAAACTATTCAATTACAATAACAACTTTAGATCTAATAAAGACACACTAGCATGTTCTCCATGATATTATCCCTTAAACGTACTACCAGAGGTTCGAGATGAACATGATAGAGTCACAACACACAACTGGGCAACAGTAAAACACATCCAGAATAGTCATTATGAAACAAAATAAAAAGCCCAAATGGGAGAATTGCCGATTCCAACAGTAAGTACCAAAAAGAGCTCATTTCAACAATAAGTCAAATGTAACAACTGCCACAAAGGGAGCGATAGATAAAATTTGATGACTACTCCAAGAGAGGAAAATACTAAAAACCAATGCTAGCCCAACAACATGAGGAAAGTACCTCTAGCCCAATAAAATAAGGCATCAAACAAATCACATTACAGGTGATGACTGAGTACAGTCACACAAGAGGGATAAACCACACAATGCTAAGGAATACATCATCCTAGCATCGTTGGAGAACACACTCACACACATCAAGCAGTATACCATTAGTAACCTCATGCATATGTAGACAACAATAATTTCCATGCAATGCAACATTTAAATGTTCATCAAATTAATACAGTTCTACATAAGCTTAAGAAGCAATCAGATTGGGGACTTAAGTCATTAACCCAAATATATAATGCAAAACTTCTACTTTGCAATGATTCACAATAACACTCATTTTCAATGAAAGGAACCATTTTATCATTATAACAACAAAATAAAGAAGCACAAATAAGATTCATCTATCTACTTACAACAAGGAGAAAGCAAGGAACAATGCACCTAACTCCACAAGGAGAAACAAAGAGAGGCTCTCAAAGCCAACATATGGAAACCAATCAGTGGCTCCATCCAAAAAGGGTCACACACACAACCAACCAAACAAGGAACAACGATCCCACCTACAAAGTCAGGAAGACTCACTTCCTTCTCCACACACTGCTCTAGTTGCATCTACTAGACAAGCAAGTCCATCACGAGTAGATACCAAAGCAACAAAGATCATGAGTTCTCACCAAGACACTCACACTCAACCAACGCAGCAACAACTACATGGGCAACATAAGCACAGAGATCCCAATGTTTGAACATGGGCTCTGATACCAGATGGAATGCCCCGCTCGGAGATCCTTGGAAACAAGGATTCAAATCAAGTCAAGATTTTATTTTTTTTTACAAGTATGAATGCACAAAACAACATCATACAGGGATCACAAAGATTGCAACGGAAGACTTCAACACAATCCCGGCAACCAACGAATCTCCAAATGCCACTACCCAACTGACACACCCAAACAAAAGCCAACAACCACCACGACAAGATGAGGGCACAAGAAAAGACCACTCATCAACAAAACACCAAGTTGGGGTAAAATGCAGAATCTCAAAATTTGGCTAAGCCTAAAATCCTGAAGCCCTGAAAATTGGCTAAGTCTGGATTTTTGAAGCCCTGAAATTTCCTAGAATCCATAACTTATCTCCGAGAGGTCCGAAACCTATCTCAAATGATTTGTCGCATATCTTAAAATATATCTTAAGTATAAGGAATTAAATATACGTCAACTTATACTTAAACGATATATTTTAAACCCCAAGAGACTAAAACAGAAAAACGAAAATTCAATTTCAAGAGAAATCGACAGAATTCAAAATGCAACAGCATAGGGTTGAAGAATGCCCAAAAGGTTATCCAAAACCACTCTCAAAAAGATCGGATCACTAAGAAAAGTGCCTGCTGATGGCATGCACAGGTTTTTCACAAAAATTGTACGACATTTTTTACTAAGGGAGGGTGATACTTCTCCTTAAGGCATGCGACACTCTTCCAGTGTCGTACGACATTTATCAAGAAGGCATGCGACACTTTTCAGCATCATACGACATTTCTCAAGAAGGCGTGCAACACTCTTCCAGTGTCGTACGACATTTCTCAAGAAGCTGTGCGATACTTTATAGTGTCGTACGACATAATTTGCATGGGCGTGCGATACTTTTTAAAGTGTCGCACCATGCTGAACAAATGTTGCCCATAGAAACACGAAAACACTCCCAGAAGCAAAAAGGACCAAAATAGAGCAAAGAACCTCCACACCAAGGAGTATCGAATCCACAAAGGCTCAAGGAATGAACACTTGAGTGCAAGAACAACACAGAATGAAGAACATCAAACCATCTAAACTACAACAGCAAAGAACACGCTGAATATAAACATCGCAAAGATCAAAAGCAACATTTCAGAACTAAAAAACCAAATAAGTGCGCGGTTCCTCCCAACCGTCAATAGCATCATAAGACCATCGTGGATCCTAGCCATCCCCCGCGTGTAACATCCCAAGCCACCGACCAAATCGTCAGTACTGTCGTAATAGGGATATCACTACTAAAACATGCAACAATATAAGCATAAGGAAATCTAACATGCTAGTAGTAAAGCATAAGATAATCCTACAGTAGATAACATCTCCTATTACATGCTAAACAACAATAAGCAACAGATATACTACTAAATCAAATTACATCATCTAATCATATGCTAAACATCATGATAAGGGAATGCGTCAAGTAAACTAACATCATCTAAACATGATATCCAAGCATTCCAATGAAAGCATAAATCACAAGAAAGCATACTCCGAAACCCGAAGTACCAAGTGAAAACATCCAGCAACGGTCGCACTAGGATAAGAGACCATCTCTGTACACCAGTCCCTAGCAGTGGTGAAGGTAGCTACGCCTCCCAACCATGTGGCACCCGTAGGTCCACACCCGTCGTGCTGATGGAGATAATGATCCAACCACAAACACACATAAAACACAACATCCATGGCTAACACTCACGCCAGACAGTATGATGCTTGAACTAAGAACCTAAGACAATGCAAGGAGTACAGGTCTTGGTCAGACGCTCAATAGGCTACTAAGTAGGGGCTAACATCATGGAGAGTCGCTTGGCATCCAAAAGCCCAAGCTAGTATAGGCAGCTACTCTTCTCGATAGAAGGCGCACAACCTAGGGCAGCAACTCTTCACGACGGAAGGCGCACAACCCAGGGCAGTTACTCTTCTCGACAGAAGGCGAACAACCCACACATTTTATTATCACTTATATAAAACTTCCTCTGCCAACCGGGAAGTAGTCACCAAGTTACAAGATAGAAGCCCTCTCCATATGCTACCCTACCCTACCCATGCTCATCCTACGACAAGTGCCCGTGGGCATGCATACTCCCATCCCAACCGCAATGATCATGACTTTCGAAAGTACCATAGAAGATCGAGCCTCACAAGTCACTCGACAAATGTACGCAAACGTACTCGTGTGTGGCGCACCATCATCATGAAGATCATAACAAAAAGGACAGGAATGAGAACACAATGCAAAGAAAACACCCAACTGAAAGCAACATGGGAAGGACGAATTTCACATGAATCCCAAAGCCGATAAAACCATACATCATGAAATCACTCAACCGGCCTCAATCCGAGAGTATGGATTCTACATGAATCTCAATGATGTAACAAGACCAAACATCGTGGACTCACTGAACTGGCCTCAATTCAAGAGTATGGGTTCTACACGAATCCTAGCATTCACGAAACAAAAGCAAAGGTCCAACAAAAACCATAACAGGTATAACATCACTCAACCGAACACAACATTGGGAGTACAGATGCAACATGTATCCCAATGCAACATAAAAGTGCAAAAGTGGTCTGACTGATATCTGAATGGATCATCAAGGTCCACGACCCACATTGTGCCAAGAAAACCCGAGAAAATAGTGTGGCATGCAAAACGAGGTAAAAATCCCAAATTTTGGAAAAACTTCAAAATTAAAACCCATTTGGCCTTTGGGTTCAAAAACCCCAAAAATCCAAAAATAAATGGAATCAAACACCGTATGCAAAAACGGCCAGCATAATGGTGCAAAATCCCAAACCCTCATACCGAAAAATAGGAAAATGTCCATACCCACCCAACCGGGTAGAACTAACATACAAAAACAAAGGGGAACACTAGTTCTCAGCCTCCAAACAAACGGCTACCAAAAACAAAAGAAGAAACGGAGCAGAAACAATAAAACAGGAAAGCCCTACCTCATAGCTAAAAGGGCAAAATGGGAATCCGAACCATAAAATAAATATCTCGCAGAAGTAGCTGAAAATCGCGGCAATCCAAGGTTTCCCCGAGCTGGATCTAACGAGCCCAACCTCACGACGATCCCATGCCTGTAGCTCCCACAACAAACAAAATAGTAAATCCTCATGAAGAGGATTTTTGGCTTTTACTCCTCAACTTTCCAATTCAAAAGTGAGAAGTGAGGAATTAAATTGCTTTTTGGATACTTATTCACTTTTCGAGTGAATAATCGATTAGGGCATTTAACCGGCCAATCTAGTTAAACCCCGAATCGACCCAAACAAAAACAGGCTATTCTTCCTATAAATAGAAATTCATCTATGGCAAAGCTGCCAAAAATTAAAATAAATCAATTAAAAAGCCCAAAAATCCAAAAACACATAAATCTCCTTAATAACTTTTGCGACAATGCAAACCTCTAAATGCACAGACACGCTTACTGGTCTAATCACATAATGCAAATGAGTTTGGATTTAATAATCACCGAAAGGTTTAATTTAAACATTTAATTAAGGATACGTCGACCATACAAGGACGACATTGGTAAAATATGAACGGTTGAATCACTAACTCCATGTGCCACTGCCAGGGATATAAATCTTGCACACTAAACAACACGATCAAGTGCAATTGCATATAATAACATAGCCGAAGCAATAAATGCATTAAATTACCTAATTTAACCATTTAATTAATTATATTAAAATAATCTATTTACATCACTCACGTTTGAAAAAGGCATAGCAACGCAGGAATGAAGTAAATAACCATAGCATTAAATCCGTCATATAGCGAAATCAGAGGTATGTCCAAATACCAGATAACCAGATAACATCATAAAACACACTATCATCTCAAAATGGCATCATCATGCAATATGATTAACTGAACAGCATAGTAGTCTAATATCTATGATACTGGAATCAAAGAGTAACATTTGACCCTCAGGTCATCTCAAATGTAAAACATAACATGAGTAACAAATATCTCTCTAATCAGAAATATAACAAGGTAAATGTCCGCAGCACATAACCAAAGAATCCAACAAGAATAATCCATTTCTAATCATTAATGCATTTAATAAGGCACTTAAAACACATAAACAAACACAGTCATAAACATGACTAACCACTGCTACAGGAACCTAGTCTAGTGTAGCATGGTAATAGTACACAGTGCAATCTCTGCACACATCTCAGGGTAATCACGGAACAACCTCATGATACCACATCGATCCTGGTAACCACTGGCACAAACCTCAGTGAACCAAAAATCACATCATAATCTCAAAGATTAGTCCAAAGCATAATCAAAGCAACTGATACAGAAACATAAATCTAAACACCTCAACGGTGTAGACCACTCAGGGTCACAATCATGATCCATCACAACAAAAGATCAGCAAGGTTGCATTCATCAGGACGACTTACAAAAGTCAAATGGGAGAGGCACTACAGGGCAGCTACAACGGATGACTTTCGACAAACGAAAGACTTTCTGTTGCTAACGGTACTCAAAAGCATGTTGCTTATCATTGAATGGTGGAAGGTGGACAAATTAATATACACCAACAAAAAAATGCCATTAAAATTGAAAGAGATTATTTTCAAAGCTTTTTCTTTCCGTCATTCGATTACACCATTGAAATTTTTTCCTTTGTAAGAAATTCAAAGCATGTTGTTAATTGTAGGAAGACAACGCAATACATCATCCCCAAGAACAATATTGATCATAGCTTCCTTTTCTCTTGTATTCTTTGTAGTCATTGCTAGTAGAGGTATCCTCGCAATCCTCAACCTAGGGTAGATAGTCTGACGTAGACATGTCAATGTTTTGCATGGTGCTCATGTGTATAAGCAATAACTTTCTTTTGTTACTCAAAGAATTCTAAGAGTTTATTAAGGCCACTATTCTTACATTATTGGATAAATCTTTATATTATGGTATATTTACATTGTTTGCCCCTTCTGCAATGCCACATCATTTTCCTAGATATTGTACACGTCTCATTCTGGCTCGACAAGAACATGTTTCTCTAGTGTAAGACCTTGAATTCTGATGGGTAATCCCCACATAAATAGCCTATTGGCTAATAATGTTTTTGTGAATTTCTTGTTTTTTATTTTAAATCCTTCTAATCATGAAGAATTCATCCTAAAAATTTGGTGAAAAAATCTTTTTTTCTCAAATTTCAAAAATTGGTCAATCATCAATTTTGTCAAGAGGATGATCGCATCCATTAGATATTTCTTTATACATGGGTACCTTATCAAACCTAGTAGTTTGGGACTCATATTTGTATATTTGTAAAATCCCCCTTAAATTTCACTTAAGGAGGTGTTGATGTTGTTAGTGAGCATATTGTACTTTAAAAATATTAACACAAATTGACTCAAAATGCCCAGATGAAAGTACAAGTGCTATTGATAGTTGGAGACCTTATCATTGAGTTGATAACTTTTCTCTTAATTGAGAGGTGTAACTCCCTCTTTATAGATATACAATGAATAAAAACACTGAGTATGTTTTTCACTATAGAAAGCAATAAAGGTCATTAAAACTATTGAACATTAAAGAAAGAAAATGCAAGAAAATGGTATAAAGCCCACTTCCTTCATGTTCATGATCAATAACTAATCACATAAAGAATGTATGTTCCTTCCAAAAGATGACTTAGTTTGGAAAGAAAAAAGTACAAAAATCAAATGCATGCATAATTAAAATGTGCAAAGCATGATGTTAAAAATTATTCTAATGAGACAAAGCTCAATAATTCTAAGGGCAATCATAATGAATTCAAAGACCTATAAACACTTACATCATTATTTCAATATAAAAAATGAGTTCACATACTCAAAAATATATAAATTCCAACTGAATAAAAAGAATATATGCTCTTCCCTAACACAATTAAAAAATTAGAATTTCCCTCTTTCTTGAAGCCAACAAATTGTTGGAAAAAAAAATTGAAGAAGTTGCAGCCTTTTTAAAGCTCTTCTTATAGTTAAAGTAATTGCTTCTTGAAAGGATTATAAATTTATATCTTTCCACCTTTATCTATTCCCTGATAGCTTTCTCCCTTTTATAATTCTTTATCAAAAGAATAATCTCTCTAATTTATGCTCTCAAAAAGATATTAAAAAAATAAGTAATGTTTTATATTGCTACACATAACTAAATGTAAAAACTTTTAATTTTCCATGTGACCATTAGGGGTATGAAATTTTGCAACTCAATGTAATATTTAAAATTGCAAATGGGTTTCTATTGAATTTTGAACAACTCGTTATTTGAGGGTACTTTTGTAAATTGGCCCTACCAATCATATTGTTTCATTAAAAAGTATTAAAATATTAGGTGGGTTGTCCTTGAATTTATGGAATTTGCAACTTTCTTTTGGGTGCATTTTTGGGCTTATAATAGCATTATCAAGAATTCAAAGACTTTTGAAAATCACTAAGTCAAGGACTTTTGAAAGTAGCTCCACCAGAGATTTTTAAAAGTTGTTAAGACAAATAGTTTTGAAAGTCACTTTGTTAGATATTTTTGAAAGTCATTTAGTCAAAGACTTTTGAAAGTCACTCCATCAAATACTTTTGAAAGTCACTCCGTTGGAGATTTTTTAATGTCATTAAGTCAAAGAATTTGGAAGTCGCTCTGTTAGAGATTTTTGAAAGTGTCTAAGTCAAAGACTTTGAAAATTTGGGACTTAAGATCAGAAAAGTTTAAAAAAATTGGCTAACACTTGCTCTGAATGGGGACAAAGATAAGAGGGATGAAGAAAAATCTAAAACTTTGAAAATAGATTAGTGCTTAGTCCATTGGGCATAGAGTCATGAAGAGGCATAATATAGGGAGATGCTTATAGAGGGCGAAGGGAAACTGTGTATACACACACCTAAAATTAAACACGAACAAAAACTTTATTTACAGCTACTTAAAGGGGTAAAACCCCTTACCTCAACAAAGCTTCAAAAATTTCACATAAAACTATTGACAAATTGGGAAAAGTATGAGCCACTTCTCAGCAACAGCTATATAAATAAAAAGGTTATCATTAGTCTCCTAAAGATGTCTCCCACTCATGTTCCCGCTCAAAAACTTGGATCTCCTGCTCGAATATCTGGCTCTCCTGCTCTTGGCACTTCTGCTTCTTCAGCGTTTGGTTACGCTGAGGTCTCTGCTCCTGCTAGTCATTTGGGTGGTGGAGTTGTTTTTGGAGGACGGTTTGCAGTTGGGGATGGGGCTCTTTTAGGGCTTGAAATGGCTTTTGTTCCCATTCATAAACCTGGTTCTTCTACTCCTACTCCCATTTATAAACTTGGACCTTCTACTCATGGCATCCCTCCTTCTATGTTTGACCCTCCTACTGGTCGCACGGATGGAGGTGTTGTTATTACCAATGGTGATGGGCTTCATTCAGCCTCTTCTATGGGTGGGGTTAGGGGTTCTACCCCTCGCTCGACTCCTGGGTCTCCTCCTTGTTCAGGAGGAAGGACTTCTGCAGACGTGGTTGCCTTCGAAGCTGGCTTACATGGTGCTCTCCCTCATGCTGGCTTACATGGTGCTCTCCCTCATGCAGCTTCATCTGGGCCCCCTCTTGTGTCGCCTGTAAGAGCTTTAAATCCCATTAAGGTTTATCTTGATCTTGAATCTGTTGAAGAAATTTTTCATACGACAGAAGAGCTTTCCTCTCTTGCTGCCATTTTTTGATTCCGAGGTTACTGGCCCTCTCTTGTTGATCTACATGTCTGGATCTCCAAGAATTGGATGCCACTTATAGAAAATAATGTCCACATCTTCCCTTGTGCAAAAGATTTTTTTATTGCTAAGTTTCAAAGTTCTAATGATAAGAAGATTATTTTGTGTCACAATAATTTTTCTTGGCAGGGCACATTTCCACTTATGGCCAAACCATGGAACATGGGATTTGATCCACTCTCGGAATCCTTTAATAAGTTCCCTATCTGGGTCTGGCTTCCTAATCTTCCGATTCATCTTTGACAAGATTTAGTTTTTGAAACTATTGGTGATTTCTTAGATGTGGATGCTGACGCTTTGGATATTCTCCATTCGACCTGTGCGTGCTTTCTTGTAGACTTGGATGTTTCTAAGGGCCTTCCTGAGGTGATTTGCTTGGATTCCCCAAGGGACTCTTGGACACAAATGTTGGATTTTGAGGGTATCCCTTTTCATTGCAGGAACTGCCACTTGATAGGGCACATTATTGCCCGTTGTGCTACTAGGAAATCCAAGTCTAGATGACCACCTTCTTGGTGGTCTAGGGCCTCTTCTGAGCACTACACGGTGAAACAATCCCAGGATACTCATGTGGATTCTGAGGCTGAGGCTAACGTCCATTCTGAGCCAGTGGTTGAGGTGGATGCTTTGGTGAATTCCTCGGATGCTCTTGCGAATGTTGTGGTTGTGGTATTCATTCTTTCTGCACTGGTGGTTGTGGAGGACACTTTGGTCTCTTCCCCAGCTTCGAATGATCCTCCTAGGGAGTTTGTTTCTCTCAGGGAGTTTGATATGGCTTTTGTGTCCCCTAGATTCCTCAAGTCTTTATCTTCTGAGGATTGGGTTGCTGAAGCAGCGAAGTTTGATGATGGTTGGATTATGCTTAAAAGGAAGAAGACTAAGTCTTATGCTCCCCCTTTAGATATGATCCTTTGGTCGCATAAAAAAAAATTCAAATCAAAAGGAAAATCTTGTGTTGCCTTATGTTGACTGGTTTTTTAGTGATGGTGAACTGGCCGAGTTTCTGGTTTGCTGGAAACTGGTTTGGGAGGTTTGTCAGGTTGCTTTGTTCCAGTCTGTTGACTTTCCAAAATCTAGTGTTCTTATGGTTGATTTTTCTAGTCACATCTATTGGTCTTAGGTCCCTATAAAACCTGGTTTAGTTGTTTTGTTGGTTTCAGGTCCTCTTAAAACCTAGGTGTGCTTAATGGTTTATCTTTCTATTTGTTGTAAAGGGTTTCGGGACCCCTTCAAAACCTATTTTTACCTTAATCTAAAATAGATTATGGCTATAAACTATAGCCAAGTATAGCATACCTCCAACGATTGCTTTACTTTCAAATTTTAGTTTGGTTGCTTGTAAAACCAATTTCGTAAATGTATGCATGCCCATACAACCATTCTTCATCACAAATTTCTAAATCAATTTCATATACGAGTGCTTGATATGTAACCATCAATACATGTACTAGATCATTTAAACACAACGCTGCATTTTCAAGAATCAAACTTTCTTCTTTTAGACCCCATAAGAAATGCAATTTCTAAAGATTACTTTTTGAAGAAACTTTTTCTATTTTCTCATAAATAAAATCACCATTAAAAATAACATTATTTTCCTCCATATCAATAGACTTCATTAAATTACCAAATTCCTCCAACATGGGATCAATTTTAGTTACTACATATTCTTCTTTTTTTGTTCAAATAATGTCAATATGATGAAAGCAATTTGAAAAAATAATATTACCAGCTTCTTTTATAGGTCCAATCAGCAAATCATTAAAAGGTTGAAATACACATTTTTGAGATTGCTCATAATCCTCTTTGTGGAGAATATTTGCACAAAATTGGAGTCTCGTTCTCATGAAAATCTAATTGATTTGTTTCATTTGCCTTTATAAGACTTTCAATTGTTTCTTCAACTTCATAAAAGGAAAAGGCCTTCATTAGATCACAAACTGAATTTTATCCACATAAGTAATCTTCTTTCTCTTGATATTTTTCACCCATACCAAAAGAAAATTTTCTATTTCGGGAGATAAGATAAGATAAATTTATTAATGTCCAACAAGAGACCAATGAGCGTCTAAGGGATTGGAAACAATACAAAGGGGAAACGCCAGCAAGGGGAGCACCAAACAGTGTCTGCAAAAAGAATGTGAAAGAAAAACAACAAAAGAACCAAGAAAAAGGGAATAACAACAACTAAGAACTCCTTTACATGCAAGAAGTAGTCCAGAATGGAAAGGTACTCTAGAAGGTCACCTCTGAGGTCTACTAGAGGGACGTTGTTCAGTGTAAACTCTGCAAGGTCTCACAGATTTGGTGTAAACCGAGATAGTGCATAGAGGTCGCTTCGATCCTTGGGAAGAAACTCTAGGACTAAAGAAAGAGGTGATGAGTTGCGTAGGGGTCGATGTCGAGCAAAGTTGGAGCTATATAGTGTGCTCGCAAAGCTACATGGTCTCCTGAAGTTAGATTGCAAGATAGTGTTGGTCAACATATATGAAGAATGAGGAAAGAGACTGACACTCTCTAAACAAATAGTAGAATCTCCTTTAGATCGCATAGTAAATGGGACAACGAAAATTAAAGTGAAAAGTGAGACTCGGTCTCGACCTCCCCGAGGTGACAAAGCTGACAAATCATGTTCTCCCTACCAATCTAGTGATCAATATGAATACATAGCCAATGAGATCCCACCCTAAAAGATCCCAAGGAGATGCAAAGAGCATGAGTTCAACAACGAGTCAGGTATCGTGGATGTAAGATGATCTCGTCTTAGATATCAAGAAAATGCTCAGCATAAAAGTTCATGCGTGGACGGAGCCCACATAAAGGATTCCTTCAAGTCGTGATAACATACTATCCGTAGATGTCAAGTCTAACATGCTCATTCAACTCCCGCTGAGGTGGAAGAAGATGGGCTGGAGTGTCCAAAGAAAACTAGAAGGGGGGAAGACGATCCAAAATAATACCAATTGAGCCCAAGAGAATAGAGACCTGGGTGTACCAACAACGAGACCTGTGACCAGAGTTTAAACTCGCAACATCCATAGAGGAATAGTAAGCCAAGTAGGAATATCTATGACAATCGTTGGAGGAATCAAAAAAACTTTGATGCCGGTAAAGAAGCCAAACTAAATCAAAGATGGTCCCCAATTTGAAAGGGTGAGCACCAAACTCAGCCAAAACAATGTTGTGTCTTGTGAACCGGTGACATCTGATAATGCACCAAAGGAAAATAGTTTGGACTCTCTCAATAGAGGCCCAATCAGACTCCAAGAGGGAGGAGCCCAAAATAGTAGAGCCATAGAGGACAGTCGGCTTGATCAGGGAGTCAAGAAGAGACATCTTAGTTGTCGTGTCTTGGAAGTGGTGTCGAAAGCATTGTCACTCAACAATAGCAAGGGAGTCGAACCCCTTGTTGACTCTGGGCTACATGGCTGGTCTCAAGCTAAATTGAGGTCTAGAGAAGAGAATTTAGAAAGATTTGTACCTTTTTGTGCACCATTGTAGTTGCTCTTGAATTCATTAATCCCAACTTCGCTGACATTACCATTTGCATCTAGAATTCCACACTAAAACTCCTCATTTTTCATCCCTTTCATGAAATGGTAAAGGAACATACACACTTTGTCTATGGGTAAAACAAACAGTTGTTCTTTCTTGTCTTGTTGTATGCAAACTAAAGGAATCTCAAATCCCTTTAGTACATAATACCTTTGATGTACACATTTCAACAATCATGTAGATTGGTGGTCTTCACAAGGGTTCAACTTGTTCCTTTGAATTTCACAAGTACTTTCTTTGCAAACATTCCAAAATAGATGAATTATCTAGTCATCTACAACCAATATTTCTTCAATAGTTGGTGGATACCTTCTTTTAAATTAATTCATTTTCATGGCCCAGTCATTGACCATGATTTTGAAATCTTCAAGTACATAAGAGTCACCAACCTTATTTCCAGAAAAACTAATATAAGCAAGAAAGCACTAATCTTCTTGCCTTCCCCAGTAATGTTGCCAAAAAATTGTTAGTGAAGTTAATAACACAAATCGACTCACAATGCCCAGATGAAAGTACAAGTGCTACTAACAATTTGAGAATTATCATCAAGTTGATAACTTTCCTTTGAATTGAGAGGTACAACTCCCTCTTAACAGATATACAATGAATAAAAACACTATGTTTTTCACTAAAAAGCAATAAAGGTCATTAACACCCACTCATAACTATGCAAGTAGATGCAAAAAGATTGAACAATAAATAAATAAAGTGCAAGAAAGTGTTACGAAGCCCACTTCCCTCACACTCACGAACAATAACTAATAAGATGAAGAATGCGTGTTCTTGCCAAAAGATGACATAATTTGAAAAAAAAGTTCCAAAATCAAATGCACAGATAGCTAAAATGACAAAGTGTGATGCTGGAAATGATTCTAATGAGACAGAGCTCAATAAATTCTTAGAGAAATGATAGCAAACCCAAAGACCCAAAAACACTTCCTCCATTATTTCAATATCATAAATGAGTTCAAAGACTCAAATTTCTAGACAATTAATCTGCATGAAAAGAAAATATGGCCTTCCCTGGTACAATTAAAAACTCAAACTTTCCCCCTCTCATGTAGCCAAAAGATTGTTAGAAATTAAAAAACCCAAGAAGAAGAAGTTGCGCCTTTTTAAAGGCTCTTCTTTCGATTTTCATAACTACTTCTTGAAAATATTATTAATAAATATATTTCCACCTTTCTCTCATCCCTAATAGCTTTATCCTTTTGATAATTCTTTGTAGATAGAATAAACTCTCTCTAATTGATGCTCTCAAAAAGATATAAAATATTTTAAATAATAGTTTCTATAGTTATATACTTTTTAACTAATTCACCATAGATTAACCATGCATCTTGGGGCTATAAAACTTTGCAAGTAGATGTGATACTTAAAATTGCAAGCAAATTTTGAACAACTCATTAGTAGAGGGTACTTTTGTAGATTGGCCATGCCAATCATATTGTTGCATCCAGAAAGTATTAAAATAACTCATCATATGAGCTCGTGTGATGATAAAATTAAATCCAAAAGAATTTAAGTCTAAAATATTAGGTGGGTTGTCCTCAAATTTAAGACATAAATAGTTTTTTGGATGCATTTTTGGGCTTATATTAGCACTATCAAGAATTCAAGGACTTTTTGAAAGTCGCTTCATCAGCTACTTTTGAAAGTCACTCTATCAAAGATTTTTGAAAGTCACTTTGTTGGATATTTTTGAAAAGCACTATGTCAAAGACTTCTAAAAGTTGCTTCATCAAAGATTTTTGAATGTTGCTAAGGACTTTTGGAAGTCCCTTTGTCGGAGATTTTTTTAAGTTGGGGACTTAAAATTTGCCAAGATAAAAAAATGTGGCTAATAGATGTTAATATGGATATTACTTAATTGTTCCGCTATTAGTTCATTTCATCATTATATCACTTTAAGTTTACTTAAGGTCCACATCATAGTTATCATTGTGTCTCATATCATAAAATTAAGATACTTGTCATAGTCTTATATTGGCATATGTTTGCACCTTGTCTTATACAACCAAGGGTCTCTCATATAACCTAAATATATTCCATTTGTGTTTTTCGATATCAATAAATCTTTTTAGTATATTGTGCTTCCCATTAGACCTATATATTTCTCTTGACTCTCTCTATATCCAAATCTTACAAATTTGCTAGGCTTAAAATAGTGCACACTCAGGTCAATTGAGTTTGACCAACCTATAAACATGTCAACCCAAGCAACAAAGGAAACAAAAGAATCATATCAACAAGTGCTCCTTCTGGAGACTTGAGAAATAGTGGCCTTGACAAAGATAGCCATAAAGATTGTTAAGAAATGCTACAACAATAAAAATAATTTAAAGACCCAAGTATTGGATACACTTGTTCAATTGTGTGTTGTCTTTGATGTTACACAAATGTCATATCAATTATCAGACAGAGTCTACCGAGCTTAATTGGTCAGCAAAGTGAATTATAGAGTCTACCAAGCTCAGTTGTTCAACCAAGTAAATTCCAAAGTCTACCGAGCATTCCTGAAAGTTACTCTGTGAAAACTGTGTCTATCAAGCTCACTCGGTCATCGAAGGATTTTGTGGCAGAAATCAGTGGTAACCGAGCTCACAAGGTTAGCAAAGAAGAGTTAGTGTTTACTGAGTTCATTCGGTCTCCAAAGAATTTTGCAGAGTTTGTAGTGTTCACCGAGCTTCAGTTGGTTAACACTGGAAATCATTTCTAGAGCAGTGTTCACTAAGCAAGGTCGGCCAATAAAGGATTTCATTATTTTGAGAAATAAAGTTTAATTGTTTCATGTAATGATTGTAGCCGACTTGACAATTTGTAAGGTATAAATAAAAGGTCAAGTTGTGAATTCTAAATTGTAATGAGAGAGCATGCAAGTGTGGTGATTATGTAAAGAGAAAAGTGTGAGAGAATTTTGAAGAAAGATCAGATATCCTTGAGGAGCAACAAAGTTGTATTTGATTAGAGAGGATCTAGTGAAGCAGAACAGATATTTGTATCAAAAATTCAATTGCATCTCATTTAGGTCAAGTCATTGTCACTTTCTCACCATTGTAGCAGTGATTTCTAAATCTCTTAATAGAGTTAATTTAACAGTCATTTTGTAAATCCTCTAACAAGGTGATAGTTCTATTGAATTGTTCAAAATTTATCTAGCAAGGCCCCCCCTAACAAGGTGATTAAATCCTTTAATAAGGTAACACCTAACAATGTGTTTTGTAATTTTTAATAGGGTTGGCTCCTAATAGGGCTCATTTCAGAAGAGTGAAAATCAGTAGCTAGTTACTTGGTGGTTTTTCCCATATTAGGTTTCCGCATTAAATCCGATGTCTCGTGTGTTCATGTTATTTCTTTTATGCATGCATGTTAATCACTGTGAATGTTTAAGTTCTCTTAAAAATAACATACACTGCATCTACCGAGTTACAACATTTTTATGTATAGCTATCGAGTGACAGCAGTAACTAATTTTATAAGACATCTAAGAGATCAGTGGATTTGTTTTTGTAGTAACTAATTCACCCCCCCTCTCAGTTACTCCATCTATATTTCCAACAATTGGTATCAAAGCATTTGGTGCTTGGAGGAAAGATTTCAAGAATCTAAGCTAAAGATCAGGATGTCTTACAAGAGGCAAATTCCAAGGCTTAACAGGGATAACTTTTCAACATGGCAAAGTCTCATGAGACTCCATTTGGCTTCCATTGGAGATACAGATTGTAATATCTTGATGAAGAATATGTAACTCCTCCTAATACATTATTTGTCAATGACATTGCTAAGAAGAAGACTCATAACACCATGATGATAGACATTGCATCAGCCCTAAGCTATGAAGAATTTGATGATATCAAGGACTGCAAAACTGCCTTTACTATGCGGAACAAGTTGAAATATATCTATGGAGGTGATGACAATGTGAGGAGAGCCAAAGCAGAAAGTCTAAGAGGACAACTTGATCAGATGAAAATGAGAGAGGATGAAAACATTACCAAATATGTTGAAAGAGTCAAAGCAAGTGTCAGTGCGATCAAAGCTTCTGGAGGAGATATCAAAGAGGAAACAATTGTAAGTAAAATTCTTAAAACATTGCTTCCCATTTATGCAATTAGAGTTTTTACAATTCAAGAAAGAAGATGTGAATCAAATCATAAGATAAATTTAGAGGCCATAGTAGGAAGATTGACTGCATTTGAGCTAGATAACTATGACAACTATGTTCTAACTTCCAAGAACATTGAATCAGCATTTGAAGCCAAGCTTTCACTCAAAGAAAAAGGCAAGAAGATAAAGAATTCTCAGTCAAAAAGTGAAGAAGAATCATAACAAAGTTCTGACTGTGATCTTGAGGTGGTTGAAGCTCTACTTGCAAAAAAATATTCTAGAGGCAAAGGAAAATACAAAGGTAAGGTTCCTCTAATCTATTTTTCATGTGAGGAAATTGGTCATATTGTTGCTAGGTGCCCAAACAAGCAAAACAAGGATGAGAATAAAGGTCACAAGTGTAATGGCAAAAAAGACCTTAAATCATTCAAAGACAAAGGTAAAAAAACATGTTTCATGACTAAGGATTCTAAGGATTCTGATAATAGTAAAGATGAAATTGTTTACATTATTGTAAAAGATGAATCTGATAATGATGAAGAAGATAAGATGGCACTTATCTCTTATGTGAGCAAAAATGATACATGGATCATAAAGAGTGGTTCTCATCATATGACTGGTGACAAAACAAAGTTTGAACAATTTGAAGTCTATGACGATGGTAGTGTGAAGTTTGGTAATAATGAACCTTATTGCATAAAAGGAAGAGAAAGAATCTCACTAACCAAAGAGCTTGTATGTGATAATGTCTATTGGGTTGAAGGACTAAAACACAATCTGTTGAGTGTGGCACAGCTAATCAATATTGGATTCAAGGTGGAATTCATGCATGGAAAAGCGAAACGGCTGGATGACAAAGGAAAGCTGATTGGATCAGAGATATAAACAAAAGGTTACTTGTTTTATCTTGAACTTGGTGAGTGCTCATGTTTTATTGCTCAAGTTGAAAAAAGTTGGTTATGGCACAGAAGGTTATGTCATGTGAATTTTGATAACCTGGTGAAGATAAGCAAATTCGGGAAAGTAACAGGCATTCCTAGGATAAAGAAACCTGATGTTGGTCTATGCAAAAATTGTTAGATTGGTAAGATGGGAAAAACTAGCTTTAAAAGTAAAAATTATCAGTCTGAAGATATTTTGGAAATTGTGCATACTGATTTGTGTTGACCTATTGGAATTGGGAGCTATACTAGAGAAAAGTTCTTCATTCTTTTTGTTGATGACTACTCTAGAATGATGATTGTCATGTATCTGAGAAGTCAGAAGCATTTGAGAAGTTCAAATGTTATTTGGCCAAAGTAGAAAAGGAAATAGGAAAAAGACTGAAATGCTTAAGATCTGACAGAGGTGGTGAATTCATCTCCCATGAATTCAATAACTTTTGCATTGAAAGGGGAATCAAAAGACAAGTATCAACTCCTAGAACTCCCGAGCAGAATGGAATAGCTGAAAGGAGGAACAGATCTACCATGGATTGTGCAAAAACTCTAATGATTGAAAAGAACATTGTTATCAAATACTGGAAGGAAGCTATCAACACAACAGTTCATACCTTAAACCGAGTATAGTTGAAGAATGACTCATTCAAAACTCCCTATCACTTATGGTATGGCTATAAACCCAATGTAAGTTACCTAAAAATATTTGGAAGCAAATGTTATATTTTGAAAGAATCTAAAAAAGGCAAATTTGATGTGAAAGGTGATGAAGGTATATTTTTGGGATATTCTTGCAAGAGTGAAGCATATAGATATTTGAATTTATCTACTCACAAAGTCATAGAAAGTGCGCATGTGAAAGTTGATGAGTTTGCAAAAGGACTGAAGAAGAAAGTAAAAAGGAACTAGAAGATTGTAGGAGATTTGTTTTCATTGAACTTGATACAGTGTCAAATACATCTGTCAATCAGGAAATTTCTACTCCTAAGTCTTCAATCACCTAGTTGCAAGAAGTTCCAACTGAGTCACAAGGACTCGAGTCACATTTAGATGCTACTGAGCCGATGCCTACCAAGACTGAAGGACCCGAGCAGTAGTTAGATCAGCCAGAGCTAGAAATTGAAATTCAAAATGAAGGTAGTGGAACTCGGTCAAAAGGCAAAGAACTTGTATTGGCCAAGTATGTCAGGAGACATCATACACTAGATCAAATTATTGGAGACAAATCTGAAGGTATTATGACAAGGAATAAGCTAAAAGGTACTTGTTTACTTGTTGATTTTGAACCTAGAAATGTCAAAGATGCATTGAAAAATGAAAGTTGGATTGAGGCTATGAATGAAGAGATAGAGCAAATAGAGAAGAACAAAACATGGACTCTTGTACCTAAGCCTAAAGACAGAAATGTGATTGGAACTAAGTGGGTATTCAAAAAAAAGTAGAATGAAGATGGTAAGGTATCAAGAATCAAAGCTAGACTAGTATGTAAAGGCTACTCTCAAAAAGAAAGAATTGATTATGGAGAGACTTTTTCTCCTGTTGCAAGACTAAAAGGTGTGAGGACCTTACTTACATATGTTGCACACAAAAGATTTAAGGTATATTAGATGGATGTCAAATCAACATTTCTCAATGGTATTCTGGATGAAAAAGGTTTACATTGGGCAACCTGAAAGTTTTGTTGATCTAGACAAGAAGGACATGGTCTGCAAATTACACAAAGCATTGTATGATCTAAAACAAGCCCCTAAAGCATAGTATGAAAGATTACATAACTATCTTATTCAGATTGATTTTCAAAGAACTAATGATAACAGTAGCTTGTATATCAAGGACTAGATTACAAGATTGTTTTGGCAAAAATATTTGTGCATGATACGTTGTTTACAAGAAATGATGATCAACGCAAAGAGTTTTCGAAGCAAATGAACAAAGAATTTGAGATGTTTATGTTTGGTGAGATCAAATTCTTTGTTGGTCGTCAAATTCAATAGAGCAAGAATGGCATCTACATCACTCAGTCTCAATACATTAAGGAGATACTCAAGAAATTCAGTATGGAATATTGTAAACCAGTTGAAACTCCCATGTGTACTAGACTAAAGCTTACCAAGGATGATGAATCAAAAGAGGTAAGTCAGACCTTATATAGATCAATGATTGGAAAGTTGTAGTATGCAGTTCATACAAGGCCTAATATTGCTCTTGCAGTTGGTATTGTGGCAAGATTTTCGGCAAAACCCAGAGAGAATCACATGATGGCAATCAAGAGGATCTTGAGATACTTGAAAGGAACTGAAGATTATGGTTTGTGGTATAAACTTGGAGGAAATTTGGACTTGAAAGTGTTTACTGATGTTAATTGGGCAGGAAACATTGATGACAGAAAGAATACAAGGGGTGGAGCATTCTTTCTTGGAAAGAGGTTGGTTTCTTGGACAAGTAAAAAGCAAAATTGTACATCCCCATCTACAACAGAAGCAAAGTACATTGCAGCAGCAGTAAACTATTCAAATATTATTTGGTTTAAACAGTTGTTGGAAGGCATGAAGGTTGAGATCAAAAAACAAGTTATGTTTTGTTATAATATAAGTGCAATCAACATATCAAATAACTCAGTAATGCATTCCAAAACCAAGCATATTGTAATAAAGTATCACTTTGTCAAAGAATTGGTGCAGGATAAGGAGATCAAATTGGAATATGTCCATGCAAAGGAGCAGATTGCTAACATATTCACTAAGCCATTACCTAAGGATACATTCTTGTATGTAAAAGATAAGCTAGGGATCATTCCCCTATCTAAAGCTCACTAAAATGAAATTTTAGTGATGCATCAAAAAGAACCAAGTTGAAGATCTATCAGTTGATGCAACATAGTCATGGAAACGTTGCATATGAATTAGTACTCAAGGTACATTGTTACTCATTTGGTATGTGTTGTCTTTGGCATGTGTTGTCAAAGAGGGAGAGTGTAATGTCATATCTTTCTAAAATTTGAATTTGTTTGAAGAGAGTTTGTTATTTGAAAAGAAGCTATGTAATTCCTTCACAGAGGGAGATTACTACATTAGAGAAGTTTGACATAAATCTAAGAAGGAGAAATGTTCTGTCAAAAAAAAGACTTGCTTTCAAATTTCATCTGCTATGACATGTTGTGTTGCCATCAATGCCACAGAGGGAGATTGTTGGATACAATTGTTCAATTGTGTGTTGTCTTTGATGTTACACACATGTCATATCAGTTATTAGATAGAGTCTACCGAGCTCAGTTGGTCAACAAAGCGAATTACAGAGTCTACCGAGCTCAATTGATCAGCCAAGCAAATTCCAGAGTCTATTGAGCATTCCTGAAAGTTACTCTATAAAAACTGTGTCTACCGAGCTCACTCAATCATCGAAGGATTTTGTGGCAGAAGTCAGTGGTAACCGAGCTCACAAGGTTAGCAAAGGAAAGTCAATGTTTACCGAATTCTCTTAGTCTCTAAAGGATTTTGTAAAAATCGCAATGTTCACCAAGCTTCAATTGGTCAACACTAGAAATCATTTCTAGAGCAGTGTTCATCGAGCAGGGTCAACCAATAAAAGATTTCATTGTTTTGAGAAATAAAGTTTAATTGTTTCAAGTAATGATTGTAGCAGACTTGACAATTTGTAAGGTATAAATAAAAGGTCAAGTTGTGAATCCTAAATTGTAATGTGCAAGCATGCAAGTGTGGTGATTATGTGAAGAGGAAAGTGTGAGTGAATTTTAAAGAAGGATCAAATATCCTTGCGGAGCAACAAAGTTGTATTTGATCAGAGAGGATCTAGTGAAGGAGAACAAAGATCTATATCAACAATGCAGTTGCATCTCATTCAGGTCAAGTCATTGTTACTTTCTCACCATTGTAATAGTGATTTTTAAATCTCTTAACAGAGTTGGTTTAACAACCATTTTGTAAATCCTCTAACAAGGTGACAGTTCTATTGAATTGTTCAAAAGTCCTCTAGCAAGGCCACTCCTAGCAGGGCGATTAAATCATTTAACAAGGTCACATCTAACAGTGTGTTTTGCAACCTTTAACAGAATTGGCTCCTAACAAGGCTCACTTCAGAAGAGTGAAAATCGGTAGCTAGTTACTTGGTGGTTTTTTCCATATTGGGTTTCCACGTTAAATATGGTGTCTCATGTGTTCATGTTATTTATTTTATGTATGCATGTTAATCACTGTCAATGTTTTAAGATCTGTCAAAGATAACATACACTGCATCTACTGAGTTACAACATTTTTATGTATAGCTACCGAGTGACAGCAGTAACTAGTTTTATAAGACATCTATTCCTATTCCAAATTTTTCTATTCCTATTCCATCAACCAAATAGAAAATAAAAATCGTATTCCACTTTTCCTATTCCTATTCCATCAACCAAACGGACCCTTAAATTGGGAATCTTCAACCTATTAGGAATTTATGTTGGTGATCCAACGTCTTTAAGAATATCACATGTCTAATAGTTTGTTAGCTTTAGTATTACAATATACTGCGTGGAGAATTATTAAACATGATAGTAACATTCCAATTGTTTGAACAATTTGTTTATAGAAAGAAATGGTTTGAAGGTTACAATACTTTTCCTGTGATTAAAGGGAGAATTTTTCTTTTATTGATCTTTTCAAAAATCTATGTTTTCTTTCTTTCTAGAAATGACAATGGAAGGCACGCAGAAGACTATAAATCCCCATTGTGCTAAGTATTCTTCTAAGTTTCGCATGTGTTTTGTTTATTCACACAATTTCCAGAAAGCTTTGGCACTGCGGTGCAACTGTGCTTTCCCTTAATTTTACTCTATTTTCTAATGGACGTTGCATGAAATACCAGAACGCATACAGACGCCTGATTTTCTAATTCTTGCCTCGTTCCAATTCATTAAAATTAGATCGACAAAAGGACAAGAAAGAAGTGCATATTAAAGATATGTAAAATGGGCACGAAACTACGAATTCACAGGTTTTAAGGACAAGAAAGGCGTGCATATTAAAATATATGTGGCCTAGTTTTGATGATTTTGTGGGTAATTTTTATTTTAGCAAGGCCTAGACCGAATGCAACCTAAAAGTATTCCCACGCCTTAAGGAAAAAGAGGTATGTAAGGTAAAAGATTGATTGAATGACGCAGATACAAAGACTAAATTGTTATATTCTTAAATGATTCTATGAAGCACAATGTTTATTAAGTTATTTTGTTGGATTCGATCCCTTGAAGTGATAGGAGAAGAGTGGGCCAATCCCTAGTAGGCAAGAGTTTTGAAAGAAATTAGACAAGCGGCCTCAAGCATCTCTGCTATGTCAAATTTCTCAGGGGAGGAAGCTACACATTTCATTTATTGTAATGTGTTTGCGTAGATGTTGAGATTGAAAAGGTTAAGCCTATTTGCTGTAATAATCACGTGCTCTAAGAGTATAAGAGGAGATCTGGTGGTTAATGTTTGCGCAGTTCCTCGCTAAGTGCCTTAGGCCTCACAGCTACTACATAATCAAGGCCCTTGATATGTTAAAAAAAAAATTTGAATATAACTAAACCTCTAGAGTCAAATTTGCTAAGTAGCATACCTAACAGAGGATGGAGGAACAGGAAGTTGAAGGACAATAGTCCCTCTCGTCGGCCATTAACACTGGGGGTGCCTTTATAAGTGCCTTTATGAATAGCATTTATTTCTATTCTTGTATGATGAATCCCCTTTTGGTGAAGAACAAAAACACTATTGTAATGCAATTCATAGATGTTGAAACGGTAGTGGTAATCCAGAAACCCATTTAAGGTAAATAGTTGAGTGGGTTCCTATTTGTGTTCAGGATTGTGATAAAACCTATGAAAACCATGAAAGGCTGATGTGAGGCCACTTCCATTTATATCAAGATCATGAGCCACAGAAGTTGGCTTATTGCAGTTGTTAGTATTTAAGTTTGAATAAACAAAAGAGAGAATGCAACCATCATTAATATTGTAAATTAATTTAATTGTATAGGAGAGTAGTTGACTACAGATATCCTCTGACAATCGGCCTTCTTGGAAGTGTGATCAGCCGATGGTGAGTCCATTAAAAATGAAAGCAGGATAATTCTCATAAGTAGGTGTTCATCTGCAGCAAGATCTAGATAGCAATATGCAGACCTGATAAGAAGGAATGGGCAAAGGAAGACCAATCATTCATCAACTACTTAAAACCTTTGAGATATCGCTAAAGCCATGAATCAAGGAGGATACCAAGATTGCTTATTGAATAGAGACATGAAAAAGCTATACTTTTGAGGAAACAATTTATAGAGAGATTTTGTAATGTTTCCCTCAAAGACACTGTCAGACTAATTTGACAGTTTTCAAAAAGTCAAAAGAACCAAATCAAATCCTCCATATGATGAAAATATGGTGAATGAAACAAAATAGTATTGGAAAATTGCATAATATTGCAAGGCGTTTTATAAATTAGTTCTCTTTTATTTATTTTTTTTAACCCTTTCGGTATCATACCCGTTTATCCTTTTCCGCCTCATTTTCCAATTTCGTGCTCATTTTTCCCTTGCACTACCTTTATCTTTCTTTGGTGTCATCATCCCTTGCAATTCATTGGTTACCCATCCATTTTTGTGTAGGCCTACTTGAACCCCCATTTTCTGTTGGACTTTCTCCGTGCTGGGCGTTCTTTACCTTTTACATTCCCATGCAAATGAATTTACTTTGTTTGATGCTCCCTTGTTAGCTCTCATACACTACACATGGTTTTTTCTACTCCAACGGTGTTCCATCTAACACCCTTTCCCCTCCCTACTCTACCCTCTTTTAGTGCCTATATATGAAAGTTTGACGCAGTTCTTTAATATTATCTATTGCAGTGTAAAGTTTTCAAATTTGTTGACCAAGATTTTAGCTTATCGCAGCTCCTACTAGCGATGTGTTAACATTGACAATTACCTTGTAAAAATCTTAATCGCACACCATACTTTCCAAGTAACACAAGCGATGCAAAAACACTACGATATTTCAAATTCTTGTCAATAATCTCAATAGATCGTCCTTCAACAGTGAGCCTCTTTTGTGTAGGTATTCCAATAATTCCAATAATCAGCCTCCGTCTCTCTGTGACAGGGTTCCTCTAACCATAAATAATTCAAGTTCGCTGCTTCTAGATTAGATTGCGTAAAATTCTCTACATCAATGTTTCAGGTCATACTCCATGATCCATCATCAGTCTACATCCTGATGATGGATCATGGAGCATGATCCCAAACCTAATGCAGAAAGAATTACAAACAATCTAATCCAAAAGCAGCTATCTCGATACAATGGATTGTTGAAATCTCTTATCACTAAATAAATGATTTGTTCCCTACTTTCGATTCATTCTCCCTGAGTAGGAATATCTTCGATCTCAACATTCTCTTTCACTGCCATGAGCAGTCTCCATCCTCTATTCTAACCAGCCTCTATCTCTCTGTGACAAGGATTTTCCTTCCCCTTGCTGTAACGATAAATAATTCAAGATAGCTGCTTTTAGATTAGATTTGTGTAAAATTCTTTACATCAATGTTCTGGATCATACTCCATGATCCATCATCAGTCCCGATGCTGGATCATGGAGTGTGATCCCAAACCAGATGTGAAAAAAATTACACACAATCTAATCCAAAAGCAGCCATCTTGATCCATCCTCTATTCTAACTAGCCTCTATCTCTCTGTGACAAGGATTTTCCTTCCCCTTGCTGTAACGATAAATAATTCAAGATAGCTGCTTTTAGATTAGATTTGTGTAAAATTCTTTACATCAATGTTCATATTTGTGTAAAATTCTGGATCATACTCCATGATCCATCATCAGTCCCGATGCTGGATCAATGAGTGTGATCCCAAACCAGATGTGAAAAAAATTACACACAATCTAATCCAAAAGCAGCTATCTTGATATAATGTATTATAGAAATCTCTTGTCACTAAATAAATAATCTGTTCCCTACTTTAGATCATTCTCCATGAATAGGAATATCTTCGATCTCAACATTCTCTTTCACTATTGTGAGCAGTCTCCATCCTGCATGAATGGACACGGAAATCCCCAAGAACTATCAGATAATTGAGAGTTGGCAAGCTCTATTAGCAATAATTTGTACAAGCGCAAAAGCTTTCTACACAAACATTATGATATTAAGGAAACATTGAAGAATACTTGTGTCTCCCTCTTCTGCAAATCAAAAACTTGTCTACTCATTCGTTTCTTGACATTCAGATGGACCAAAGAAAAGCCCAATGATCTTTCCACAACTTCCCCTCAATTTTCTCTTGCAAAACATATTGAAGTTTAAGTAAAAGCCAACCGAGATCAACAACAGGAATAAAAACAATAGATATTTGACAACTATGACTACGAGGATAAATTAATTTTTAAATATTTGTAGCTGATACTCACCTAATATGTGAAATATAAAAACGCCTTCTTCAACCAAGTCAATGCACACCATTTGTAATTTGTTGCACCTCCCCATTCATATTTTGTTTGATGCACATCTATTTTGTTAAGTTCAATATTCATCAGTGTAACACCAGCACTTGGGTATGTTCAGTCGAGTTTCTGGGACGACGGCACAAATGGCCTCAATTTCGTTACAGTGGGGGGTGCTCTGCATACTATACATAAACTCAAAAAGCTAGTTATGAAATATGTTTCAGTATAACATACCAAATTGAAATACTTGAACATAGCAAAATTGCAACACAAACCAAAACCATTGAACATTCAACATAGCTCAATACACTCGAAAACCATAATTTGAGTACTGTCCTGGCAGCGGCATGGTTGCGGAACAGCGGATGTGGGTGTACTCAGGTACTACAAGTACTGGGTGCAGGTACATCCCTGGGACAGAACTTTTAAGTTTTTTTTGGGGGGGAGGGGGTGCAAATTCCCAAGTTTCATTGATATTCATCAAATTTTTACATGATCATTTGGAATAAATTAAGATTTACTTAAAAGCTATGTTACCCGGGGACGCGTTTCCAGCCCTAAGCCTTGAGTTTCGGAAACCGTCCCCGTTTTGGGGACTTGGGGACGGCCGGAAACATTTCCAAGCCATCTCGACCCAAGTAAGAAAATCGGAAACCCGTCCCCAAAACTTCGAAAATAGTCAATGTGTTTCCAAATGGTGTTGACCATCCCGGGGACTTCATTACCGTTTCCCATCCGTCCTGGGGACTGCTTGAAGTTTCCGATTTTAAAATAAAATTCAACCTAAAAAAAAATCAATAAATGGTGATTTTCTAACCATTCGTTGGCCCCATATTAAAATAATAAAATATGTTAATATAACCCATGTTGATAGATTTTTTTTTTGGAAGCCATTACGAACTTAGCATCCAACTATGACTAAAAATTAAAACTTCAACTTTTGTTCAACAAACCAGACCTGAAAATGATTGTGAGTCAGATTTCTATTTGAAATTCATATTGCAGACTCGGAAATGATTGCTACTGGGTTGAGGAATACTCAGATTGTTTCCAGCTTTGATAATGTTCTAATAGCAGCAATAATTGCCTAGGAATAAATTGTTGTAGCTTATTACTGCCCAAATGATATGGCTGCTACCTGTCTAGGAAGATTTGGCACAACAGATTCGGTTTTCCTCCAAAACCTACATGAAAGGGCTCTAAAGTCTAATCTATGGCAGATTGACTCTCTCATTTGATGTCATCCTATCTTCCAATTCTTAGATGATGATTCGATTTGATGCTATGTTCTATGCTGATTTGATGAATGAAATTGATAATTTTAAACTATGTTGCTATGATGATGAATGTGAAAATGTTATGTAATTCTGCAATTCATGAATATATATATATATATATATATATATATATATATATATAGCCGTCCCCTGCCGTCCCCTATTTCAGCCCAAAAAAAATACCGTCTCAGAAACCCATTTTCTCATCCCCCTGTCCCAAAAACTCAGGGTAACATAGTTTAAAAGGACTTAAGTATTTCCTAGTTGACTTCCAATTTTATCTACCTCTCCTAATGGTATATTCTTCTGTATTTTTTGAATAAGTACTTTAAAGTTAAAACATACGATTATTTGAATAAGAATAGAGATGAGAACCCGTCCAAATTAAATAAGGACTAAATGGATGCAAGTGAATTTCCAGGTTGATTGGAAAGTGCACAGACAGGTTGACAATAACTCTTTACCAAAGAGGTGAAAGCCCTTCGCAACCAACTGGAGTGTAATGCACACTAGAAGCATCTTTTTGATGATGCTTGAGGGGAAGTAATTTGTATAAGACACCCAAATGGTTTTTCTTCGAGGCGACGAAAAATCATTTGTCAAATAAGTATTCTTATGCACAAGATAAGGTCCCAGAAAAAATAAGCAACGAGTATCTTAAAGCAAATGGTTTTCAACTTTTCATGATAAGTAAGGTCAACATACTACTGCATTTTGGTGAACATTCAAATCTGAATAGCCATAAAATGGGATGCTTTTGCGGTTATGATAGCCAACATCAACATGCTATTTCCAACTGAAAAAAAACAATAGCATTCATGCCTAACAACTGAAAAAAACAATAACATTCATGCCTATCAACTGAGAAGAACTATGACCATTCACGCCTATCAACTAATGTCACCTATGGAAAGCTTTTGGATCCCAAGCCCAAATTAAGTTCTACTTTAAGCTTGAGTGGACAACATATGCTGAAAATTTATTAAATGGAAGTAACTTCAAAAGAATGCTAAGCAAGCAGTAAAGTAGACTGAAAATTTATATAGTCAGCTATCCCCAATGTACTAGGAAAATATGTAAGAAAATAGGAAAGGTTTAACTAGTTCGTTAAGGCCTTTGACAAAAAGGTCTTGTTCTTGAAAAGTTTTGAGCACAGAATCTATAAACTCCATAACTATCCATATACCATGCTTGGAAATCCTCACTGACAGAGTAGTCACTCAGATTCCAAACATTCTCATAAAGGTTTTCCTCCTAAACTTAAGTACCAATGAAAAGACTACAAAGCATAACATAATTATATTTGTGCTTCATATTTTGATTGTCAATAATTACTGAACAACTAATTTAGATTTTACTTTTCCTTGAAATTCAGATTTCATTTTACAAGATAAAAAATGTAAGGTTTAACCTATTTGTTTTGGTTGTCTGCCTTCTGTCATGACAGCTACATTACAATGGTGTGTACCGTTCAGCTCCCTTCAGTTGGATGTCAGAATCCCAAAATTCAGATTTAGTTCACACAATTAAAAATGTAAGATTTACACTTTTTCTTCTGGCTGTCAGCTTTCCGTCATGACAGACAACTGAAGGTTAGATCACATTGGAGTGTATCATTCAGATCTCTTCAGTTAGATCTCAGAATTCCAAATTAGCTGTGATTGCCAATAATTGAAAGAGGAAGATACTGCACACACACAATTAGGGCATTCAGGAGAGTGATGGCAGCAATTGCCAAAAATTCCAACTTAAGCAGAAATCACACTTCTTTGAACTTGTTTTGTAAAGTTTACTTTAAGACTTGGAGATTAGTAAACATTGCTGCCGCTGTTGGTCGAAAAGTATTATCATGAATACAATGGTGAAACCTGCACGGCGCATTACTGAATATAACAACTGCATGCTAATTTGGGTTCTTTCATAGATAGCTAGTTCAGTGGCATGTCATACAATTTGGAGCGTTTACAACTTTACATATTCAATCTTATCTTCACCTTGTCTCTTAAGAAGACTGTAATCATTATAGGTTACAGAGGACCAAGATATGCATCTTGAAAAGACTACCTGTTCTGCAAATAATGGTAATTCACCAGATAGAGGACCTTCTACATGTTCTCCTTTGCCAAAAAGCTATCAAATATGACAAACTACAGGTTATTCGATGCATAACAATGTTAAGTACAACAATTAACATTTTCGTTCTGTTCAGAATGTATGGCCCTGGATGAGAATGCCCTAAGCTACGAATTCATAGTCTAATGTAATGAGATAAATTTCTCATAATGTCTTGCTGAATATAATTATTTGTTAGTCCTGAGCGATTTGTATCAATAAATTTAATTCTTCTTACTGTCAGTTGTTTTTGTGTATGGGTGGGTGTAGGGGGTGGCAGGGAGGGTGTGGGGGGTGTTGAGTTGAGGTTAAACAACATGGATCATTTTAGCAAACCTGTCGGTGTCAGAAGCATGAATCACAAGTTCATGAATAGTTGATCTCAATTGGCTTAGCCCTAAGAACGGGGCGATTTATTCCACCAAAGTTGCCCTGGATACAATCCTAGCCTCATTTTTGGAAGTGTCATGGAATTTTGCATCACACGGACATTTGGTGATATTCCGGAGTTATATATAGGTAACCGGTAGGCTGTCATGAGCTTGGAGATGAATTTGACTATCTAATGCATTATTTGACTTGAGACCTCATTAAGTTATTTACATTATATTCGTTTCTATCTATCAACATCTTTTTAAGATGCTTCCAATTCTGAGCAGCATGCTACTCTTCCAGACGGACAGAAATGTATAATGGAGTATTCAAATTTTTACAGCATTATTGATTCAGACTGAGACTAGCAGATTGGACTTATTAACAAGTTCCATATGTTCAAAATTTCCTAGGGTCTAAGATTGTTGGGATGGGCCAATATTTGCAACTGGCATATCATGATTTGTGATTCATTGAACAGTTTTCTGCTCCATTTAAGCAGTGTTGATTGATTTATGTGATTGAACATTTGAAAGCAGTATTGCTGAAATTGAATGCTGTCAATTGGAAAGTTGTTTTTAACATGTCTGCCAGCTAAGCTTTTGTTGATATTCCAATTGTTGTACTTAAATATATTGTCCTTTAACAAATTGCTAGTGGATTTTAAATTGTCCTAGCGATGATATCTAAACACCACTGTTATTAAGATTGAACATTTCATACTTGAAATCATAGCACCAAAAGCCTTTCTTGAGACTAACTTGATCAAAGATTTAATCAAGAAATTAAAAAATACTGGAGATTCATAAAAAATAGAGACAAAATGGTAATGCTTTACTCACTCCACGTTGGGATCAAATCACAGTTTTGCAGATTAAATTCGAGTTAAATTGCTAAGTTACCGATTCGGCCTCCTGAAGGCTGGATGCAGAAGTGGATACGGATGGGTGCTGGAGGCGGATGACTGCGATGTGGGTGCCACCCAGATGCCACTCACAGGCACCTGGATCCGGACAGATGCCTGTTTCAGGCATCCGGGTCCTGTGAGTGGCATCCGGATGGCATCCACAGGGCACCCGAGAGAAACCACAAGCTTCCTTGCCCAGAAAAGAAAGACAGGCGTTTTTTAATATTTTTTTAACATGCGTAGTTTTATTAGGCTTAAATCATGAGTAAAATGAGAAATAATTAAACAGATGTAATGAAAGATAAGAGTGATACAATAGATTTGAACAACAATGAGACATTGATGCCTCAAAGAAACTCTTTGTGGGTGAAAACTTCAACCAAATAATACTATATACTGAGTGCTTAAATATGGCTTACAAAACTGAGTCCACAGCTCCTTTTGAATTGCAATAGGTTTCTTTTGCAAGGGTTTCTTTTGCACTGCTGTCTAGTTGAGCTTATATGGAAATACATTTTGCAAACCTTTTCAGGTTTGATTAAGTTGCCATTTTTGTGACAAATGGTGAGATGAAATTCTCTCTTCAAATTATAGGGTAGGATTTTTTTAATTAATATATGCCTAAAATCTGAAACAAGTAAACAAATTGCAGATTATATACCTTGTACAAATAACTTTCTAGGGGTTTTGCATCTAAACAATATATTGAAAGAAACAATGTAGATCATCTTTTGATCTTGCAGGTAAGAATACAAGACTGAAATTACTTATCCCATTTCTTTGCACGCACACACACACACACACATCCATACACATCTGCATCTCCCCCCCAAAAAAATATCCTGCATCCCATATCTGCTTCCCGCATCCGCATCCCCCAAATAAAAAATCCCACATCCCGTATCTGCTTCCCGCATCCGCATCCAAATCGGTAACTTAGTTAAATTGTGATTTTTCTCATGCCTCAGAATTGGTGTCGAAGTCTGCAAAAAAAATCCCAATCCAATTCAGATTGGAATGCTGATCAATCTGAGCTACACTACCTTAAATGCTTGAGACTATTCTTTTATTTATTTTGAGTGTGATTATGTTATTACTAATAGTTATATATCATGCATGGTTAAAGACTATTGAGAGCTACTACATGACAGTTTGAGAGGTTGTAGTTTCTTGCAGAGCGTCAAATTTAAATGTTTGTAAATATCATGGGAAGTATATATGACCTCCAGTATTTTGAGTTTTTGCACTAAATGTTCTGCCAAGGGGAGTTTCAGGAGTTTTGAAGTGCAATTGTACAAATCAAGGCAGTTTGATCATGCTGGGCTGTGGATGCTTGTGACAGATGGCATGAGATTGGACAATATTAGAAACTCATTGAAGCTGACAACACGAACTTCTTTATTTTGCAATTACAGAAAATTTAGCATAAGGGTCATCTTTGTGGTGACATTTTGGGATCTTTAAGCACACAAGTCAAAAAGGTACCAACATATTGAGATGAATTTATAGAGATGTTTGGCGTACAGAATTTTAAACATGGTTCCTACATTAATTTAGTTGCAAAAAACAAGTTCAACAAAATTTTGATTATTAAGGGATATTATAGGAATTAATCCTGAGAAGAATCAATTAATGTTGGAAAAAAATATACTCTCATAAGAGTTTGTTATCTACACTACATATATACCCTCAACATCTATGTTGCCAGTTCTTTGCTGAGGCCCCCTGGATCTGGATATAATCTGCTCTCAGTTTGAAAGCAAGTGCAGACTGGTGGGGGAGCCAACCAAGGTACTACTTTTCACGTGTGGATTTGCTCCAAACAAATAAATGCAAACTCACTCAACCCTGAAGAATTTTACAAACCTAAAACAAACCCAATGCAAAATTGAAGATTTTTTAATTATTTTGTTATTTTTAGGCTTTTAGCATTGTCTTGAATGCAAAAAGGAATCATTAACCCTTACATGGGCCTTCTTGAGCATTTGAAAGACAAACTAGCTAAAGATCTCATTGTGAATGAAAACACAAAAACCATTTGTTCTTGCTTATCATTGCACAAATAGAGTTGGGGATTGATAAATGATGGTTCCAAAGTGGTTGGCTTCCAATGCTCTTGCACAAGGAGATTAGAGAAAGATTTTTGCATAGGAGGTAATTTCTTTTGATTTTTATCCCTACATTTGTTTTACAAATACACTCTCTTGTTCTGTTTTCATTCATCTACGAGTCTCTGGGATATGCTTAAAATTTTAACCAAGTTGGGTTCTATGTATAGTTTTTTTTTCATTTCATTTATTTTGAGTTGTTTATCAACCTTGTTGCCATTGAGATCACAATGGCAAACAACTCTTGCTCCATGGACAAACCTTGCTTCAAAAAAAACCTCAAATTCTTCCCACGGAAAAGTATGTTGAAATGGTACAAGAAGTTGTGGTGTCAGGTATTCAAGGTCATACAATCAAATGAAAACCCATTTGTGTGGCATTCCCGTCCAAGAGACCAAAGCTTGACTACTAAAGAATGGTATGTACTACGTTCTATCAAAATAAGTCCTGCCATATATTACCACCCAAGAGAAAGCAAATTAAGCAGTAGGTCATGTAGATTAAATCATCCTGTGACAAATAAAAGATCTCAAGGAACGCTGGTTCAGCATATCACTGTTAAAAAGCTTCACTTCTTACTTATATGAGGGCTGTAATTGATTGCATCACTACATGTTGGCAAGTAAATTGGTCTTGAAAGGTTTGGTCTGTTAGACTTGAGCATAACTGGTCTAAATCTCGGGAAGCCAAGTTGTTGGCCATGAGCTTACCATGCTTGGTTGGCTTGCCAGAAATTGTTTTTTTTTCAAATGTTTGAGTCTTTTGACTACCTGTTCTTTGAATTTCCTTTTGGCAGAACATTATGGTCTTAATTTTTGGGTGGAATTGTGAAGATGATTGGAATGAAATTCTTGCGAGTTATGTTAGAGCCTTTTCTATTTAATTGAATACCTTTTGGCTCATTTTGACTAATGCAATTTCATGCACTATCTGGACAAAGAGGAATGGCAAAGTATTCCGAGGCAAAAGGACACATCTTACTTTGTTCAATTGTAAAAGTGTTTGTTGTAAACGAGATCCCCAAGGACAGATTATGATTATTCTAAAAGATGGACTTAGTGTTATGTACAAAACAGTCTTTCCACAGAGCTGAGACAAGTTGAATGAAATAACATTACCCAACCTCCAGAGACTGATAAGCTGGGGACAAGAAAGAGGATAGTGAGCCTACTATCCAGCCATTGTGAAAGATGTTGATCCCAAGGACAAGATTGAGCTCCCTATTAGCACTTGTGAGCGTGATCATGCTGAGACTAGTTCAAATATTA
Organism: Cupressus sempervirens; assembly: GCA_028749045.1. Classification (NCBI taxonomy): domain Eukaryota; kingdom Viridiplantae; phylum Streptophyta; class Pinopsida; order Cupressales; family Cupressaceae; genus Cupressus; species Cupressus sempervirens. Next base: position 375,947,053 of record CM053790.1, read on the forward strand.
AAGGCCTAAGGAAATGAACCTCTTATATAATTAATTTTTCTATACCATGATGAATGATATTATGCCTAGGTGCATATGTAGTCTGTATCTTTTCACATTGTACATATCTCTTTACCATTAAGGACAACTTTTTCTACTAGTACTAGTACTGCTCAGATTTACAAGTTTCAACTCGTTCTACTTCTACTCTCCCATCTGGCTCAAGGGCAATCATAGCAAAGCCTAAGCGCAAACATAGAATCACCACAAGTGATGATGAAAACATGATAGAAAAGTTAGTCAACAAGCTGAATAGAGATTAGGCAGATGACACCAGCAAATTCTTCTTTGCATATGGTATTCCAGTACACATGGCTTGCTATCCTACAATAGCAATGCTACTCAATGTGCTGAGTAGAGATTAGGCAGATGACACCAGAAAATTATTCTTTGCAAATGATATTCCATTCCATGTGGCTCGCTATCCTTAGCACAAGGAGGTTGTGGCAAAGACAATCAAAGCAAGCCCATCATACGTACCGAGGGAGATAAAACTGATTGCAATCTTTGATAAGATATATTCCAAGATAAATATCCAGATGGAGAAAAGAGAACCCAATTGGATCAGTAGCAAATCCCACATAATCATGGATGAGAGAGTAAAAATACAAAAAGAAAAATTGGGGGCATTTACTCTTAATCCTATATTCTTTTGATTATCTTTCTATTTGTAAATCTAATAACTGTAAGGAGCAGCTGAAAGTGACTCAAACCCTTCCTCCTGAAAATTTTCTATTCTGAATTTTCAGGTAAAGATTCTGAACCCAACATTTTCTGAAGAAATAAATCCCATCGGATCAAAAATTAGGTAAAAATAGGAGTTACAGCTCCTCCATTAGACCCCACTGCTTCCAAGAAGAAACGCATTTCAAAAATGGATGTTTTCATTGCAAGCTGTAGCATGAAAATCAATTTTCCCTACATATTCATTGTTCAAGCTGCACAACAATAAAGATCTCCCAAATTAAAATCTATAAATGATTAAAAAGGGGCAGTTAACTATGATCAGAAGATATGTAAAAGTTTCCTAGTTAACAATGAGTCTGTAACCTTTATAAACAAGCAAAATAACCTTATAGCACTTACCAAAAAGACTCTCAGATGAATTGAGGCATGATTTGGGCAAAGGACTAATTGATTTTGACTCCCAAAGATATTTGGATCAGGGTATGTATTGCATTCCATATCACAAAATGGTAATTCTTGTTTCATGTGAAAATCATCCAAAACCAAAATTCTGAAAGACATTTCTTCAAGAAACTTAAAAAGGTTTTTCTAGATCAATGATAACCACTATAAAACAACTCAAAACCACATCCAATTTGAATTCAATTTCAGATGCACAACTGATATACACAAAGATCTTGCATGTATGCTAAGTACTTATATCCAGGAAGTAACAGATGTAAACAACCTGGGTGTGTATGCCAGAATCTGAGCACAGGAAAGAAAACAAACATTGTCAAAAGGTAACTTCAACTGGCACGCCAAACAAGGTATGTAGGTGTGGCCAGTAATACAAATGAGACACAATATAGGCAAGAAAGATAGTAAGGGTTTGACACGCATATAGGAAAGAGAAACCACGTGAGAATACAAAAGGTAAGAAATATACCTGGTTGGCTGAAAACAAATGCTAGACTGTGTCAAAATGCAATAATAAACATGACAATATGAGGACAACAGGCGCTTGCTAATGAATGGATAGATACAGAATATGCAGTTTACTGACTGATAGTTTAATTATCCATTGTTCAATAGATAATTTGAAAATATGACTGGAAGAATGCACAAGGCAACATACACTCTATAATAGCATTTACAGAATAAAAAAACGAAATAAACTTTAAATCTTGTGACATAGGGAATAACATCAAAATCTTGATTACTGTGATTACCTTGATTCTAAGTCAGATAGATGTAGAATCAAATCCTAAATAGTGTGAGCACACATTTTAGAAAGAAAAGCTTGATTAGGTGCAATAACCAAATGAAGTTGTGTGAAGACTCTAGATAACGGTTCAAATTGCATTTCAATTTTAATATGCAATCACTATTTTCAATATGACGCATGGACTTGGAAGCAGAAAACCACAAATAGCACTCATTGAACCGGACATATACAGAGTTCTGTATTCATTGAGATGTTGTAGTTGCTAAGATCACTTGTAATGCTAAACGGTTACGTAATGAATCCTATGAGATATGTGGAAATGTAAAGAAAAGAAAACAGAGCATAGAGCTTCAAATATTAATGATATATCAGTCAGACTCGAGTGTAATCCTCGAAAAGAATGATAGAAGTCCATACTTCATCACAGAGCTTTTCCCTTGGAATTAATCCAAGTGAAACCCATATAACCTCTTCGAAGGAGTAATACTACTTATAATTCTAAGATACCAAACCCCTACATACATCCTACTCGGTCTCGAGGAATGAGACGCAGCTCAGAGCCATGTTTGAGAAAAACATTGCCTGCATGAAATAATATCAAAATGAATCAATATAACATCATAACAAAATGCTTGTAAAATATCTGCCTTCTACCACCAATAATCATAATTTTAAGAAAAGCGATTAATAATTTTTTTGAAAACCGTATCAATTATAATATTTGGACTTCAAAACGTATTCCAATATTAATCTCCGTCACACTAAACAATAAAATTAAAAATACGACCACATATGGGACTAAATAAGATGACCAAGCAGACCATATGATTACAAAAAGATAAAAGAGACCAAACCTGCACTTTGCTGAGGGTTAATCCCCACACCATCTGCAAAAACCATAGAAAAGAGTGAATTTTAAAAATAAATAGCTATTATTAGCAATTATGAAAAACGTCATGTCGATTTGGTTATGGCTCTGAAGTTCAGTGCGTAAAAGAAGCTTTCGGAAGCAATTATTCGTATATTGAGTTTTTTGACCTTTTGCAGAAAAATTTGTAGTATATTGTACATGTCCACTTCAGAAAAAATTCTATGATCATCTTCGGGATGTCAACGGCAAAATATTCAAAATGGTATATTGTCAAAGAAAACCCTGCTGAATTGCATACCATTAGTTATGATAGCGCTGGTTTGAGGGGGTACTTTAAATTCCTCAGCGGCAAACTTGAGGACAGCGGTGAAAGGCGCCTCCTCTGGTACACCGAATCTGCCAAACCACAAACATATGTCATCGCTATGTCCTGCCAAATTAAGCATGGGGGCAAAAGAATACTTACACTTTAAAGGGGAGTTTGGGATCCGAGGTCAATGTCACCTTGAACTGCACCTTTCCTCCTGCCCTGCATAGTTGAAAGGAAAAATAGTTAAGCGATTTTATGAGAAGATTTACAAATTGTGTCAAATGCAAGGGCAAACCCTAGTGCTACGAAATCACTCACATTGCAACGGAGAGATCTGAATTCAACCGTCTATCGGCTGCACCTCCCGGTACCCCTTTTAATTTTTGGCTCCTTCAATGCCTGGTTATCGCGAGGGGCATTTGTCAATAGTATCGCATCGCATAATAATAAATAAATAATCATGAGTTTTGCCTACGGCCAGGATAGTATTGCATTGATTTGATGCATACGCACAATTTATATAACCAATGCCATTCAAGAATTTTTTAACCTATTATGCCTAGAGGAAAAATGTAAGGAAAAAAATTAAATTTATTAGAAAAATTTGTAAAAAATAATTATGAGTAAATTTCATTTAAAGTCAAGGTCATTGTAGATCGTATTTCCATGCATCTTTTTCACTGGGCACGAACTTTCCACAACCATCTAGGGCATGGTTGCTAATGTTGGCAACATGGTTTCTTTGAGTGCATCTTCTTCGCTACCCATGAAGTATTCATAGTCATCTAAGGCATGACTGCCAATAACCCTCTCCATCTTTATAGTCTCTGCAGGATTCAAATAAAGGTTTTGAGAATTTTAACAACAATTAGACTAAGGGTTTTTCAAATTCAAGCAATTGTTCTAGTGATTACAATGAGAGTGTTGCAAGTTCAAAATAAGGTTTTGAGGGTTTGGACAAGGGTTAAATGGGGTTGCAAGTAGTGTGGATTTAACCATGGAGGAAACTTTGTAGTTAAGCACACTCAAGCTGGAGTAGTATTGAGATGGGTGACCTCCCAAGAAGTCTCGATTCTTCACCTCTGTGAGCATCACCTATGTCCAATGAGTACTAAGTTTTTCATTCATTCTCATGAGAGATGGGTTTGGTGAACCACTACTCATGAAATATGGGTCCATGAGTTTGACTCAAAAATCACACAGTTAAATCCTGATAACAATATCACAATTTGACTTGCTGTGGAAAATATCTCCTACTTATCCATGTACAATTATTGTCATATGGAGGAAAATTTCTCAATGTGGAGCCATGATTATTGACATTGTTTTGATTAGAACTAATCTATACAAAATCACTACCTACTAACACCCAATGAGGTGCCCAATAGATTACCTATCATACATGTAATAAAATTAGTTAAGTAGCCACAAAATTTAAATGATGCTTCAAAAAGACCTCACATTAACAACTAAATATCTATGATTGACACAAGCCATGTGATTTCTTAAGAATGACACCCTCAAAAGTGAGATTATGCCAAGAGAAAAACACTTCAATGATGCCTAGCATTATTCTAGCTTGTCTTATGTGTGATTTATTTACCCCAATATGTATTTTGGTAATGTTGAAGTCTCCACATGTATTTGAAAACCATGGATTTGGTTTTTAAAAACCCTCAATTCAAGTTAGTAATTTTAATATTACTTTGCAATTTATCCTTGTAGCTAGCAATTTGACAGTGTTGGTGCTTGGAAGATGACACCCTCATCAATATTCTTGGGTTATTTATAGATTGAATTAACATAGGGGATTGGTTTTAGTTCATCTATTTTTTAATTTTCTTTTGTAGGGCTTCATAATGTGTGATTCATTATTTGTGCCCATTTTTTTTTCACCGTCATCATTGAAAGAGCAATCTTGAGGTAAGTCCTTTGGAATAGTTTCAATGAGTTCTTACATGTCAACGAGGATTCCTCAAATTTTAAAGATTGTGGCTATTAACCATTAAGGTTGGAGGCTCAACCCCTCCCTCTAATAAGTTAGATTTGACTAGTTTGATTTATTTAATTCTTTGATCTAACAATGTAAAACCTCACATAATAGACTAGTAGTATTTTCTAGGAAAGGGTTGCTTCATATGACACAATAGAATCTATATGTTCACAAACAAGAAAAAATAACATTTATATTTAAGATCATAAACTTAAAATTATAACAACTATGGATTTTGAACTCATGTCTCCATGTACTAGAACCTAACTTTAGCGTTGTAGGCCACTAGCTGATTCTCAACCAAACACAAGAATCCTTGCCTATCTAATTTTGTAAGATCAAATCTAACCTACACAATCTTTACCTAATACCTATCTGATTTTGTGGAGTTTGATATGACCTATACAGTCCTCACATATCTAATTTTGTAGTTAGATCTCACTACACTTGTTCAAAGTAGAATAAAAAATACTAGTAAATACTTGTGTGTTATGTTTGTTTGAAGTATTTTCATTGCTCTTTACTAAGAGGGAACACACATGTAAAATAACTCAAAAGGAAAAATTAGGTGTAAAACATCTAAATCCTTGTGCCAAATGATTCCAATTAATTGTCGTTTCAAAAAATTAATCCAAGACTTTGAAGCTTTACAAAAACAACATAGTGCAACCAAAGCAACAATGAAATTGACAAAAGGCTTCTACAAAAGACAGTGTATAAACTATCTCCTAACTTTCCCTACCTACTAATTTTTGTGGCCCAATGTCTTCTTCAAACTACATTAGAAGGTGTGTGTGCATTAAAAAAAATGTTGAACCCTAGTAACATAAGTGTGGTGTATGCAAATTGTAAAAGCATTCAACAAATCATGCTTACAACTCCCAATAACATGTGGCACGTTATTCAAAATCTTCCTCAAAAATAAATTGACAAAGAAAAGCGTACATATTTTTTCAATTAGTTGGGGAAAACTAGGGAATAACGAGGCTCGGTTAGGAAAAGTCACAAAGAAAAGAACTCAATATCTCAAATTTATGAACCAAAGTTTTAATGAGAAATAGAATGCCAAGAAACACACAATAGTTGTTTCAAAAAATAGGCAAACATTCAAATAAAAATGTAACAAAATTCCTAAAAGATAAAATATTTGTAGGGATGGCAACGAGAGTAGCCACTTAAAAATAAATTTTAGCTTATTTTCAAAAGCCAATTAATATAGAGTATTTTTGGTAACATCTTAAATATGCCCATAATTGTTTAAAGAAGCTAACTATACCTATTCACCAAATTGCATACAGAATTTGATTGTTGTCAATCTACATCATAAGTACAAATTGATCAATGAAAATATTTTTCATATTATATAGTTGAAAATTTTAGTAACAATTTTATTGTGCTTATCAAATATTCTCTCTAGATTATTATTGTCTATCTATTGGATTAGATCTAATGATTGATCCAATTCCACTCCCTTCTCTCTAATTAGTCAACTCCCCTATATCTTTCTCTTTGGGTATACTCTATTGGATGCTCTGCTTAGAAATGTGGGCTCCATTCTCCATCCATTCCCTCTTTTATTAGATATTTTAGCCTATATCTTGGCTTTTTCCATCTCCTACTAGAGCCCCACTTATTTGGTAGTTTGGTTCCTTTTTTGTTGATCTCACTATCTTAAATTTGAAAATTCTAAAACTTGCAACAATTTGTTAATCACTGGAACATATATTTCTTAAAGATTTTATTCCCTACAATTACCCACCTATTAGAGATCGAGTATTTTTAATCCTACCTAGTTCTATTTAGTAATTTCATCGACATCGAAATACTCAAATTACTTTAGCACTCTAAAGATAATTGTTTCATGAGTAAGATGGTTGTGAAATCTGAAACATAGGAGTCTATGTTAAGGCATATAATGAGGATCTTTATAAACAAGTTGAAATATTGCACATAGATTGTTTTATGATGGTTGAAGAGATTGCTCATTTGTGGTAGATCAATGCCAATTTGCACTACCAAATTAGCAGTTACAAGAAATCATCTGGGAAAAGGTTGATAGATTATTTAAATGGATGTTTTGAGTCTAAACTCACAACATAGTGTTGTAGACAGTTAAAAATGGTTCATGTCTATTGTCTCATCATATTTTCATACTAATATGTCCCATTTTCTCATTTCACTAATTATAATCTATTGGCCAACTTGATCATCATTCGAGCATATTCTGACATGTTCTTCATCATTCGCACCCCCTTTTCAAATCAACTGTAGATCATTTTAGAAGCAGATCCTATTTTATCTAAACTTTTTAGATTCAACTCTAAATCATTTCAACATCATCAGAATCTTGTTTGATCAACTCTAAACAATTTCAATGTCATCATAATCCCTTCTAACCAACCCTAAACTATTTCAAATCAACCCTAAACCATCTTGAATCAACACTAAACCATCATGAATCAACCCTAAACCATTCTAAGTCAACTCTAATTGATCTAAAATATGTCAAACATCCCTAATCAATCATCGTTTATCTAGTCCTAAGCATTGTCGTATCCCTCAGTGCCTTGTCAATCTATAAAATCCATCAAATACGACCTTCACACCACCATGTCCCTCAGCACTAGGTCAACCTGTCACTTTTATCATTCGATCATCGACATTGTCAAGTCCCTCAGTGTTAGATTGTGGCCTTATCTAATCAATTTAATTTAACATTGACAATATTTATTGATGTTATTATGATCAATCTTATCAATCAACCTTGATCCTGTGGCATTTACAATGTTCGTTAAATGTCACATGTCCTTAATCTATGTTATATGTCCTTGACATGTCATCAATTCTAATCATCCAATAAATTTGATCATGGCTTTGATCTACCCACTCTCATCCTAGTCGATTGCATAATCATCGCAATTCATCGAAAGGGTAATCTTGCATTTATTTCATCAAATTGTCCAGTCATTTACTAATTTGTCCTATAGGATTAGATAACCCATAATCTATTCCTATGTCATTTCAATCATTTTGTTCATCCCACCTTACTAATTATTCTTATTGACCAATTCTCTCAATCAATTAATATTTATTATTTTTGTGAATTATGGGAGTTCTTAATTTCCTAATTCTTATTTTCCCATTTCTAATTTCTAATTTAGTAATTTCTATTTGTGTGGAATTATGAGTTTTTAATTCAAAATTCCACCCAGTCCTGATACATGACCATAATGTGTCATAGATTCTCTTTCTACACAGGGCTAATATGTGTCATATTTGGCATATATTATTTCTTACACATGACTATTATGAGACACACTTTTCATAGATTCTTGTCTACACATGGCTATGATGTGTCATAAGCTTGTCATAGATTCTCTTCTACTTTTGGTCATGTTTTGACTACGTAAAAATAGGTTTTAAAGGACTCAAAACCTTGTACAAAGTATCATAGAAACAAGAGCATATAAGTTCAGATAACGAAAGGCCTCAAAGCTAGAAGAAAACAAACAAAAAAAGCCAAAAAACAAGAGGCTAGAATATAACTATGCATGAAAAGACAACAAAAGAAAAGCAAAAAGACAACCCCCAAACAACTATAGAGTCTTCAAAAAGTATGTTGCTTGGTCTGCCAGGATGGTCATATTTTCTGCAAATGCTTTCATGTCATCCAAATTTTTTTCTTTATCTCCTTCATTCTTCTTGGAGCCCTTATGTTCTTGCTTGGGCCCTGGTCCTCATCCATAGCATAGGAGTCTTGGCCTTTACTTTGTTCAGCAGGGTGTTAAAGTTGTCAGTCGTGACCTTCAAAATAATGCAGTTTTGATCTACTAGTTTCTTGACTATTTTCTCCATGTTACCCATTCTAGTATCCAGACCATCAATCCTTTTTTTTTAATCTTTTCCTAACTGATCTAAATTCTTGTTCTTGGTTTCAAGTGGTGGCACACACTTCATCAAATTCTTTACCTCTTCTGCATTGCTTATAAGCTCAAAGAGTCTATCAATGTGCTAACTCAGTGTTCTATCCCCATTGTTGTCTTGTTGAGCTAATCAAAATCCCTTGATATATCCTACATTTGTTGTTTTAGGGTACCAATATCCTTCATCATTATCTCTAGGTTACCAATGATTCCCTTTAGAAACCCCTAGTCATCTTCATCCCTGTTATGCTCAAAGAAGTCCTTGTGCTTCTCCTATTTGTTCCTATCCAGTTCCACCTCCTTAAGTTCATTCTCATCATCTGCATCTTGAGTAAGCACATTTTTCCTTTTTCTTTCCACCCTCTTAATTAAGAGTTCATCATTAGAGGGGACAAAATCTCTTTGAGGATTCTTCCCCTTATTTCTCGAAACCTTGCCCAAAGATCCTGTCTTCTCAAAACCCTTTTTCTCCTCCTCCTCATAATCACTATCTTGTTCCAATTCACTCTTCTTTTCCTTCCCTTTCTTCCTAGAAGAGCTTCCAAGATCACTTGTCTTTGTTTTCTTCATTTCAACCTCAGTCATTTCATCCTTTATATCCTTATCAAAATCCTCCTCAGATTCACTACCCTCCGTCTCACAATCTAAATATTTCTTGCTTTGTCAAGGCCTATCCACCTTTTTGGATTTCATAAGGTTTATTATTAAAACTATTAACCCCTCATGATAGGCGTGATCCCCCTTAGGATCATTTTGAATGGCTAAAATAGAATTAACCAAAGATTGTTTGAGGTAAAAGGGTAAATTTATCCTAACCCTATGCCTAAAAAGGTTAACCAACATGAAATGGTGGCCATATATCTTAGTGAAGCAGCCATTTAAGGTAAGATACTCAATCACCACAAACATAACAAATCTCCAAGGGCAAGAAATGGAGCTAGGGCTAAAGTAAGAATTACCTATTTTTATCAGCCTATTGTGTTCCTTAGCCGAGTCCACAAACTCTTCAATCATCTGATTTGAGAGCTACCTATCCTAGTAGAAGTTAATACCCTCTGTGTCAAGCCCCATTGCTTCAGCAATGATATCTTTAGAAACCTCCATCCTCTGATTCCCCACCAAAACACTACTGTCTATCCATGTTTTAATAAATTTTTGGGTAATAGCAAGGTTACTACCTTTCAATTTCTCCATATAACCAGTAAAATTCCCTTGCTCCAGTATGTCCCAAATCTCACTCTTCTTCTTCCACTCTTTCTAGCAACCCAGTTCAATTCTCTTTCTCCTTCCTCCCATCTTCTTGTCACTAAAATGATGACTCTCTCTTCTCAAAAAAACCCCTTGCAAAAGAAAACCAGAGTCGAAATCACAACCAAGGATTTTTGTGGGAAAAAAGACCCACAACTCGTGTGATATTGAATGGTAATACAATGTCCTTCTCATAATAACCTGCTGATTCTCTATCCTGCCCATATAATTATTACTCCTTGCTAGCATATTCATCATTAATGAATCATTTTTGTTTACTTCTAGCTTTGTCATGCTCAATCAATAAAAACCCCTCGATGGGGATGATATCATTGTGATTCCAAATTAACTTTTCATCACTCTTGCATGCCACATTAGCTGCTTAGTTAGCAACTTGATTTTTTTCTCTATAGTTGTGAGTGACAACACAAATTTCAAAGGAATTCATAAGATTTATGGCCTTACCTATAATATTATTAATAGTCCAAGAAGGATTAGTAACTTTATTGAGACAATTAATTATATTAAGGGGGTCCCCATCAAGCCATATCTTATTCAAATTCAAACTTTTTGCATGGCTAAGACCATAGAAGGTCGTACTTGCTTCTACCACATGGTTAATTTGAACCTTAATAGGAATGGTCACTCCACCCACTTTATCCCCATTCATATTCATAATGATGATACCATAGCCAATTGTTCTTGGGTTGCCCTTCGAGGCCCCATCAAAGTTAATCTTATACCAATCCTTTGGAAGATAATCTCATCTTGCTAGATCCCTAAGGTTAGGACCATTTTGCACTAGACTAAGACCATTCAAATTCCAATTTTGAAACATTGATTCTTCCCAAACATTGTAAGGTTGGTGCACTTTTCCATAGGATATGATATTCTCAAACACCAGATTGTTAACCTTACAAAACAATTGACCTGGATTAGTTTCTTTACCCCTAAACACCCTATCATTACGTTCCTTCCAAATGCCCCAGCAAAGGAACAAGAGAATAAAATCCCACAACCTCATAACCAAAGTATTAGTAGAGGGAGACTTCTAACTATTGAAAAAATCTTGAATTGTAGTGGGGAATACCTAGGTAATATTCAACAAGCCACAAACCTTTTCCCATAATCTTCTAGTAAAAGAACAAAGAATAGTCAAATGATTAATGGATTCATCATCTTCATTATAGAGATAACATCTATTGACAATGTTGAACCCTCTCTTCAACAAATTATTCATTGTTAGAATTTTATCCTACAAAAGAATCCAAAAAAATATGTTAACTTTTGGAGTCATACCCTTAAACCAAGCTTTAGCCTAGCAAGGCTCTTGGTGCTCGTCAAAAGCATTAGCATGCACCAAAGACACAAAATAATCCATTAGGACTATATTTCCATATCAAAGAATCCTCCTCATGGCTTAAAAAGATAGCATTCAGAATCTTGTTGAGATCATTATGGTTTTTATCCACTCTATTGAGGTTCAACCAATTATTCTCCTCCCAATAGTCTTCTACAAAAATCCTGATAAGATTCTTGCACTGCTCCATAAAGTCATTCCACCTTTGATCAGAATTGAGGGGTTGATCAAGAATCCAAATATCATCCCAGAAAAGAATAGTCCTCCCATTTCCCACCTTCCATTTGACCCCTTTCTTAATAATTTGCATTTTTTTTGTACATGTTTCCAAATCATTGAACCCCCTTGTGAAGTCTCATTGTTAAGGAAGAGTTTAAGATCTTGATTCTCCCTATTGTACTTATCATTCCAAATATCTCATCATTCTACTTCCTCTTTATGCCATCTCCATATCAACTTGGAAAGAAAAGAATCATTCATAGAGGTAACTCTTCTTAGTCCAAGGCCACCTTTATTGAAAGGCATGCAAACTTTCTCCCATGCAATCAAGGCCAATCTTTTCTTTTTATCCATACTCGTCCATAAGAAAAGCTTTTGAATTTTTTCAATTGCCAAGGAAAACTTTCTAGGGATCTTAAAAAGACTCAAAGCATACAACAAAACATTCTATAAGGTGGATTTGAGAACAATAACCTTACCAGCCTGGCTAAGGAAGGACTCTTTCCACCCTGCTAACTTTGAATGGATTTTATCAATTAGCGAACTCCAAAAAATATTAGGTGGGTCTAGACAAAGGGGTAAACCAAGATAAGATCCCGGTAAGGTACCAATCTCATAACCAATAATTATTTTAATTTTCTTCTGCCTATTATCATTAACATTGATGAAATAAATCACACTTTTGTTCCAACTGATAATTTGTCCAGAAGCTTGCCCATAATCCTCCAGAGCTTTCTTGATATTTCTAGAATTCCTTACTAAAGCTTCTCCCATCACTATATAATCATCCACAAATTGCTTATGAGAATAAGTCAGCTCTTTAGATGAGGGTTTGAGTCCAACAAAATCCCCAATTAACACCATTTTCTCCACAAATCTTCCTAAGCATTTAGCCATTAGAATAAAGAGGATAGGCAAAAGTGGATCCCCTTGCCTCAAACCATGAGAAGCCCGAAATAAGGAAGTTGGAGAGCCATTCACCAGAACAGAGAAGGTGGCAAAAGAAACTAGCATAAGTCTAGCTCCCTAAATCTCGTATTAAAACCAAAAGATCCCAACCCTCTTTGTAAAAAAGCCCAATCCACCTTGTCATAAGTTTTAGATAAATCAAGTTTAAGAAGGAACCCCTCTCTCTTGTACATGTTAAGGGAATGAATATTCTCATACACCAAGATGATAGAGTCCAAAATCGGCCTACTAGGAAAAAAACTATTCTGTTGTTTGGAAATCAAATTAGGGAGAAAAGATAAAATTCTGAGAGTTAGCACTTTAGATATAACTTTATAAAAAGAGTTACAAAGACTGATTGGTCGAAATTGGTCCATGCAATCAACACCCAACTTTTTAGGAATCAAAGCAAGGAAAGTACCATTCAGCTTCTTGAGAATTATCCTAGATCCAAAGAACCCCTTAACCCCATTACAAACATCTTCTTGGATGACACACCAATACTTATGGAAGAAAAGGAAAGGGAACCCATCTAGCCCTACTACCTTGTCTCCATCAAAGGAGAAGATAGCCTTGGTAATTTCATCATTAGATGGAATAACAGTGAGAAATTTATTTTGATCCTCTGATATATAGTTTGGGATATAGTCCAGAAACATTTTTTGCTTCTCCTTGTCTAGATTGGGATCACCTTGCAGTAAATTATTGAAAAAAACCATGGCTTCCCTTTTTATAGTCTCCTCATCATCAGTAGGAACCCCATTAGCAATAAGTCTGGAGATTCTATTAGCCATTCTGTGCTTCAATGTGGTCATGTGGAAGTACTTAGTATTATGATCCCCTTCCTTCAAATTTTTTTTTCTAGATTGTTGCCTCCAAAACATCTTCTCCTTAGTAATAATATCATGCACCTTAGTCAATTTCACACTCTCCTCTTCCCTAGAGACTATCCCATATCCATCAACCTAAATATTGTCCTAAATCTCTTTAAGTTCCTCAAAAACCTTCTTTTTATTGTCAAAAATGTTCCCAAAGGTATCCTTACTCCATCTTTTGATATTTCTTTTAACATTTTTTCAACTTATTTGCAACTCTGAACATGGCAATACCCTCCACTTGAATACTCCACCATTCCTTAACAAGGTTTTCTAGTCGTAGATGAGGAGTCCATATTTTTTCAAACCTAAAAGGATAATTCTTCTTAAAGGTTAAAAGATCAGCCACAAGGAAAATGGGGTAGTGATATGATACAACACGAATCTGAGCAAAAAGAGAGCATTTATATTTTAAAAACTAGTCAGTGTTAATAAGAAGAGCTCTATCCAACCTGACTTGGATGATGTCCTTCCTAGATCTTCTATTGGTCCAAGTATAATCAACCCCATGCAAATCCATATCATGCAAGAGATGATTGTCAATAAAATCCATTAATTCCAATATGTTATCCAAGTTAGTCTAACTTCCTCCCATCTTCTCATTTTCTTTCAATGGAGTATTAAAATCACCCATAATGATCCAATTTTCATCCACAAATTTTTTTCTTTGATTGGTAATATCTTCCCAAAGTACCTTTCTAACCCATTTAGAATTGGGAGCATAAATATTAGTAAGCACCCAAGCAAAGCCATCCTTAAAATTGGTAAATCTAATGTTCATCATATTTCTATTTTGAGAGATAAGTTCCCCATTAATATATTTTTCATTCCAATAAACCACCATACCACCTGAGGCCCCATTAGAATCATTCCCAATAATCTTACCTCCCTAAAAAAACAAAGGACCTTCCACTTTATCCTTTAACATTTTTGTTTCTTGAATGAGAACATTATCTGGTTTGTTTTCCCTAATCATATTTTTCATTATATCTTGCTTATGATATTCCATGATATAAACTTCATTTCTTATGAAAAGATTTTGAATCTAAGATAGTCCTTTGACTACCATCTGCTATACATTCTTCTCTGCACATTGGATGGTCTTCCTACAGAAGAAGGAGATAGACCAACATCTCTAGCCTTAATACCTTTACCAGACGGTGTTGAAAGTGGATAGAAGTCCCTGACCTTGTTACTCTTAAAATCACCTTTTTTGATGCCTTTTCCAGATGGTATGTTGGGGATATCTCCTTTCTTATTACTCCTAGTTTTTAACAAAGCATTCTCTTTATTCTTTTTAGAAGATAAAACCTCAATTTTCTTTTTTGATTTAGTGGTTTTTTTAGCCCCCACTTTTATCCAGTCTACACCAGAGTCATCATCTTCCCCCTACAAAGCTTTAGAGATTTCCTCAACATCCCCCCATTTTTTATTACTCTCTATGGTTGTAACATCTAAATAAGGTCTAACCAAACTTTGAGTTTCCATTCTTGTAATGATACAATCACGTTCCTCATGGGATTTATAATCATCTTTATTAATGTTTTCAATTTGAATCTCCCCATTTACTTCTTCATCCCCTTTATTGGGACTATCCACACCTCTTTCCTATGCCAATATATTATGTTTAACATCACTACTATGATCCAAAGGAACCCATTCCTAATTCTCCCCTTCATCATTCATCTTTGTCTGAGATGATTCCACCTATTCAAAATCATTAACCATTAAGGTTCCCTTCACCATACCACTTACCTCTTGAGTATTCCCTTCCTTAAAACTACTTTTCTCAGCTTCAACCTGATCATTCAATCCTTTGCATACCCATATTTTAAAAAAAAAATTGGGAGCTCCATTCAAAGATGGGCATTTTTTAGCCCAATGACCAATTTTTTCACAATGAAAATAGGCAAAGGGGATTGATTCATACTCTATTTTCTACTTCCAAATTCCTAGTTTAGATTTGATAGAAATAACCTCTGGCATATCCATACCTTGAAGAACTCCCACACAAATTCTAACATAGGTCAATCTTCTTCTCGACATCGTAACTGGGTCCATAGAAAGGAGTTCACCGAAAGTATTAGCAATAGCTTGAAACACATCCTCCACCCAAAACTCCAGGGGTAACCTTGTCAACCTAATCCATATTGGAGCTTGAATCCTAGATTCATCAAGAGAGTTCAAGTTTGGTGCCCATTTATGCAAAATCAAAGTATGTTTACCCACAACCCAGGGACCGTTGCAAAGAATCTCTCATTTATCTTCTTCATAAGAAAAACTAAAGGATAGGCAACCTTTTGCCATAGCAGCGATGTCAACTTGGCCTTTTAGAACCCATTTTCTTCAAACAAAGGCACAAATGACCTCAATGTTGGGCTTGACTCCTAGAAACCTCCCCACCAGAGTCGAATCTATCGTAGAAATATTACTATCTATGATTTGATCTGGGATTTCCAGTGTTAACATACCTTGTTCATTCAAAGAAATATTCTTTACTGATGGAAAGGAGGACTTACCTGCTAGCTTGATGCCAAACAGAATGGACCACATTTTTGTTGGAAAAATAACTAGCCTGGGACCACCCCCCCTAGATCCTCTGTTGTCTTGCCTTCATCAGGATCCTTCCCTTTTTAGAATTGTCCATAGTTGTCCCTACTTGATGTCTAGATCCAAACGATTCTACCCCATTCCCCCCAATTTTTTTGAATCCATCCTTCCCACTCACCACACCTGCTCTACTCCCCATCTATTATTCCTACTTTTGGTCATGTTGAATCATATGTGTCATAGGATTTTACATATGGAATATTATGTCATATTTGTCATAGATATTCCAAGGAATATTGTGCCAAATTGCACACTTGAAAATGAAAAATGTCCATCTCCTCATTAATGTCTAACTTCTTGCATTTTGGCTATAAATTGAGCCATTTTGCACTAATTTTCCTCTTAACCACACTTATAGTATTCTCTCCATCATTCATCACAATATTTTTTCATCATCTTTTTCTTTCAATTGTATACTATAGGCAATTAGAACTACATTAACATCAACAATGGAGAAAAAAGGAGAACATGGAAACTATATTTGAAAGGGGCTTTTGATTGTTTTTAATCTCTTTGTTTTCATGGTAGATTAAAATAGTTATCATATGTTATTTGAGTTTGTGCTTGCTCATAGTATGCTATCTCACCTATTTTTTAGTCCTATGAGTGCAAAAAATTTTATTCTGGAATGTATTATGCCTGAGCGACAAGGCACAAAGGCATGAAGAATTAGTGTCATTTATGTGATACACACTTCAACATAGCATTTTTATCATAATATCTCCTATGATAAATTGAAGTGATGTAACTATTTTTCTTCCATATGACATGAACGTTTTGAAATTGACTTTTAAATAGTATGAATTTGTGTCTCCAAGTTTTACATTTCAAAATTCTCTATTGCATTTTGATCTTGCAATGTAGGTGAAATTTTATCATGATATTTTTAATTCTAAATAGAAGGATACAATGAAGGTTGTGTCAGCTCTATTTCTTATCTTTGTATCTCAACCCTTCTACATTTATTTTTTTATTCGAGGTTACCACTTGTAGAATGAGCCTCCTTCATTTAGCTTGCACCAAAATGTATACTCTTTCCTTATAATTCACTTTCATAGAGTACACCAAAGAACACAAATGATAAATTTGATTTCAATGATATATCTATTTAATTTCAAGTTGATTTTATCCCTATGCCAAGTTTTGAGCTTTTTAAAAATATTATGTGGTGTTGTAACCATATTAATAGTAGATTTGATGTTTGAAATGTATTACTATATTTATTCGATTAGCATATGTTTTCAACATACCATGAGAGAACTATAGGGAAAAATGATTATTAGATGTGTCTTTCAATTCATTTTAGGCTACAATGGCCTAATGTCACTTTTACTTAGGTAAATTAATAATATATTTTTAAAGAGTAAGTTGACAATACAAAAACTATTGTTCCTTTCCTAGGTCATAGAAATGCAAATTATTTCCTAATCTTTCAAATTATCCTTGCAACTTCAAATATTTATAGAGAAAATTATATGTTGATTGCATATGAAATCCTCTTGATGAAGAAGCTAAATTTTTTTTTTAGCATGTCTTGTACCAAATATGTGTACACATATTGCATCCAATATGATGAAATATTGGCAATATGTATCACAACAAATGACATGTGGTTTGCAAAACAATTGAGAACTATAATGATAAATTAGACCATAATACACATAAAAATCAATTTGATACAATATGGAAAAGTCAATAGCGTAAGGAAGAAAATCATGAGCAACTCATGCTAAAATGTCAAAAAAAAAAAAATTGAGAAAATTAATAAGGTATATCAAACTAGTTTTTATATTTGTAAGCCAAAGTAGTATAGAGTACATGAATTCAATTATGATAAAATAATTCAATTAAAAAAGGTCATACAGTAGATAAAAAATAGTCATGGTTTGCTAGATATTTGTGTTTATTAAAACCTACATAATTTGATATAAGCTATATTTGAAAAATTCATCATCTTCCAGATTCTGCAATATGTCAACATTATGATGGAAGATTGGTTAAACATAATGATATATGAAGCCGTATGGTTATCATTGATGGAAAAAATGTGTTGGTAACTATGGTAGATAAGTCAAGAGAGGAACATGACTAGTGAGGGAAGGAACATGATCAATAAAGGTATAATGATCTGTGAATAATCCCATGATTGGTGACAATAGTAGAGAAAATAACAATTTACTGATCACCTTCATAGTGATTGAGGTAGATGGGGAATCAAGACATATGATCATATGGATATAATCTAAGTGTTTATCTCATTGCATATTTATGACCACAACCTAATTGGTTAACTAGTGCAAACAATTTGAATTATTCTATATGTCAAGAAAAGGTAGAACACCCAAGAAAAGTTAGAAGATTCAAGATTATTGAAAGGTGTAGTATGTGTGATTCTATTTTACTCTTTTAATGCTCAGGTAAACTTTTTAACGTGATTGGTAGCGCTGGCGTGACATGCCCATCGGTACCATGGAGACAGGGGAGACTAGAACCTATGACCAACCCCCTGCAACAGGGAAGATTTAGCCAATCGAGCTAGGGCCCCTGCCCCATATGTGTGATTCTATTGGATACAATGGTAATCGAAAGTAAAATTTATGGGATCATGTCTTGACATTATGTGGTTCATTGGATCATTATAAGACAACACTCAAGTGATGCATTGTGAAAGGTAATATGTTTTGTATGTTCTAAGTGATCAACAAAGAAATGTAGTTAAAGGCTGACTAGTTAGGATAAGTTATCTTAATACATCAAGATAAGTGGTATGCTTAAGGATATTGAGTGAAAATCTTAAGGTTTGAATGAATGGTTGGGATTAAAAGGAAAAAGTTATGTGCCCAACCTAACAGTTCTTGAGGAAGGTTTGTAACAAAGAAAATGTTGAAGAGAAGACAATGAATTAAGAAGATTGTGAAGTGTATCAAGATTGCTATTAAGATACAAAGCATATAAGAGTAGAGAATGATTGTAGAAGAGAAAAAAGCTAATTGGATTTGACAGGCAAGGAGTTCCAGATCTATATAACTGATTTAGTTGTTTCCTAATAGTTACAATAGTTAAATCCTTGACTTGGGTGAACCTTAACATGTTCTAGTTGTAATCTCTTAACTAGGTAAGCTCTTAAAATAGTAGTTAAATTCCTTTAGCAAGGTAGATTCTAGCAAACATGTTTATACTTCTGACAAGGTACAAATCACTCCTAACATGATGAATCCTTAGAAAGGGTAATTGTATGCTCCTAATCGAGCAACTCATTTACTATAGTAGTGATCTTTTGTGTGTCATCTCCATCACATGGTTTTCACCCTCTAAAAAGGGTTTCTACAACACCAAAATCATCGTGTTATGGGTGAATATTGTGGTGGTTTATTATTGTTATCTTTTACTTTTTTGGATCAACTATATGCTTTATAGTTTGGAAGTTAATATTTCAAGTAGTAGATTGGTGGTAGACATTTATGCATCTTTGATGTTAGTCTTTTTAAATTGTTTATGATAAATAATTTCATGCCTTTCTATCTTCATCCTCAAATTCCTATTTCATTTCATCAATTACTTTCACCTAATCTCAAATCTAAATGCATTATGTTATTTTATTGGAAGGAACTTTGATGCTTTGCATCTCTTGTTAATTTCTGACCCAAGGCAAGGGTTCCATGTAAAGTGGCATTTACTTTAATGGAGCATATTCAAAAAAATTAAGATAAGTGTTATATATATTTCATACATTTATGTGTATTTTAAAAAATTTAAGTTATTTTTATTTCTATTGGTCTAAGGGAAAAGAGTAAGAAGAAAATTAGAATTTATATACTTTAATTAGTCAAAAATAAAAACTTCCATAATGACTGACAAATAGCAACTTATTCACCATTTATCAAAAATCTTGTATGATTGTGCCTTCAAAGTATACAGTAACAACAACTGTGTGGTTCAAACATGAAGGTAGAGGTTGTGACTCCCAAAATCACATTCTTGTAACTTTTACTTATTTTCTCCATTTTCTTTGAATATCTTGTTCAACTTGGTTTCCTCCTTTTTAAAATATCTTTTGTGTTTTTAATTCTAATTTTGGTGAAGGTTTGTTTGGATTTATCTAGTTTTTCCAACTTTTAGAGATTTTAGGGATCATCTTCAATGGCTTATGTAGAGCTTTGTGAACACAAAGTCTTATGGAGCTATGAGAAATTTATTTGTTATTTGGTCAATCTAGTGAACCTATGACTTTAGATGGGTTCTTCATATTAAAATTTTTGGTTGCTTCATGTTTTATATTAATCATTTCTTTTGGACTTGCATTATATAACAATTCCTCCATTTGCAATGTATTTTCCTTCTAACTATTTTCCTTCTAACTAGTTTGTCTAGGATTTTTGCATTTGGCCTAGAGTTTGATGTTTTCTTTTGATTTCCTATCTTTCAGTTCACCTAGGATTTTTCCATGTGTTCTATATATATAGTTAGGTCAAGGTCCCAACATTATGTGATGTGAATTATGTATAGACAATAGGATTGGCTACTTGTAATTATTTTCAACCCATCACAATAAGGAGTATTATACTGGATGCATACATTTTCAATTATAACTTCAGTATATCTATTGTTTATGCATGTGGTCAAGTTTCATTATGCATTATTGTCTTTTTGAATTTCAATGTAGCTTTAAAATTTGTGTGAAATATAATTTTCTCCTTTGCATTGATTATTTTGGGTAGGGTTTAATGTGTTTGTTCACAATATTAGGCATTTTTTACTTAAGAGTTTTAGAATCTCCCCCCTGTAATTTTTTTGTCTATCAATCTCTTGTATTGAAATGAACACATGAGAAATAATCAAAGTCAAAAGGTCTTAGGGTGTGTCTACTACATAGAAATTGAGTGTAAATATTTTCCTCTTAAACACATTATTTAATTGAATGTTCATTTTTTGATATGTTTTGTATTGGTAAAAAGTTTGGCTTTTAGATTTTTAAAAGTATCTTTAGGGCTTGCAAAGTAGGGTTAGCATATTAGGGTGTTGATGTTGACATTTTTAGCGGGACAAGGAAATCCCCAATTGGACCATTAGCAAATTTTATTTATTTTTATTTTTAAAACTTGTAAATTTTGGGAAATGTTATAGATTGGATTTTACATTGTGTATCATATGTTATGAATAGATTAAGGTGAGATATGTTAGTGTAGATAACTCTTGCATGTATCTTATGACTATTAAAAAGATGACTATTAAAAAAATGTATTTTTAGCGGGACAAGGAAATCCCCAATTAGAACATTAGCAAATTTTATTTATTTTTATTGTTAAAACTTGTAAAATTTGGGAAATGTTATAGATTGGATTTTACATTATATATCATATGTTATGAATAGATCAAGGTGAGATATGTTAGTATAGATAACTCTTACATGTATCTTATGACTATTAAAAAGATGAGTGTCAAATTTTATATGACATGGTTGGGGAATTGAGTGATGCACTTTCAATAAGATTGTCCATGCACTTGAGTGTTGGCTCCTGATTTGATAGGATTTTAACCATCTCATGGACTGCAAAGTATACCCAAAGGATAGCTAATTCCCATGACAAATACACCTAACAAACCCAAGGATCAACTAACAAAGATAACTTAGCTTTCTCCTCTTTGAACTCTGCAAGGTTTAGGCAGGTATATCTGGGATTAATCTAACTTTTTGTATAACAAAACATGAACATTAACCTTATCTTAAACATATAATAGTCCTTAGCTCTTCTAACTTAAAAAATAATAAAGGAATGAAAGATAGCTATTAATCCATGTCTAATAATCTCCAAGCCAATTATAAGCAATCTTTTCTAGCTCACAACTCAACATGAATGTAATGTCCCCACTAGTGAGGACACTAATATTTGCAAAGGAAATGTTAGAATTTATACAATAATAAAATATATTTCACTATTCTACCCTCTATCCTAACCCAACCTTAAAGACGTCTACACATTGAGATCAATAACCCTCTTGAGGATCCTTAGATCCTTGGTTACTTCTTCATCTTCTATGAAGTGCTCCCTTTAAGGTCCTTCCTAGAAGATACATTCTCTATCCAAGGCCCTTGACACATATGCATATGTTAACATCTACGAAATATTCTAGCCTTATAACCATATTAAGATCACTCTCTTCCCAAAGGACTCTCTTGATCATAAGACATTAACCATATTAAGATCACTCTCTTCCCTCAAAGGGACTTTCTTGATCTTAAACCATTAACCATTAAGTCATGCATGTTATCCATTTCAAATTCCATCTTTACATAAACATATGTATATGCATAAACTATCCACAATTATGATTCATTACTATAAATAAATTCATAAACATAATTAAAGAAATGTAATCCATAAACATACCTTTGTTACCTTCTTCTTTGCTTGGTCCACGTGGTTCTATCCTTAGTCAACCCTTCAATGAATTATTCCCTCTACACTATCTCAATACTATATTTACTTTCTAAAATTCCTTCTTTTCTAATTAAAAGGAAATGATAAAATTTAATTTTTTGTTTCTTCTTTTCCAAGAGTCACAACCTTTGAAAAGTCACAACACTTCATAGTTTTAATCCATTCAAAAAGTCACAACATTTTAACTAAAATCCTTTGAAAAAGTCCCAATACTTTATAATTACAAAATTTTTGAAGAGTCAAAACTATTCATAATCATGACCCTTTCAGAGGTTCACATCCTTTCAATATCATTGATACCTTTTCAGAAAGTTACTTCCTTATTTTCTTCATATTACTTTCCTCCATTTTTCCTTTTTGAACTCCTATATTCTCCTCCTAGTTTTCTCCCTCTCTAAAATAACTCTCCTCCCTTATATCTTAATTTTAAGGAGTCATGTCTATTTGTTAAATATATCTTAACTATTCATTAGGTTTAGTTAATTTATAATATTATATGTTATATTATTTATTTACTTATTTGTGTTTATTATTAAATTCTATTTAGAAAGTTAACATACTTTCTACAATATTGTCTCTTGTATTTAATTTTATCTCTTTATTTATTCATTGTAGTTTTACTATTATTTTTTAATTTAAAATAACATACTAAATATTATTTCATTGATAATATAGATTAAATAATAATTATATCCTATTTTAATATTTTAGTATTAGTTTTAATATAACTTTATTATTATTATTTATTTAACAACATTGTATTATCTAATTATTAAAATTCTATCTTAAAACAATGATATGACAGTCCAACCTTCCTTAAATTGCTTGTCCTCAAGCAATTAGATAATATCTTTTATTGAGTTGAAATATATATTTCTTTTAGTCTGAATTCTTATGTTGTTATCATGGATATGTTTGAATCCTTTCTAATAGTCAGTAGCTTTCTACATTACTCTTTCATTTAAATTATTTTTCTAGATCCTCTTTAACCCTACATGATGACAAGATCATGCTCTGATACCATTGTAATGTCCCCACTAGCGAGGACACTAATACCTGCAAAACCAATGTTAGAATTTATACAATAATAAAATATATTTCACTATTCTACCCTCTATCTAACCCCAACTTAAAGACGTCTCCACATTAGGATCAATAACTCTCTTAAGGATCCTTAAACCCCTAGTTACTTCTTTGTCTTCTACGAAGTGCTCCCTTCAAGGTCCTTCCTAGAAGAGACATTCTCTATCTAGGTCTCTTGACACATATGCATATGTTAACATACTGAATATTCTAGCCTTATAACCATACTAAGATCACTCTCTTCTGAAAGGGACTCTCTTGATCTTAAGATATTAACCATATTAAGATCACTCTCTTCCCTAAAAGGGACTTTCTTGATTTTAAACCATTAACCATTAAGTCATGCATGTTATCCATTTCAAATTCCATCTTTACATAAACATATGTGTATGCATAAATTATCCACAAATATGATTCATTAATATATATAAAAATTATAAACATAATTAAACAAATGTAATTCATAAACATACCTTTGCTACCGTCCACTTTGCTTGGTCCATGTGGCTCTATCCTTAGTCAACCCTTCAATGAATTATTCCTTCTAGATTATCTCAACTCTATATTTACTTTTTAAAATTCTTTCTTTTCTAATTAAAAGGAAAGGATTATTATTATTTTTTTGTTTCTTCTTTTCCAAGAATCACAACCTTTCATAATACAAATCTTTTATAAAGTCACCACACTTCATAGTTATAATCCTTTCAAAAATTCACAACACTTCATAACTAAAATCCTTTGAAAAAGTCCCAATACTTTATAACTACAACATTTTTGAAGAGTCCCAACCATTCATAATCATGACCCTTTCGAAGGTTCACATCCTTTCAATATCATTAATACTTTTTCAAAAATTCACTTCCCTTATTTTCTTCATATTACTTTCCTATTCCATTTTTCCTTTTTGAACTCCTATCTTCTCCTATTTTTCTCCCTCTCTAAAATAAATTCTCCTCCCTTTTATATCTTAATTTTAAGGAACCATGTATATTTGTTAAATATATCTTGATTGTTCATTAGATTTAGTTAATTTATATTATTCTTTGTTATACTATTTATTTACTTATTTATTTGTGTTTATTAGAATTTAATTATTAAATTCTATTTAGAAAGTTAACATGCTTTCTACAATATTGTCTCTTGTATTTAATTTTATTTCTTTATTTATTCATTTAAATTTTATTATTTTTAATTATTTAAAATAATATTCTAAATATTATTTCATTGATAATATAGATTAAATAATAATTATTTCCTATTTTTTATATTTAACTATTAGTTTTAATATAACTTTATTATTATTATTTATTTAATAACATTGTAGTATCTAATTATTATTAAAATTCTATCTTAAAATAGGGATATGACAATGAAATAGAGTGATTTTGTTTAAATATTTGTCACTATGCAAACTTCAATATCTACTCAGAATGATAATATGATCAATTCTTTATCCATTGGGACCCAACTCACAAATCTGACATGATTACCCAAGATCTACTCCTTTACTTTTAAAACAAGATTAATACATATTTAGTATCTCATACTTATCATAATCTCTTCATGGAATTCTATGACTCTCTCACAACATGTCAAGCATTTAACTAATCAATTAGATTAACATCAAAACATGAAACATGATATAATTCTAAATGAATTATAATTGGAATTCAATTCGCTTGTTACTAAATTATAGAAAATCAAAGAACAACATAAAAAGAGACAAGATCTAGATCATGTAACTCCACTAATTTTCCATCTGTATTAATTTTACTTGAAAATATACATCAAAGAATTAGATCTATGACTCAAGACCACCCAGAATAGATCCAGACTATTGTAGCTCTATTTCTTTCATTCACAAGTAAATTCAAAATTAATCAACACAGTACACGACTAACTCCAAGTGAAACATTACATTCAACAAATCAAAATTTAGACCCTTCTCCAAGTCTTAGGAATCCACTTATAGGGATGGATTGAAAACAAGCTTCAGAGTGGAGAGATGGGACACATTTCACATATTCATTTGACAAAAACATTCTAGTTACAACAAAACACCTAATTTATCTTGAAACAACATACATTTGGCCTTTTCCAAAGCTTGATGTGACATCTTTGAGATCACATGATCATTGGCTCTCTTTTTTTAACTTCATGTCATCATCAAAAGAGAATATCTTTAAAATTCATTATTATTCAGGTGGGCCCTCATGTTTGATTCATCAACAAGGGTGTACCTTTTCACCCATTCCTTGTATTCATCATCACTTGGCCAAGAGTGTGCAAGAATATGATTTTGCACATCTATAAGGGTTATATTTAATTATTTCTTGTGTAACTTCTTTCTCAAAATTGTCATAAAGTACCCAATAATTTACCAATTTTGTATTGCATTACTTTAAAAGTGTCATATTCATGTCTCATGCTATTTGTTTTTCCAACTCATTCACTTTTTTTATTGACTCGATTCTCCAATCTGCAAACTATATTACACTCTTGTCCTCATTCAAGATAGGTGGCACAATTGTGTCCTGAAACCCTTCTAAATTATCCTTCAACTCCACTATTTTGGTCTCAATGTATTCTAGCAAAACTGAAAAGCTCTTAAGTGATTTAATGATATTAACAGTATGCATAGTAGTTGGGGGAGCATTTGGATCCATTCTTACACATAATTCAAATCTTCTTATCTTTTCAATTATGTTTACCAACTTTTGATAAGTTGGTTTAACCATCAATCTATCCTCTTCAAACTTACTAATAGCCAAATAAAGCAATGAGCACACCTGATAAATTCTTAACATTCTAGCATTTATTTTCTCATGTAGGTACATTAATGTAGTTTGAACAATAACTTCCTTCTTGAACTCAAAACTACTTTTGTCATTTTCAACCTTCATCTGCAAGTCCACCACCTCTTTAATCAAGGTATTCACATCTTTATTCTCCCTAGGTGGGATTTGTTGTATTGACATTATGACACTTGCTGGTGTAATTGGTACTATACTCAACTGATTTGAAGGACCTACCTCATTTGCATTCATGGGCCTAACTTCTTCCAATTCGATTATTTTCTATTCCAACAAACTCACTTGAGTTTGCCTGCTAGCAATTAACTTGACATATCTTCATATGCACCAAAAACATGCCTGAACTTTGCATGTAAATCCTCATATTTTTCTCCTTTTCTCTAGCCACTTTATCAACATAAGAAACATGTTATTTCAAATCACTAGTTGATTCTAAGAGTTTTGCATCTTCTACTCTCTACAAAACTATATTAGCTCTAATATTTACACCCTCATCAATAATTTCTTTTCCAAAGGTAGAGGGCAAGAAAGACCAAGTAGCTAAGGCACCAAGGTCCTCATTATAATACCTATGTCTTTCAAGTTTATCTGATAGCATTATATTAGGTCTTTGTGACCTCATGTCTAACATAATTGAGTCAAAAGCAACAACATTTTCCACATCCAAATTTGGCAATAGGACCCCTTATTCCTTCACATTTTCCCCCTTCTTCTAGAGTGATATCTTTAAACTTAGTCATAATTTCTCCCTCAAGATCTTGTATGAGCTCATTAACATTTACTTCAGGCCTTTGTGCCCTATTTTCTCTAATTTTTTAATGACATTCTGGTCTAAAATATTGCCACAATAATTGTTTGAAAGCTACTATTTTGATAAATTCATCATCGACAACAAATTCTCTACAAGCTTCCATTCTCACATCCCTAGAGAAAATTCCCTTTATTTCTTGTGTAGTAATGTCTAAATTAGGTTCTCTTGGCATGAGAGGAGTCCCCCTTGTCAAAAAAGTATCAGACACAGATGAAATCTTCCTCCTCTTCCTCCTCATAAATCTTCTCTTCTTCTTATTGCTCTATAGTTGGGGTAGACATCATACCCTTTGAACTTCCCTCCTCCTCCAATAATGAATCATGGTGTCTCCCAGAATGTGAGGGTGGAGTAGGTGGCCTTGGAGATTGAGGGGATGAGATTCTCCTAATTGGATCCTCAACCTCTGGACCCTCCAAAACCATTGGTTTCATTGATCCTTTGACAAATCTTTTCCTTTGATATACCTTCAAATTACTCTCATCCCTTTTCTTTTGGCAAGCTCATCACCCTCAAGTTTTGGCTCCTCTCATAATCTCTTTTGTCCCCTTCCCTCTTGGGGAATCATATCTGATGCTTTCAATAATAGGTCTAGATATTCTTCATCTACAAATGTAACATTTTCCTTCTTAGCCCTAGCAAGTTTCTCATTCATGGTATCATATATTCTTGACAAATTTCTAAGAATTATCCTCAATTTCTGAGCCCAAGTTTTAGCATCTAAAAGTGGATCATAATTTGGATCCACTCCATGAATTGAACATCTAGTATATCCTTGAAGCATGCCAATATCTCTTCTTCCTTCTTTGAGATTGAATATGCTCATCATTTTTTATAATATCTTCTAGGAAGTCAAATTCATGTTCACCTCTTGGCTTTATCTTTATTCTACTCAATAACATTTGATAAAGCCCTTCTATATCATTTAGCCTTTTAGTGCTGACATCCATCCTATAGGGCCTAAGAAATTCAACCATGTCTTTATGTCCTCCCTTAATCATTGAAAATTGATTACATACTATGAGGTTCAGGAAGAAAGTTTCCTTATTAGCATTTGCAGGAAAATTAGTATATTGGAGTGTACTAATTTGTCTCATGATTTAGAGAAATCCAACCCTTAATGGAACATACCTTGGAAAAACAAAAGGTCTCCCTAGGAAACCATAGATCCTAATGACAATTGTGTGGGGGTAAAAATAGACATCATCCCATTGAAGACATAACTTCAGAACATCATCACAATCTATTGGCCTTAAAAATATGAATAATAAACATAGAAAATCTCTAACGAAAAGCAATATTTTCCTCCTAAGAGCCAATCCAAATTCTCTTTCAAATAATCTAAAATTGGGCTCACTCTAATCCTTAGACATGATAATTGACCATAGTTAAATTGGCAACACTTCATTTTCCCTCTCAAACTCCATATACATGTGTTTAGAAAAATAATCCTTGTTGTGAAAAAGAACCATATACATGAGCAATGAGTACTATCTAAAATCTGTTGTTTCCCCTTTGTGCAAGGTAGTTAGTCCTTCATTAATTCTTACTTCTAAATACTAGGGAAAATCATAAATAAATGCAACATCATATTTCTGAGTTCCCAGACACATCCACATTGTTTCGTCATTTAACTTCCCCTTATTATCTAATCCTAATACTTGATATAGGGTAGTATGTGCATTCAACATGGTATCATCATAATTATCCAAGTTACACAAAGTATATGACATAGCTACACATCTAGGCTTAATTCCATTCACAACCCTTAAAAAGGGGTAAGAAAATTCTTCAATACCTTTGGCCTAGCTTGGTTGAAGGCATTTTGAACATTTGAAAATAAATTTCATTTGTTATATCTAAGCTTGGATGGAGGTCAAAGGCTTTTCTAATAGATTCAACATCATTTTTTAGTAAAATCTCTCCATCTAGATCCCAAATTATGTGTGTAATAGGATCATATCTTGCTGCTAGCTCTAATAAAAAATCGACATCCAAGAAAACAGTAAAAAAATCAATTTTCCAAGGTCATACTGCCATACATTGTACAGAGGACATCCTGCAAATCCTATGCATATCATCTCTTGAAAACATCAAAACTTGAATCTGGCATGTACACATCATGGATATTGCCATACTTATCCCTCAAGCTTGTGTACACTTGTTTTCCAATTATTATTTTTTCTTCTAGGGAAGCCCTATCCTCTTTGGACCTAGGTAATCGATTGAGGAAATCATTTTGCAAGTGTCTTTTTGCATAATTTAATTTACCATATTGCTTCTTAGGTGGCAATTTCGTGAATTTAGAAAACTAGGAGGGGCGCTAGGGTTTTACAAGGGTTTACAAACTATTATTAGGGCTTCAATAATTACCAAAATAATTGAATTCACCAGAGAAATTCTACAAATTCAAATTGTTTTGAAGAATTCATACACCTTGAATTTAGCTGGGTAAAGTTTGTTAACTTACTTATTTTTTGCCCTTGGAGTTTTTTAAAAAATTTTCCTCAAAATATTTGATTGCAAATCAACTTCATTTCATGGAAATTTTTAATGTAGAAGTGATGAAAATTGGCCGAAATGGCCACCTTTAAAGTCTATAAGAGTTTTTTTAAGATTATAAGTGTGTGACTTTATCTCCTTCATAAATGAAATGGTTTTTTCTTCATAATAGTACAAATTCAAAACTACACCATTGATTTTCACCCTTCCTCTATTTAACAACTCATAATTTGTTTGACCCTCATTGAAAATACCTCATCAACTGTTGGATACAATGGATTAATTGTGTCTTGTCTTTGATGTTATACAAATGTTATATTAGTTGACAGACAGTGCATGCTGAGCTCACTTGGTCAGTGAAGATAGTTTTTCTAGTCTACCGAGCATTCCTAAGTTTACTCTATACAGAAGGCAATATCTACCAAGCTCACTCAGGCGTTGAAGGAAGTTATGCAGAAAAGAGTGTTAACTGAGTTCACTTAGTTAATGAAGGGAAAGTTGAACAAAGTTAGTATTAACCAAGTTAACTCAGTTACCAAAGGGATTTTGTAAGTTTGTAGTGTTAACTGAGCTTCTATTGGTTACCACAGAAAATCGCTTTAGAATCAATTTCTACCGAGCTGGGTTGGCTACCAAAGGATTTTCTTATTTTGGCATGAAAAGCTTAATTATTTTACCTATTGATTCTAGCCAACTATGGTAATGAATATTGGTTATTCTAATTTGTATTTGAGTCAACTTGACAATCTAGAAGGTATAAGTAAAAGGTCAAGTTGTGATTTCAAAGTGTGTGATATGCAAGTTGAAGGAATTAAAAGGAGATAAGAAGAGAGGAAGTGAACTTGAAGGATAAGAAGGTATCCTTGTGGAGCAGAAAAGTCTTATTTGATCAGGAAGGATCAAGTATGAACTAGAATAGAGATCTGTAATTAGCAATTCAGTTGCATTGCAATTAGGTCATTTCATTGTTACTCTCTAACCATTGTAGCAGTGAACTAAAATCTCTTAAGAAAGTTGGTTTAATAGCCATTTGTAAATCCTCTAACAAGGTGGAAATTCCATTGGATTGTTTCAAGACCTCTTGCAAGGCCACTCCTAATAGGGTGATTAAATCCTTTAATAGGGTCACACCTAACAATGTGTTTTGTAACCTTTAACAGGGTTGGCTCCTAACAGGGCTCACTTTAGAAGAGTGAAAAATAGTAACTAGCTGCATTTGGTGGTTTTTCCCAAATTAGGTTTCCACATTAAATCCTAGTGTCATATGTGTTCATATTATTTCTTTCATGTTTGCAAATAAATTACTGATAATATCTTAAGATCTACTAAGTAATACACACTCTACATTTACCAAGTTACAACAATTTCTATATGGTTACTAAGTATCAATAGTAATTAGTTTTATCAGTTTGAATTTTATTTGACATCCAAGAGAACAAGGATTTATTTTAGTAGTAACTAATTCACCCTTCCCCTCTCAGTTACTCCTCTTATATTTCCAACAATTGGTATCAAAGCTTTTGATGCTTGTAGAGAAGGTTTCAGGGACCTAAGTTAGAGATCAGGATGTCTTACAAAAGAGAGATTCTAAAGATGAATAGAGACAACTTTGTAGCATGGCAAGGACTTATGAGGCTTCATTTGGCTACCATCAGTGATTCAGGTTGCAAATATCTTGATGAAGAATATAAAACTCCCACTAGAACATTATCAGTTGAGGATATTGCTGAGAAAAAGAACCATAACATCATGATGATTGACATTGCATCTGCTCTCAGTTATGCTGAATTTGATGAGGTCAAAGACTATAAAATTGCTTTTGATATGTGGAATAATATGAGGGTTTGTTTTTTTCATGGAATTAAAAAAACCCAGATTTCTACAAACCTTGGTTTAGCCAAATCAAGGTTGTGCATATATTCATTCCAATTTTTGGGATTTTATTGAAACTATTTGTTTCACTCAGAAGATGCGTGTGAAGTGCATAAGCTTGGAGTTGAAGGTAAATTTCAAAAAGTAGTCCAATCTATTATTTTTACACTCCCTAAAAAACAAAACCAGGTTTTGATTTTCAATTCCTACTTGCTAGTAGGAAGTTGGAAAACCTAGTTTTGAGGCAAAATTGGAAGTCCAATATGCTAATTCTATTTTGCAAATTTTGAAACAAATACACAAATTTTCAAATTTGGATTTTGAAAAAGCCAATTCCTGTCATCTTCTAGGAACCAAACAGACCCTCAAAGAAATCCATGGAGGAGATGAAAATTTAAGAAGAGCCAAAGTAGAAAGCCTTAGAGGACAATTTGATCAAATGAGAATGAGAAAAGATGAAAATGTTGCAAAATATGTGGAAAGAATTAAGGCTAGTTTTAGTGCAATCAGAGCATCTAGAGGAGAAATCAAAGAAGAAACTGTTGTAAGTAAAATACTTAGAACTTTGCTTCCCATTTATGCAATCAAAGTATTTGCTATTCAAGAAAAGAGATGTGATCCAAATAACAAGATAGGCTTAGATGCCCGAGTAGGAAGATTGATAGCTTTTGAACTAGACAACTTTGACAACTATGTTCCTACTTCCAAGAATATTGAATCTGTATTTGGAGCTAAACTCTCACTCAAAGAAAAAGGCAAGAAAATAAAAGACAATCAATTAGGAAGTGAGGAAGAAACTGAAGAAAGTTTTGATAGTGATCTTAAAACTGTTGAAGCTCTACTTGCGAAGAAATATTCTAGGAGTAGAGGAAAGTACAAAGGTAAAATTCCTTTAATTTTATTTCTCTTGTGAAGAAATTGGTCATATTTTTGCTAGGTGTCCAAACAAAGAAGGCAAGGAAGAGAAGAAAAGCCACATGTACAAAGGCAAGAAGGAATTCAAAGGTAACAAATCCTAGAAAGATAAAGGTAAGAAAACTTGTTTTATGGCTAAAAATTCTAATAACAGTGAAGATAAAATAGTGTATATTGCTATAAAAGATGAATTTGATGATGAAGGAGATAAGATGACATTTGTCTCTCATGTTAGTAAAAATGACACATGGATCATAAATAGTGGATGTTCACACCATATGACTAGAGATAAAACTAAGTTTGAACATTTTGAACACTATGATGGAGGTAGTGTAAGGTTTGGAAACAATGAACCTTGTTGCATAAAAGGAAAAGGTTGTATCTTATTAACCAATGAACTTGTATGTGACAATGCCTATTGGGTTGAAGGACTAAAACATAATTTACTGAGTGTGGCATAGCTGAACAACATTGGATTTAAGGTAGAGTTCATGAATGGCAAGGCAAGATTACTGGATAACTAAGGAAATTTGATTGAATCAGGTAGGCAAACAAAAGGTAACCTAATTTATCTTTATCTTGGTGATTTTTCATGCTTTATTGCTCAAGTAGAAGAAAGTTGGCTGTGGCACAGAAGACTATGTCATGTAAACTTTGATAATATGGTCAAGATGAGAAAACTCAGAAGAGTAAGAGGTATTCTTAGTTTGAAGAAACCTGATGTTGGATTATGCAAAAATTGCCAAATTGGTAAAATAGGAAAGACTAGTTTTAAGAGCAAAAACTATCAGTCAAAAGATGTCTTGGAAATTGTGCTTACTAATTTATATGGACCAATTGGAATAGAAACTTATAATGGAGAAAAAGTTTTCATTCTTTTTGTTAATGATTATTCTAGAATGATGACTATCATGTATTTGAAAGAAAAATCAAAATCTTTTGAGAAATTCAAATGGTATCTGGCTAGAGTAGAAAAAAAATTAGAAAAAGATTAAAATGCTTAAGATCAAATAGAGGTGGTGAATTCATCTCAAATGAATTCAACAATTTTTGCATTGAAAGAGGAATTGAAAGACAAGTATCAGCTCCTGGTACTCCTGAGCAGAATGGAATAGTTGAAAGAAGAAATAGATAAATCATGGATTGTGCAAGAACACTAATGATTGAAAAGAATGTTGCTATCAAATACTAGAAGGAAGCTATCAGGACTATAGTTCATACTTTGAACCGAGTTCAGTTCAAGAAGGACTCAAACAAAACTCCCTATGAACCATGGAATGGCTACAAACCCAATGTAAGTTACTTGAAAATATTTGAAAGCAAATGCTATATCTTGAAAGAATCTATAAAAGGAAAATTTGATGTAAAAGGTGATGAAGGTATATTTCAAGGATATTCCTATAGAAGCAAAGCATACAAATGTTTGAACTTGTCCACTCATAAAATCATAGAAAGTGCACATGTGAGAATTGATGAGTTTGCAGAAAAGACTAAAGAAGAAAGCAAAAAGGAGCCAGAAGATTATAGAAGATTTGTCTACTATGAACATGATACATTGCCAAACACATTTGACAAAAAAGAGACTTCATCTCCTGAGCTCTCCAAGTCTCCAATGGTTACTAAGTTGTAGGAAGTGAAAATTGAGTCACAAGGACTCGAGTCACATTCAAAAGTTATTGAGTTAGTGCATACCGAGTCTGAAGAACCCAAGCCACAAATAGAAGGACCCGAGCCTAAAGTTGAGATTCAAAATGAAGATACAACAACTCATTCAAAAGTCAAAGAATCTATATTGGCTAAATATGTCATAAGGCATCATGCACTTGATTAGATCATTGGTGATAAATTAGATGGAACAATGACAAGAAGCAAACTAAAAGGTACATGTTTACTTGTTGAATTTGAACCTAGAAGTGTTAAAGATGCACTGGAAAATCAAAGTTGGATTGAGGCTATGAATGATAGAAATAGAATAGATAGAAAAGAATAAAGCTTGGACTCTTGTTCCTAGGCCCAAAGATAAAAATGTGATTGGTACAAAATGGGTATTCAGAAATAAGCTAAATGAAGATGGAAAAGTGTCAAGAAACAAATCAAGATTGGTATGTAAAGGCTATTCTCAAGAAGGTATTGATTACAGTGAAATTTTTGCCCAGGTTGCAAGATTAGAAGGTGTTAGGACTTTACTGGCTTATGCAACTCACAAAGGATTCAAAGTATATTAGATAGATGTTAAATTGCATTCTTGAATGGAATTCTTGATGAGGAAGTCTGTTGGTGTTTTTTAACTATTGAAAAATAAAGGCTCAATACCAAAATAATAATACTCACAAATCTAAGGAATAGCTACTTCCCATTAACAATTATGTTTCCATATTATCTAGAACCAAATTCAAGTAAACCAGGACTAGCTTTTTACTCTTTAGGTTTTGCAAAACCAAGGTGGGTATACCGAAGGAATAATTCAAAATGAGTGCTTTTGTATGAGATTTTTATTAGTTTCATTCTAATTCTCATCTTATATCTCTGACATTATATATAGTTTATCCATTCCTTGACATTTTTAGATGATATACATCCCTTATAAGCAGATTTGATCACAATTCTTCTTAGATTTGTAAGTATTTCCAACAATAGCAGCTAACAAAAGCTAAAATGTTACATGCAAACAAGTGCTGAGCATCTTTGAAACTCTTCAATCGGTAAAACAAAATTGATTTTGATTTTAGACTTGATGCGTATTCATGATCTACCTATCCGTAGATTGGATTAATTAGATTAGTGCATATTCCATTGGGACTCAGAGTCTACTCCAATTTATAGATCTGATTTGTTGCATTACAACAAATATTATTAGTAATTCTTACTAGAATTCATTCTTACAGACATCCTTTCTACTACCATAGCAATCCCATCAAATTCACTAAAGCATTTACTTAATTCATTGAATCAATAACAATAATGAATTGATATATAATCCAAGGAAATTGCATTCAAGAGGATAATATTTGCTCACACAACATCAAAATGACCAGGTAATAACAAAGGAGACAAAATTCAACAAGAATAGATATCAAGACAACTCAATTTTGTATTAATTTTCCTTGAAAATTGTATGCAATTGTAGTAAAACTTAGAATAACTCTAGAAAAGACATAAGGATCATATGACATCAATGTATTCTCATAAAAAAATTATAGAGAAGATACATCATGAAGTTTGCTACCATAACTGGACCGACCAATATTCAATGTAAACTAATATACATCATGAAGTTTGCTACCATAACTAGACTGACCAATATTCAATGTAAACTAAAATTGCATTAGAAATCAAAACCTTCTCTAGCATTGGAATCTCACTTATATAGTGTGAGATGCAACAAGCTTTAGGCATAAAGAACTGACAACTGTCAACTAAACAAAAGATATTTACATGTAGCTGTCACAAAAAGACAAAATTATGTGTAACACAAAATCTTATACATCATAATATTCTTTTGGTAGGCCCCTTTTCTATTACATCTCTTGGAACACTAAAAACTCCATGATTTGATTCTTTTATTAATCTAATTCTTCGGAGTAGGTGGCTATCAAGCTTGAAAGTGACATGTCTTGTTTTGTTGCCTGCAAGCTCACCTCAACTTGGGGGTTCTCACTGTCTTCATCATGAACTGTTAGAGTAACAGTTACATCTGTATCTTCTTCTACCCCATCATCCTTAGCCATCTATTTTGCAGACAAAAAAAGTTCTTTCTATTCGTTGAAAGTAGTATCATTAGGCCAATCAAAATTTAGGATTTCCCTTTGTATCATTATTACAAAATTTCCAACTGCTTCTATTTCAACAAGGTCCTTTCTGATGTCTTTATAAAATAACTACACTTTAACCAACTCTTCATTGGTCATTGCCCATAGTATATGCCCTTTCTCATTTATAACATTATTCATTCTCTGGCACAATATTTCATCTAATTCATTTTTCTACTCTTCCTTTTCCTTTATTCTATTAACCTTTTTTAGAGCACTAGGAAAAAGGTCAAACTTCTTAGCTATGTACTTGGAGAGGCAAATGATTATTCTTTTTTGAATAGAGACCTGTTGATTATCAAAATCCTCTAGCTTATTTAATAAGTCAAAAATCTTTTCTATCTAGTGACATTGTAACTGGATGACAAATATGCACATAGTAGTAATATCATTATTTCTTTCACCCCACTTTTGTACAAGGGATATCAATTTGTCTTCATCTCCTTTTATTTCATCCCAAATAGCTACAACTCTTGCCAATTGATCATAAAATGTTGGCCATTCAATTCTATTTACCAAGAACAAAATTGTTTGCCTCAGTTTTTCTTCATATTGATTATTTAATTCTACATGCATTGCATAGAATTTATTCTTCTCTTCTTCAAATTCCCCTACAGTGTAGAATTCAGGCCTCTTTGGGGTGTTTGGGATTTCAGCAATTGGGGTTGACCTAAATCGTTCAACTAGTGGCAGGGGGTATACAATTCTTGGCCTATTGGATTCTCCCATCTTTCTCTTCCCAAGTTGCTTGTCCATTTGAGAGATCTTATTCTCTAGTAATTGTATTTTCTTTCCCTTGTCTTTAGAGGCCTTTACAACTTCTTCAAATTTAGCATTAAGTTCTAAGAACCTATCCTATTCTTTCCTAGGCACCACATTCCCAAACATTAACATTTCTACAGTCATTCCAAAAATTTGTTGGCTACTTACTTCACCAGCCCTATATACTATAAGAGCACCAGTATGTTCTACACTAGAAATTTCTTATATTCTAGTTTTATCTCTTTTTTCAATTGACCAAATTACCAGGGTTGGTGGTCATCACTGAATCTAATTCCCCTATGTGCCTACAGTATTTCCTCATCTATTTTATATTGTACATTCTTCTCTTTTCTAATTGTGTCAAAGATCATAACATTAGCTATGTCCCACTTAGGAAAAACTAGGACCTTTGACTCCTTAATTAATTGTCTCCTAGCCTCAGGTATAAATTGGGAAAAGTCACTCAAAAACTTAGACTTTACCTCCTCTTGAATGATGGAATCAAGTTTGCCAGGCTGCTCTACCTTTATTTTCTTGCATACCTTCTCAAAATTTCCTATATTCCTTCTCCATAAAAATTGTTCAAAAGCCCTAGACTTAACAAATTTTTTATCATTTATAAACTTTTCAAAAGCTTGAGCAATTATTGGGTCTATATCCTTACCTTGATAATTAGCAATTGTAAGGTTTGAGGGTACAAGAGGTTCTTGAGGCACTCCTCTTTCCATGTCTATAGAAATAATAATTACATCCCCTTCTCCACCAATTTGGCTGAGCTGCTCCCTTAAGGATGCTTCATCATCTATTCTGATTAGGGTTTGACTTCGGGAATACTCTTCTACATGAGAAGAGGATCCTTGTTCCAATTTCTACCTCTTTGGAGCACTAGTTGTAGGTGGGCTCTCTGGCCTTGGTCTTCTATGAGGGGGAACCTATTGTATGTTTTGAACCACCACATACCCTACCTTGTTTTGCAATTTATACTGACCAGGAGCAACTATCATTCTGCTATTTATTCTTTTCTATACCTCTATAGCTTTGTCAGGATAGGCTTTGACATATGTGGCCTTCTTCTCATTCATGGTTTGCATTATTGCAGCAAAGTTATTCATCAACACATGCATTTTGGCTCCCCAATATTTTTTTATCTTTCAAAGGATCATAATTAGAGTCAAATGCATTGATGAACTCCACTTTTTTTTTGAATACTATCCATTTTTCTCTCCTCACCTCTTGCTCTTATAATGAGAAGATATTCCTAATAACATCCTCAGGGAAGTATACCTATTGTATGATACAGGTGGCTTTTGTGCTTTCTCTCAGAAGATCAAAGAATCCCTCTAGATCAATGTACCTTGCGTGGGATTTTGCCATATTGTACTTATTCAAAAATAAACTTAGATGTCTCCATCCCTTCCTCACAAAAACAAAATCATGTGCCAGAGTAACAATTGGAAAGAAAGAACCTTTGCACTTACCAATCATGTCTCTCTCCTCAATAGTTCCAATCTACCACAATAATTTTGCTATCCCTATCTTTAATGGCACATGGAAAGGTAGAACATGGGGCTTCCCCAAAAAACCATATACTCTAATCACTGTAGAAACATTATATGGGATTACATCCCCCAAATTGTGACTAACCAAAAGCCCCTTTGTATGGTCCTTGGGTCTGACCAATTCTAACAGTGATTGCGAGATTCTAGGGCTATCCCATCTCAAAAGTAATCTAAGCCTAGATGAAAAATATCTGTTAAATCTTACAAAATTGGCATTTCTAGCCTCCCTAGCCATTTCAATGCTCCACAATTGGATTGGATTCTTTTCACCATCCCTTGTCAATTCCAGTTCCATGCCATATATGCATGAGCAGGGAGTACCAACAAAAAGGTTTGTTTACCTCTCCTTTTGCTATTCCTACCAAACCATTGTGTATTTCTTCTACTAGGAAAGAGGCAAAATCCAAAATACTGCTCATTCCAAATTGTAATGTTTGAGCCCTAATAAGAACAATAGATCTTGGGATGTAATCCTCTTCATCCATTCCAACAATTTGATAGAGGGAAAAGTACAAAGCTTGAGCCCTAGGATTGAAAAATTTCCTCATCAGTGGCTCCAGGGTATTGGGTGTAACTAAAGGTAATGTTCCAATTATAGCAAAATGTTGTTGGAGAGGCCCTTCTCTTAGGTACACTCTCTATGCATCATACCTTGCTTGAAGGTCATCCATGTCAATAATCTCATGCACAACATGGTTAGGATTGAGGTTGAAAACCTCACTAATCAATTCAGGAGAAACCCTAAAAAGCTTTTCTCCAGCATAGTTCTTCACAAATCTAGTAATGTGATAATATTTCTTAGCCAGGTCAACTAGTAGATCACTGTCAAAGAAAAACCCCGAGGACTACTAATTTTCCAATATCGAACTCCCAAACATTTCTTAAAGGGGTATCTAATTTTCTTTCAGCAAACCATTTCTTGAACAATTCTAAACCTCCCATGGAAATTTGAGCATCCCTGTAATTATTTGCCTTATCATAGAAACTCTCTGCAACTATTAACCTAGGGTTCTTCGGAATGAACTCCCTTCCTGTTGTTATTTCATGCACAGAATGGGGGAAATTGCTCAAGAAAATTGTCATGGACAAACCTCTTAAGATAGTTGGTATGTCTAGAGAATTCATGTCGTGGAGGCATTTTGAAAACTCTAAGCTTCACACAACACCAAATCCTTGATTTTCAGAGGTTACAAAGTACTTACCCATTGGATTGTCCCTCTTTTTTGTAGAATTTTGCTGCAATTTACTGAATCACTTGGTAAAATTATGTGCCCTAGTTTTGAAAATTCTTTGCGCTCTGATAACCTTTTACAATTTTGTGATTCAATAATGGTGGATTCATGAATTATATTCATGCATTAAGATCACATGAATGAGCTCTGAGCGACATTAACTTCCATTAGCTATTATTTTTGTGTTGTTCTCTAATTTGACTCTTATCCGTCGATCCCATAACATTAGGCGACCCTATTTAAAAAAATAAAACTACTTTATGGCTTTAAAGATCTGGCCATGTGTCGAATAGGTGCTTCCTCACATTATTTAAATATCTTTCATTTTGATAATGCAGGCAAGCACCGATCGTTGATCTTTCCTCAGATCAACAATTAGGAAAATGAAACACTTTACGACAACATGTGAAAAAAAATGTAATCCAACTAGCACAATAACTCTTCCAGCCTGTCACACATTAACAAACCTTGGTTGCAATTAGTCCCACTTTACCACATGTCAAGTTAGTGCTTCCCCACATTATTTAAATCTCTTGCATCTTGATAATGCAGGTAAGTGCTAGCCCTTGATCTTGGTAAGATCGATGATCAAATAATTTTGTATTGCTGCAACAACTCAGTCAGCTTTTCTAGCCAATAGAAAATTTCTACATAGAACAATACACTCTAACAACTGTCACACAAGAAACCTTCTTACTACCTTTCGAGAAGTGGGTCCATAACATCAGCCTTTGCCATGCATTAGATTGGCGCTTCCTCACTTTACTTATCTGTCGATCATCTTCACAAAGTAGGCAAGCGCCAACCGTTGATCTTTGAAAGATCGACGACAACATTATCTGAATTTTTTTGACAACATGAGATAGAAATGATGACATCATTATGGACACTTATCACTAAGGCACTTACCCACTTTATTTAACTATCGTGTAACTTCATCAAGTGAGAAAGCACTTTCTGTTGATCAATTGAAGATCAATGGTAGAGAAATATGATGTTATCAAAGATAATGTTAGAACAAACGACTAACAGACTTATGAAACTTGTGGTACAGAAAGAAA
This sequence comes from Cupressus sempervirens, assembly GCA_028749045.1. Lineage (NCBI taxonomy): Eukaryota > Viridiplantae > Streptophyta > Pinopsida > Cupressales > Cupressaceae > Cupressus > Cupressus sempervirens. Next base: position 375,988,199 of record CM053790.1, read on the forward strand.
ATAGCTATTAGTGGCAATGATTTATCTCACAAAATGTAGCACTGACATCAATGTGGACACATGTCCACAAGGTGCTTCTCTGTATTGTTTAAAACCTTTGTATCTTGATAAGTGGGAAAGCACCAACCTTAGATATCTGAAAGATCAATGGTTGATAAAAAAACACATCAAGATTTGCCCATGGTACCTCATCTATTCGTCATCTCAGATAGGTGTCAATAAGGTGCTTCCTCATATTGTTTAATATTCAATCAATTTCATCAAGTGGGAAAGTGTTGATCATTGATCTAGCATAGATCAACGGTGTAACAAAATTACTCAAAGAATGCCCTTTAATGCACTCCACGAACTCCATCATGCATTTCATTCAACACTTCTTTTGACTTTTCTTGGTCAACACATTTTAATAGTACTCCCTCAAAATTTCTCCACCATAAATTGTTCCTGACAATGACATACATGATGGATTGTAACTTAGTACTCCTCTTTTGATTTTCAGTCAAATGAGAAGAGCTTCCATGTGTTGTAGATAATTTATAACATTAGTATACCACTCACAATGATCCATGTCACATAAGTTAGATCTAAAGTCATCTGCTACAATGTTTATCTAATTAGCATCCAAATTAGGTTGAGCCATAAGTTTAGCTAGTCCTTGACCTCTTACCGATTTTGTTGTCTATATTTCAATGTTAAATTCTTGGATCCTATTAATCCACTTGCATCTTCTACCTAATACTTCTTGTTGAGAAAAAATGTCCTTTACAGTAGCACTTGGTACAAATGCAATGATAATGGCACCTACCAAATAACATCTAAAAGCCTTAACAACTTTCATCAAAGCATATGCTTGTTTCTCATTTATCTCATATTTCAGTTCAGTAGGCTGTAATGACTTACTAAAGAATGCAATTTGCTATTCATATCCTTCCTCATTCTTCTGCAACGAGACTGCAACTATAGTATTGAAAGATGCAAAAGAGAACATGTGCATTGGTTTGGTGTAATCTAGAGTCCTAAGGACTGGAGCATTCTTTATGGCAGTTTTAATATCTTAAAATGCGTGTGAAGGTTCACCATCCTAGTTAATAGTAGCTCCTTTCTTGAGCATTTTGGAAATAGGTCTACTAATCTCAACAAAGTTTGTAACAAACCTCCTTAGAAAGTTAACTTGCCCAAAGAAAGATTGCATTCCTTTCACATTTTTTGGCTTAGGCACCTTAATGGCTACCACTCTTTCAGGATCTATTTTTACACCATCTTTTGACACTATATGTCCCAATAATTTTCCTTTAGTTACCCCAAAGGTACACTTCTTTGGGTTTAATAACACTCCATATTCCAAGGCTTTGATAAAAATCTTCTCCAAATGCTTACAATGGTCTTCAACCCTTTTGGAATAATTTGTAAGGTCATCTTGGTATACAACCATAAACTTATTGATGTACTCATGGAAAGCTACATCCATAGCTCTTTGAAAAGTGGCACCAACATTAATCAATCCAAATGGTATTCTTACATATACATGAGTTCCCCAAGGAGTTGTAAATGTTGTCTTAAACTACTCTTCTTTCACTAGAACTCAATTGTACCCTAAGAACCCATCTATCATGGACATAAGTTCTGACCTAGTTACTTGTTGCAACATAGCTTCCATGTTTGGGAACCCGTAATTATCTTTTAGGGAAGCAATGTTCAGATTTCTGAAATCCACACACAATCTGATATCTCCATTCTTTTTCCTAATAGGTACTAGATTTGAGACCCAAGTGGAATGTCTAATAGGCTTAATTATCCCTCCATCCCTTAACTTCATCAATTTCTCTTGCATTTTAGGGGCTAGAGTGGGATTGATTGGTCTCTATTTTTGCCTAAAAGTTTTTACATTATCCTTTAATAGTATGACATGTTGGAAAAGATCTTCTCTATAAGCCTTTAGGTCATCATATGACCATGAAAAAACATGTCTATATTTTCTCAGTAGGTCAATCAAAGGCTTTCTAATTTTAGCTGACAAATTCTAACCAATATAAAATTTCTTATGGGCCTCATTAGTACCCAAATTTATCTCTTCTAGCTCTTGAAGTTTACAATATTTAGCCCATGGCCTTACCCTATATTGGTTATCAAACATGTTCTCCAAAACAACCAAACCTTTAGGTGCTTTATTAATATTTAATTGTATGACTTCTTGACCAAAGATTGTTTCCTTCCCATTTATGGTTTCAACCAAATCACTATAGTCCAACTCTTGACCATGGTATTTATCTTCATTCAACAAGAAATTCATAATGTCCTTGTCATCTTCAAATACTTGCCAATGTTCAATATTATTAGGTATTGAGGGTCTATTTTGGACTTCAATCTATGAAATTCCTGCAAATGATACTTCCTATGGTTTAATTTCTATATTTGCTAATAAGTCAACCATCTTATTCTGAGTCCTATCTCTCCATGAAATAACAAATGCATCAAAGAATTATATCTGATCCCAAACAACATTTCTATATTGTTTCAACCTTTTATTCTTAGAAGCATATATTTCCCTTATCTATGAGATAATCAATTCAGAATCACCTATAACATGCAACCTTTTAATTCCATGGTGGGTAGCAACCTTCAATCCCAATAAAAGAGCCTCATATTCAACTATATTGTTGGTGCATGAAAAAATTAGGGTGAAGGCATATCTAAAAGTATTATTTTTAGGAGAAACAAAAATTGCCCCTACCCCTGCACCTTCTTTAGAGCTGGCCCCTTCAAAGAACATAGTCCATAATATTGGTGAATCCATACAACACTCAATTTCATGCTCAATCATAGTAGGAAACTTTTCAACTTCTTAGATAATTAACTTAGCTTTGAGTGCATTCACACCCATGTCTAAAAAACAAGTAGCATCTTTATCAATTTCTTCCCCCAAAATATGATTGACCCTTGGCTCTCTGTCTACTTTAACAACCTTATCTCCTATGTAAAAAGTTGCATAGGTTAGGTCACATTGTAGGCTACCTTCCATAGCAGCACTCCATTTTCGAGAGAGAAACATTCCATAATGTGGAGGAATATCAACTACAAGGACTGACATAGTCAATTCTACCTCAAGTTATGCAACTAGCCTAAATGGTAAAGCATTAATAGTACCTATAACTGGGACTTCCCTAGCATCCATACCTCTACATCTACCTTGCTTAGTATCTACTTTCAACCCTAGGGCTTCCATTACTTTTAAGGGCATGATGGTATTAGAGGCTTCTGAATCTATCATGCAAATTTTTAGGGTTTTTCCTTTTATAATCAAGCTGAGAAAAAATGGGTCAATATCTTCTATATATGATACTGATGAATCATCCAAAAACATTTGGGAAATTTGAGATATAATACCACTATCTTCTACTACTAATGGGTTTTGCTGGATGACATCTTGTTTTACAATATTGTTATGAGTTCCTATCCCTCCCAACCATGATAAGGCTTTACTTTTATGCTCTTCAATTCTAAATAGTTTAGATAAGGGTACTTTAATAGTAATTTGTGACAACATGGATATCATGTCAATAAGAGCAGATATATTGGGTTTCATAATCATACCTAGAGTAGGAACCTTTTGAATAGCAGACACTATCACTTGCTTGACAGTATCAAATCCTGATCCCTTTTCTTGCACAATCGCTTTTGCTGTCTCATTTGTTTGGAATTGTACCTTCTTCTTGGGTTCCCACTTCTTGGTTTTAATATCTTTAACTTTAACTGTCTCTACATTAGCCTCCTTATTTTCATCCTTCATCTTATGTGTAATATCCTTGATGAATATACTAGAAGGCTTCTCAACAACATTATTAATTGTTTTGCTTCTCAAATTGTAACTGCTATGTACTTGGGAGATCATCTCTGCTGTCATCTTATCGATCTCTTCTTTAGAGGGCATTCTCAAGTTTACATGACCAACTTCAGAAGATGTAGCACATACTTGATCTTCATCATACCCTTCATTGTCTAAGAAGACTTGTTGGTGATGTAACTGATAGGAAATTTTCTTATTTTCAAGATTATTTTCAGTTTCTTCCAAATTAGAATCCACACAATCATTGCACATGTTCACCATATTACAACTTACATCATCATTGCTTTTTTCTTCTTCTTCATCCTCATTTTGTGTACTATGATCTGAAACAAATGACAAAGCATCTGCATAATACTCGAAAGAGTGAGGTGACTAACAGATGATACACCATGGCACATTATCATTCATATTAACGTAACTCCTTTGTAAAGGATTTGGTGTACTCTTATCTTTTACATTCTGGGTTTGGTTAGGAATTGGCTTGCCATCCTTCCATTGAGTGGTATAAGGATAACTTTGCATTCTAGGTTGCCTATTGAAATTGTTGTTATTCACTGGAGCTTTCTCACCAACATTGAACTTGTGTGTATTGAATGTAGTTGGGTTTATCTTTTTCAACAATTCCAATACTTGACCTACTGTGGCTTCTTCAGTTTTCTTATCTGCAGGAGTTTTATCAACTTCTTTCTTATTGTTATTTTTTGGATTGAACAACTTTGGGTCATCTCTCCTCCCAAGCTTGCCAGATGCTTTCATATTATTTTCAATATTTATTGCAATCTTATATGCATCTCAGAAAGTTTTAGGATCTTTATCCCTCAATTGGTAAGCCATCTTGCTGTCAAAAGCATTGAAATATGTTGTTAGACAAACATCCTCATTCAAGCTCATAACTTGGAACAATTTATACATCCCTTTTTAGAATCTCACATTGAAATCAAATGTAGACTCATTAGGGTTCTTCTTGATGTTGTTGAAATCATTTAACATAAAACCAACATTAGTATTATCTCCATATTGTTCTTTAAACAATTTTTCCAAGTCACTCCATGAACTAATGCTATCATTAGGTAATCTTCTGAACTAATCCCATGCATCTTCAGTCAAGGAATGAACAAACAACTTCATCACCACATCCTCATGTTCAACCTCAAAGTCATTTAGCATGTCTATGAAAATTCTTAAATGCTGTTCACCAATAACAACATTGTTTCCAAAGAACTTAACAACCTTATCTCTTAAATCAAAGGATGTAGGGTGAGGAGCACCAGGAATACCTACAGATGACATTTGTCTATATTTTTTCTTGTAGATGGGCTTCTTCTAAAAACCAGCAACATTTAAGGTTCTTGCTACATTGGCTTGGTTGGGAACAACATTTTGAAATTGTTGAGGTTGGACAACAGGGATTTGAGTATTAACAGTGGATGACAAGGTAGGGGAAGATTGACATATTGCCTGATTTGAAACTACTGGTCCATAGGCAGGTACAAAAGTTATAGGTTGGGTAGATAGGTTTGGCCATGAAGCCAATGCAAAATTAGATTTTATGAACTAAATTTTTCTTCTAGTTTCTGCAGTTTGAGCTTCATTCTCAACCTTCTCAAGCTCTTTTGCAAGATCTTCCTTCTCCTTCCTAGTCTTCTCTAGATATAGATCTAACTTTGACATGGGAGACTTTATGGATTTTCTTGGTAGAGCTTGGGGTTCATTTATTTGGATTCCTGTAGCTTTGCCTTTTCCTTTATCTGTAGCTTTCGCAGTAGGTTCTATAGGGTCTACTTGGACAGGCTTGTAAGCTTGGACTTGAGTAATAATAGGTTCTTGCCTTTGGCTCATGAGTTTTTCTTGTTCTAGAAACTTAGATCTTAAAGTATCTATATCTCCAAACACATCAGCATGAAGGCTTGAGGTCCTTGCTTCCAGCTTCTTTTTTTGTTCTTTCAATGCAACCATCCTTCTTAGCAAATTATCTCTTTCAACAATGACATTTAAAGTGGCTTTCTCTCTTTCTTTCTCCAAATGAACACACTTAGCCTCTTCTTCTACAACCCATTTCTTCAAAACTTCTATTTCTGAACATACTTCCTTAGGATTTGCAGAAGTAGCTTTTGAATCAACAGGATCATCCAAATCTATAAGGTTAGTTTCTATGTAGGGAATAACTCTAGGATTAAAAGGCTCTTTAAAAGCATTCTTGTACACTAACCTATGGTTCATCTTTGCTATGAGATTTGGCCTTGGTGATGCATTTCCTAATTGAGACATATTCTTGTCTTGATATATTCTTTCATCTAGTAATGGGATACTGAATATTCCTCCTAGGAGTTGTGTGGTCTCTGATTCAGAACTAAGTGAGGACGATTCTCTCCCTACCACTGGTTTGTATTGAAAATTAACTGATACACTACCTCTTGGCTTCTAGCTAGGATTTGGGTGTACCTTTTTCTTATTCAGGTTCTTCCTACCACCTTGAGGCAAGTTATTATACATTGGTACATCAGGATTAGCTCTTGTGTTTTTCCTTTTGTTAGCCTTTTTTACTATTTATCAAATAAGCACTAGCTTCAAAACCTTGACTAAGTCACCACCCTATTGTTAGGGAAAAGTATAATAAAATAAATCCTGGCTTTAGGGAAAGGACACAAGACAATATAACATATATGACACATAGAGGAACCAATCACAAGATCATAAAACTACAACTTTGGCTTGACAAATAAGACACTTGAAAAAGTTGTATACGTTAGTGTACACATGTGGCACATTGGTTTCCTTTCTTTTTAAATTCTCAGGGTTTGTCACTAAAAAAAGTCCACCATAACCACAAACAATACTGAAATAATCTAACCAACATGTACACAACATGACTAAAGAAAATGTAGTACTTCTTACATATGTGTTGAACAATTCCCCAACAGAGTTGTCATTTTGTTTGTGTTTTTTAACTATTGAACAACAAAGGCTCAATACCAAAATAATAATACTCACAAATCTAAGGACTAACTACTTCCCATTAACAATTATGTTTGCATATTATCTGGAACCAACTTCAACAAAACTAGGATTGGCTTTCTACTCTTTAGGCTTTGCAAAACCAAGGTGGGTATACCTAAGGGATAATTTAAAATGAGTGCTTTTGTATGAGAATTTTATTAGTTTCATTTAGATTCTCATCTTATATCTCTAACATTATATATAGTTTATCTATTCCTTGACATTTTCAGATGATATACATCCCTTATAAGCAGATTTGGTCACAATTCTTCTTAGATTTGCAAGTATTTCCAACAATAGCAGCTAACTAAAGCTAAAATGTTACATGCAAACAAGTGCTGACCATCTTTGGAACTCTTAAAAGAGTAAAATAAAATTGATTTTGATTTTAGACTTGATGCTTATTCATGATCTACCTATCTACAAATTGGATTAATTAGATCAGTGCCTATTCCATTGGGACTTAGAGTCTACTCCAATTCATAGATATGATTTGTTGCATTACAACAAATATTATCAACAATTATTACTAGAATTCATTCTTACAGAAATTCTTTCTACTACCATAGCAATCCCATCAAATTCACTAAAGCATTTACTTAATTCATTGAATCAATAGCAATAATAAATTTACATACAATCCAAGGGAATTGCATTCAAGTGGATAAACTTTGCTCACACAACATCAAAATAACTAGGTAATAACAAAGGAGACAAAATTCAACAAGAATCGATATTAGGATAGCTCAATTTTGTATTAATTTTCTTTTAAAATATTATACACTTGTAGTAAAACTCAGAATAACTCTAGAAAAGACACAAGGATCATATGACATCAATGTATTCCTAGAAAAAAATACAGAGAAGATACATCATGAAGTTTGCTACCATAACTGGACTGAGCAATATTCAATGTAAACTAAAATTGCATTAGAAATCAGACCCTTCTCTAGCCTTGGAATCTCACTTACATAGTGTGAGATGCAACAAGCTTTAGGCATAGAGAACTGACAACTGTCAACTAAACAAAAGATATTTACATGTAGCTATCACAAAAAGACAAAATTATGTGGAACAGAAAAACTTATACATCATAATATTCTTTTGGTAGACCCCTTTTCTATTACATCTCTTGGAACACTAAAAAATCCATGATTTGATTGTTTTATTAATCTAATTCTTCAGAGTAGGTGGCTATCGGGCTTGAAAGTGAAGTGTCCTATTCTATTGTCGGCAAGCTCACCTCAACTCAAGGGTTCTCACTATCTTCAACATGAACTGTTAGAGTAATAGTTACATCTGCATCTTCTTCTACCCCATCATCTTCTACCATCTTTTTTGCAAACAAAAAATGTTCTTTCCATTCATTGAAAGCAATGTCATCAGGCTAATCAAAATTTAGGATTTCCCTTTGTACCGTTATTACAGAATTTACAACTACTTCTATCTCAATGAGGTCCTTTTTGATGACTATAAAATAAGTGAACTTTAACCAAATATTCATTGGTCATTGCCCATAGTATATGCCCTTTCTCATTTATAACATTATTTATTCTCTGGAAGAATATTTCATCTAATTCATTTTTCCACTCTTCCTTTTCCTTTATTCTATCAACCTTTTTTAGAGCACTAGGAAAAAGGTCAAACTTCTCAGCTATGTACTTGGAGAGGCAAATGATTATTCTTTTTTGAATAGAGACCCATTGATTATCAAAATCCTCTAGCTTATTTAATAAATCAAAAATATTTTCTATCTGGTGACACAGTAACTGGATGATAGATATGCACATAATAGTAATATCATTATTTCTTTCACCCCACTTCTATACAAGGGGTATCAATTTGTCTTCATCTCCTTTTATTTCTTCCCAAATAGCTACAACTCTTGCCAACTGATCATAAAATGTTGGCCAGTCAATTCTATCTACCAAGAACAAAATTGTTTGCTTCAATTTTTCTTCATATTGATTATTTAATTCTACATGCATTGCATAGAATTTATTCTTCTCTTCTTCAAATTCCTCTACAGTGTAGAATTCAAGCCTTTATGGGGTGTTTGGGATTTCAACAATTGGGGTTGACCTAAATGGCTCAACTGGTGGCCGAGGGTATACAATTCTTGGCCTACTAGATTCTCCCATCTTTCTCTTCCCAAGTTGCTTGGCCATTTGAGAGACCTTATTCTCCAATAATTATATTTGCTTTCCCCTATCTTTAGAGGCCTTCAAAACTTCTTCAAATTTAGCATTAAGTTCTAAGAACCTATCTTGTTCTTTCCCAGACACCATATTCCCAAAATTTAACATTTCTGTAGTCATTCCAATTTTTTTTTGGCTACTTAATTCACCAACCCTATTTACTGTAAGAGCACCAGTGTGCTCTACACTAGAAATTTCTTGCATTCTAGTTTTATCTCTTTTTTCAATTGAACAAATTACTAGGACTTGGTGGTCATCACTAAATCTAATTTCCTATATTCCTTCTCCATAAAAATTGTGCAAAAGCCCTAGACTTAACAAAATTTTCATCATTTATAAAATTTGTAGAAGCTTGAGCAATTATTGGGTCTATCTCCTTACCTTGATAATCAACAACTGTAAGATCTAAGGAGGGTATATGAGGCTCTTGAGGCACTCCTCTTTCCATGTCTACAAAAGTAACAATTACATCCCCTTCTCCACGAATTTGGCTCAACTGCTCCCTTAAGGATGCTTCATCATCTATTCTAGTTGGGGTTTGACTTGGGGAATACTCTTCTACATGAGAAGAGGACCCTTGTTCCAGTTTCTGCCTCTTTGGAGCACTAGTTGCAAGTGGGCTCTCTGGCCTTGGTCCTCTGGATCAGTGTACCTTGCGTGAGATTCAACCATATTGTACTTATTCAAAAATAAACTTAGATGTCTCCATCCCTTCCTCACAAAAACAAAATCATGCACTAGAGTAACAATTGGAAAGAAAGTGCTTTTACCCTTAACAATCATGTCTCTCTCCTCAATAGTTCCGATCTGCCACAATAATTTTTCTATCCCTATCTTTAATGGCACATGGAAAGGTAGAACATGGGGCTTTCCCAAAAAACCATATACTCTGCTCACTATAGAAACATTATATGGGATTACATCCCCCCAATTGTGACTAACCAAAAGCCCCTTTGCATGGTCCTTGTGTCTGATCAATACTAACAATGATTGAGAAATTCTAGGGCTATCCCCTTTCAAAAGTAATCTAAACCTAGATGCAAAATATCTGTCAAATCTTACAAAATTGGTATTTTTGGCCTCCCTAAGTCATATCAATGCTCCACAATTGGACTGGATTTTTTTCACCATCCCTTGTCAATTCTAGTTCCATACCTTTAGAGAAAAAGGTAGCTCCCTTAAAAAGACATATATGCATGAGTAGGGAGTACCAACAAAAAGGTTTGTTTACCTCTCCTTTCGCTATTCCTACCAAACCATTGTGTATTTCTTCTGCTAGGAAAGAGGCAAAATCCAAAATATTGCTCATTCCAAACTGTAATGTTTAAGCCATGATAAGAAGAATAGATCCTAGGATGTAATCCCCTTCATCCATTCCAAAAATTTGACAGAGGGAAAAGTACAAAGCTTGAGCTCTAGGATTGAAAAATTAACTCATTAGTGGCTCCAAGGTATTTGGTATAACTAAAGGTAATGTTCCAATTACAGTAAAATTTTGTTAGAGAGGCCCTCCTCATAGGTACTATCGTACCTGCTTGAAGGTCATCCATGTCAATAATCTCATGCACAAGACAGTTAGGGTTGAGTTTGAAAACCTCACTAATCAATTCAGGAGAAACCTTAAAAAGATTTCCTCTAGCATAGTTCTTCACAAATCTAATAATATGATCATATTTCTTATCTAGGTCAACCAGTAGATCACTATCAAAGAAAAACCTTGAGGACTACTAATTTTCCAATATCGAACTCCCAAACATTACTTAAAGGGGTATCTAATTTTCTTTGAGCAAACTATTTCTTGAACAATTCTAAACCTCCCATTGAAATCTGAGCATCTCTATAATTATTTGCCTTATCATAGAAACCCTCTACAACTACTAACTTAGGGTTCTTCAGAATGAACTCACTTCCTACTGTTATTTCATGCATAGATGGGCAAAATTGTTCAAGAAAATAATCATGGACAGACCTCTTAAGATAGTCGGTATGTCCAAAGAATTCATTTCGTGGAGGCATTTTGAAAACTCTAAGCTTCACACAACACCAAATCCTTGATTTTTAGAGGTTGCAAAGTACTTACCCTTTGGATTGTGCCTCTTTTCTGTAGAATTTTGCTGCAATTCAATGAATCACTTGGTAAAATTTTGTACCCTAGTTCTGGAAATTCTTTGCACTTTGATAACCTTTTACAATTTTGTAATTCAATAATGGTAGATTTGCAAATTATATTCAGAATGAGCTCTGAGTGACATTAACTTCCATTAGCTGTTATTTTCATGTTGCGCTCCAATTTGAATCTTATCCGTTGATCTCATAACATCGGATGACCCTGTTTCAAAAAACAAAACTACTTTATGGCTTTAAAGATCCGTCCATGTGTCAAACAAGTGCTTCCTCACATTATTTAAATCTCTTGCATTTTGATAATGTGGGTAACCGCCAACCGTTGATCTTCCCTTAGATCGACGGTTAGGAAAATGAAACACTTTACGACAACATGTGAAAAAAATGTAACCCAACTAGTGCAATAACTCTTCCAGCCTATCACACATCAGAAAACCTTGGTTGTAACAGGTCCCACTTTGCCATGTGTCAAGTTAGGACTTCCCCACATTATTTAAATCTCTTGCATTTTTATAATGTAGGTAAGTGCTAGCCCTTGATCTCGATAAGATTGATGATCACATAATTTTGTATTGCTGCAACAACTCAGTTAACTTCTCTAGCTAATAGAAAATTTCCACATATGAACAATACACTCTGACAACCACCACACAAGAAACCTTCTTACTACCTTTCAAGAAGGGGTTCCATAATGTCAACCTTTTCCACATGTCAGATAGGCGCTTCCCCACTTTACTTATTTGTCAATCATCTTCACAAAGTGAGCAAGTGCCAGCTGTTGATCTTTGGAAGATCAATGGCAGCATAGTCTGAATTGTTTTGACAACATGAGATAGAAATGATGACATCATTATGGATACTTGTCACTAAGGCACTTACCCACTTTATTTAACTATTGTGTAACTTCATCAAGTGGGAAAGTGCTATCCATTTATCGATTAAAGATCAACGGTAGAGAAATCTTATGTTATCAAAGATCGTGTTAGAACAAATGACTAATAGAATTATGACACTTGTGGTACAGAAAGAAAACAACTGTCAACAATGATGGTTTATCTCACAAAGTGCGACGCTGACATCAACATGGAGACGTGTCCACAAGGCACTTCCCCACATTCTTTAAAACCTTTGCATCTTGATCAAGTGGGAAAGTGCCAACTGTAGATATCTGAAAGATCAACAGTTGATAAAAAACACATCAAGATTTGCCGATGGTACCTCATCTGTTCATCATCTTAGACTGGTGTCAATAAGGCACTTCCTCACATTGTTTAATATTTAATCAATTTCATCAAGTGAGAAAGTGTTGATCATTGATCTAGCATAGATCAATGGTGTAACAAAATTACTCAAAGAATCACCCACATTGTAGAAAATAACCAATGAGAAAGCACAAAATGGAACATGTTAGGACATTTCGACGTGACAGGGCTATGACATCACTCAAGATATGTGTCGTAACAACACTTCCCCACTTTATTTAAGTCTCTTGCATATCCATAATGTGGGCAAGCACTATTCCTTGATCTTTCTTTAGATCAACAGCTAACAAAGACCATCCTTTCAAGAAATGAGATACAACCTTGATCAATGATTGCTTAGAAAATAATAAGTTTAATTGCAAAAAACAAAATAAAGTTATCTTTTATGACAAAAGAAAAACTTAGGAATAATGTACTCCCGCGCGAATTTGAAAACACTAACCCTTTTGAAAACTAGGGCACAAAATAAGGGTTCTAATCTATCCTTTAGGAAATTGAACTAGGTTTTTGATTAAGGACTACCAGATCAACACAAAGGGCCTTCATTTTTCTTTCATGGGGCACTCATAAGGCACATACAAGGATATAAGTCAAAAAAGTCTACATTGAACAAGTAGAAGGTTTTGTTGATCTTGACAAAAGGGACATGGTCTGCAAATTACGCAAAGCCCTATATGGTCTAATACAAGCTCGTAGAGCCTGGTATGAAAGATTACATAACTATTTGATACAGATTAGTTTTCAAAGAACAAATGATAACAACAGCCTGTATATCAAGGAAGGACTAGATAAAAAGATTGTGTTAGTAGAAATATTTGTGGATGATACTCTATTCATAGGAAATGATGACTTATGCAAAGTATTTTCAGAACAAATGAATAAAGAATTGGAAATGTCCATGTTTGGTGAAATAAAATTATTTGTTGGATTGTAGATACAACAAAACATAAATGGTATCTATATCACTCAATCTAAGTATATCAAAGAGATACTCAAGAAATTTGGAATGGAAGATTCAAAATCAGTTGGAACCCCCATGTGTAGAAGACTTAAGCTTACCAAAGATGATCACTCCAAAGAAGTAGATTAGACCTTATACATATCAATGATTGGAAAATTATAGTATGTAGTACATACAAGGCCTGATATTGCCTTAGTAGTTGGGATAGTGGCAAGATTCTCAGCAAAACCTAGAGAAAACCACATGATGGCAATAAAAAGAATCTTGAGATATCTAAAAGGTACTGAAGACTATGGCTTATGATACAAACTTGGAGGCAACCTTGACCTAAAAGTATGTACTAATGCTGATTGGGCAAGAAATCTTGATGATAGAAAAAACACTAGTGGTGGAGCATTCTTTCTTGGTAAAAGGTTGGTATCTTGGACAAGCAAGAAGCAAAACTACACATCTCAATCCATAGTAGAAGTAGAATATGTAGCAGTAGTAGTGAATTTTTCTAACATTATTTGGTTCAAATAATTGTTGGAAGGAATGAAGGTTGAAATCAAAGAGCCAATAGTCATGTATTGTGATAACACTAGTGCAATCAACATATCAAAGAATCTAGTGATGCATTCCAAAACAAAGCACATTGCTATAAAATATCACTTTGTAAGAGAGTTAGTAGAGGACAAAGAAATCAGATTGGAATATATGCATACAAAAGAAAAAATTGTAGATATATTCACCAAGCCATTACCTAAGGATGCATTTTTGTATCTAAGAAGTAAGCTAGGGGTCATTCCCCTATCTGAAGCTCACTAAATAAATTTTAGTGATGCATCAACAAGAACTAAGTTGAAGATCAATTAGTTGGTATAGTATTAACAAGGACATATTGTAGATGAATCTATACTCAAGGTATATTGACACTAATTAGAATTGTCTTTGGCATGTATTGTCAAAGAAGGAGAAGCTTACTGTCATATCTTTATGAAATTTTGTAATTCATAGAGGGAGAATACTATAGGAAAAGTTTTCTATATAAAATCAAAGAGGGAGAAACTTTTTGATAGAGGGAGTCTTATTCTCAAAATTTCATTGTGCTATGACATATTGTGTTGCCATCAATGCTAAAGATGGAGATTATTGGATACAATTGATTAAATGTGTGTTGTCTTTGATGTTACACAAATGTCATATTAGCTGACAATCAGTGCATGCTGAGCTCACTTGGTCAGTGAAGATAGTTTTCCTAGTCTATCAAGTGTTCCTAAGTTTAGTTTGTATAGAAGGCAGTATCTACCGAGCTCACTCGGGCGTTGAAGGAAGTTATGCAGAAAAGAGTGTTAATCGAGCTCACTTGGTTAATGAAGGGAAAGTTGAACAGAGTTAATATTAACTGAGTTAATTCAGTTACCAAAGGGATTTTGTAAGTTCATAGTATTAACTGAGCTTTCTATTGGTTAACATAGGAATTCACTTTAGAATCAGTTTCTACCGAGCTGGGTTGGCTACCAAAGGATTTTCTTATTTTGGCATGAAAAGCTTAATTATTTTACCTATTGATTCTAGCCAACTATGGTATTGTACATTAGTTATTCTAATTTGTATTTGAGCTATCTTGATAATATGGAAGGTATAAGTAAAATGTCAAATTATGATTTCAAAGTGTGTGATATGTAAGTTGAGGGAATTAAAAGGAGATAAGAAGAGAGGAAGCGAACTTGAAGGATAAATAGGTATCCTTGTGGAGTAGAAAAGTGTTATTAAATCAGGAAGGGTCAAGTATGAACCAAAATAAAGATATGTAATCAACAATTTAGTTGCATTTCAATTAGGTCATTTCATTGTACTCTCTAACCATTGTAGCAATGAACTAAAATCTCTTAACAGAGTTGGTTTAATATTGTAAATCCTCTAACAAGGTGGCAATTCCATCAAATTGTTTCAAGACCTCTTGCAAGACCACTCCTAATAGGGTGATTAAATCCTTTAACAGGGTCACACCTAACAATGTGTTTTGTAATCTTTAATAGGGTTGGCTCCTAATAGGGCTCACTTCAGAAGAGTGAAAAATAGTAACTAGTTGCATTTGGTGGTTTTTCCCAAATTAGGTTTCTACATTAAATCCTGGTGCCCTATATGTTCATGTTATTTCTTTCATGCTTGCAAGTAAATTATTGATAATATCTCAAGATCTGCTAAGTAATACACACTCAGCATTTATCAAGTTACAACAATTTCTGTATGCTTATCAAGTATCAAAAATAATTAGTTTTATCAGTCTAAAATTTATTTGACATCCAAGGGATCAAGGATTTATTTTAGTAGTAACTAATTCACCCCTCCCCTCTCAGTTACTCTTATATTTCCAATAGTCAACAACTAGGCCCTATCTATTGAACAATAGGAAGTGCAAATCAATTCCATGTAAACCCCTTTGACATTTCAACATTCACTAGGAGACAATGCCAGGTGACAACATCTCACATTTTTGTGATAGGTTTTGGCCCACATGAAAACATGAGAGCCATTAATTTGCATCACTAAAGCCTTTGGAATAAGTGAATCTCTCTCATCACTTGATTAAAACATGTCCATTGTTTTTAAGCATGTAAATAATCTTCTCTTTAATAAGCTTCCTCCTTTTGCTGGCACTATGGAGACATCTTGCAATTTTGGGTTCGTGGTGTCAGAACTCCCAAAAATACGAGATTCCTATGATTATATTGTCCTTAATCTCACACTTCGCTACTAAAAACTCAAGCCCATTGATATGTTCCACATAGAAAATCACACCTTAGGGTTTATTGACAACTTAGATGCTACTGATCTCCACCTCTACTTGGTCCCATGCTACATGTCAAAATCATGTATTTTCATGAAAGACTCTGCCAGGCTTCATGAAAATATGCAAGCCATCAATTTTGAGTTGCATGGCCCCACCTCTCCTATGCTTACATCAAGTCCCTCTAATGAATGTCCAAGCTGGAGAACACATGGGCCAATAAAAGGATCACACATCATGCTAGCTCATCAGGTCCCACTATAGTTATTTTAACTCAAGTCCCATATCCTTGTGGAGTGATCTCATGTTTTTGTGAGATCGCTTATCAAGAATGCAAAGATATGTGGTTCATTAGATCTTGCATTGAAGTTTTTGACTACTCTTGAGTCATGTGGGCCCAACAAAGAAATGTGGTTGCATCTTACTTTTTTGGGTTCAAAATGTCAAACCTTGCAAATATAGGATCACTGTTAGATCTTTTCTCACTTATGAAGTGCTATTAAAACCTTAGGCCTATCATGCGCTATACATATGTATCTTGTGTTTTCGGATTTGTAAATGATAGTCATGCAAAAACATGTCAGTCGATGATCTTGAACCTCACCTTGCTCACATAAAACTTGAAGTGGCTATACACCAAGGTTTTAACTTAGGAAAATATTTGGACTATGGGGTGAAGGTTTAAACAATTTTATAATCACCTAGGAAGACATGAGGGACCAAATACACCACGTGACCACCCTTCTTAAGTTCTATTAAAAACATACCATGAGGAAATACTTCGTGGGGTCATAAGGTCATAACATAGGTTTAAAATATTAGGCTAAAAAGAGGACTCTTCCTCCACGACATAAGGACCCTTACTTAAGTTACTTCAAAAGTAACTTAGAAATATAACAAGCATAAGGGTTTATAAATATTTATCTAGGGTTTTACATAGTTAAGACAATTTTCAAAGATGACAACACACAAAAACTTGGTTCTTGACCAATCATGGAGAAATTTTTCAATGCTACCTCATAGATTTGATAGCCTGACAGCTTGTTGAAAATAGGGCCAACACTTGTGCACATTGGAATGTGTGCACAATGAAAACATTTTTTATGTGATAATTTTTCCATGTCATTTATATTTTGGTCGCTACAACATAGATTTCATAATTTGTTGTGTAGTATTGAGACATCCCTTAGTTTATACCGTTAAATTACTCAGTTGTCTAAATGCATTCAAATAATTTAAACAAAGTTCTTGTCATTGAAATTTATGGGATCTTTATCTTATTAGATAATTATTTTTCATGATTCTAACTTTTTATAGACTTCTAAAAACATGGATAATTAATGTCTTTTGTTCTCTTTATTTTCAACCCACATTGTATGATTGTTTCATATTTATATTTACCTAGGTTTTTTTCTTTGTTAAGATCTCTTTTTATTTTTGCTTTCTAATTTTGGCAAATGTCAATTTCATTTTCTCTCTTTATCTAGTATGATGCATGAGGCATATCTTAGTGAGTACACATAGGTTTGTGAAGCTTAATGGTTATAGGTATTCAAAGAATATTTTAAATGTTTGCATGTGTAAAGGTTTCCTAGACACTTCATCTACCCTCTTTCTCTCTCTATATAGTTTACCTGTGGATTTTCTATATGTTATTTATATCTACTATGAGTTCCCACAATTTTTTTTTAGGTTTTTAAGATACTGAGGCTACATTTTAAATGTTTACAATATATAATAAGAGTTGACATGTCTTCAATTTATCTTCCTTTACATATTCTTCGACAATGATTTAAAAAAAGTAATGATTTATCAAACTTGCAATATTTTTTTCATAACAAATATAAAGCTAAAGATGTGAAATAGGATGACATATGGATTTCACAAATTTTCTTATTTATTTTGTTGTGAAGTTCAACTAAAAGATAAGAAAGATGTCAATGTATCTTTAAACTATGCATTTTCTTCAAGCATTAAAATTTTTGATGGATGTGGGCAGAGCAAGTATTCTTTTATCTAGAAGTTTTTATAGACAACACACTCATCTCCTTGTAGCAGATTATAGTCATTACAAGAGGAAGATTTTGTGATAAAATTAGCATTACATTGGTAAACACTCTATGTAGTGCATACAATTAAATTTGTGCAAATATTGTTCTATATGGGATTTATGTATTTTGCAAAAAAAATCTTCTCCATCTATTATAAAGAAGCAATACACAATAATGTTTGTTGGAATTTTAGAGGATCTTGTTGTGTAAATAAGTATTTACTATTTACACTTTACTTAAGTTTACTTAGGTTAATGCATATATTCATATTAGTTGTCATGTAGACATCTAGGAGTTTCCATATTCATATGAGCTGTCATGTTGACAACACAATAGTTTGCACTCCAATTGAGCACATGTTGTCTACTACATCTCTTTACTAGATACACCTTTGTATTCTTATCCTCTCATTGTTGCATGTACATTCATACACAATGGAGGATAATCCACTCCTGGTTGACATGTGCTTAGTTGTTATCTTATCTCTTATATGACTCCTAGACATATCAGTTGCCTTTATATACAAGGCACTTCTATGATGTATTCATCTAATTATTTAATTAATGCATTCTAATTTGATCATATATTGTCTCTCTTGTGCTATCTCTTGAGCTTCTAGATCTTGAAATTTTATTCTTGCCTTAGGCAAATTCTTACATGGTATCAAAGCTATACCAAATTCTTACATGGTATCAGAGCAATACCAAATTCTTACATGGTATTAGAGAAATACCAAATTCTTACATGGTATTAGAGAAATACCAAATTCTTACATGGTATCAGAGCCATAGCAGTTTCATTGCATAGCTATTGGAGAGAAAAAAATTGTAGGTCAAGATTGGAGCTTGTTGGTGCAAATCAATGTAGGTATCACATTTAGAAGGTCAAAAAACTCCTAAATCAACTTTTGTTTCATCAAAATTAGACATCTGAGGTGAAATCTATAGTCATTTGATTTTTAGAGGTGTTGCAATGATGATTCAAGAAAAATAATTACAGAGGCAATTTTCAAACAATGTTATCTCCCTCATATGGACTCATTTTTTCGAGCAATATTTTTTGTTTCGGGGAAGAATTTCGTGATTTACACATTGCTATAGGTTGTTTGTAATCTATGTTCCTGATTTTTTCTAAAAATAAAAAATCCTAATTTTTGCAACTTCAAAGGTTTTTGTTCAGGCTCATATGGACACATATTCAGGTCCTATTTTTTTAGTGCATAATTTTTTGTCTACATTCTAGATCTGGTATCAATTTGGAGTAATTTTGAGTAGACATAATACTTTCAACATTTGATCATTTTTGGCCTATTTTGGCACTTGTAATTAATTTGATCCTTGAGAGGTCTTGTGTCTTATCTTGTTGAGTCTAATATAGCTTCACATTTATTGTTGTAACCATTAAAATTAGAAGTCCACTTTGGTTCATTTTGACAAGTGGAAATTGTACACACAAAAAGTATAAAGTGCCAAAATCATCCAATTTTGTTGGGGGGGGGGGGGGGGGGGGGTTGTTCGTGTGCTTTGAGGGGGTGTCTTTAGTGTCTATGCTTTTCTTTCTCTTGTGTTCTTTTATTTTGCAATAATGGGTTCTTGTAGGTTTCCACTTTTAACTCCACATAATAATGCTACATGGAAAATTAGAGCATGGAGTAAAATGATGGAAAAAGGTTTAATTGATTATGTTGATGGAACCATGGTTGCATTATTTGATCTTGATAAACTAAATGAATGGAATCATAACAATAAGGTTGTTATTGGTACTTTGAGGAAGTATGTACATGAAGATCTTATCTTCCATAGTGATAATTGTAAAACAATAAATGAAGCATGGGATAAGTTTGCTAGCTTGTATGTAAAAGTTGACAAAGCTAGGTGTTTTGAACTCGATAAAAATCTCATGTCATTAGATCCAAAGGAGTTTGAAATAATTTAAGACTATATCACCAAGGCACATGAGCTAAGGTCAATGGTTAAGGATTATAGAATTACCATAAAGGATGAAAAATTGATCTATAATTTGATGAGAAAACTTCCTCTGGAGTATGCATCATTTTTTTTGAGCTTCAACACTCATAAGTTGACCTTAGGTTCTTCCTACACCATGCCTTAATTTGATTCCTTCACAAAGATGTTGATGCTAGAACAATCAAACTTGATGAGCACGAGGATTCTCAAGTCTTCAAAGTTCAAAGCATTGGTGGCTAGTAAAGGGAATCAAGGAAAAGGGTCTAACAAGAAGTAGAGATCATGGAAACAAAATTCACAACAAGAGAAAGAAAACTTAACCTCCTCACTGCAAGACAACTCCAATAATAAGGGACCATCATCCAAGAAGGAGTTTCTTACTTGTGCATATTGCAAGCAGAATGGACATGAAAAGCATCATTGTTATAAGGAGATAGATGAACACTTCTGAGAGAGATGAACTAATGTGCCACTGAGGGTGATTGCAAAGGATAACATGGGAAAAGGTCAAGCCTTAGTAGCTACTTCAAGTCAAGATTCAGGGAGATGGCTTCTAGATTTAGGGGCTTCTCATCATATGGCATCTTCATAGTCTATGTTTTCATCATTTTATCCTTGTCATACTCCACTTATTTTGATGGGCAATCATACTTACATGAATGTTTTCTAGAAAGGCACTATTGATAAAGAGGAGGGATATTTCAAATATGTGTTGTGTGTACTTCACCTAAGTCATTATCTTCTTTCCATCTATTAGCCCACTCATGGAGATAGAAGAATTCACACTTGATTCAATTTTTATCAAAGACTTGGAGACTAGATAGATCATTGCTATAGGGGTGGTTTATCATGCATCTCAGCTATACTACTTCTCAAACTTTGGTCATGATTATGATAGTGATTTTTCAATAAGTTTTGATCACATTTCTAGTGTTGACTCATACTTTGAGGATTTTGGCTACTTGAACTTGGGTGTTCTCACATGTGATCAAGTTGTTGAGCCATCCATTACTTCTACTCCTATTGGGATGAAATCTACTATTATTCCTAATGATTCTTATATTCACATAGCTATGGATCTAGATGATTCAGTACAATAGGGCGTTCAAGGCCTATTTGGCAATGGGAATACAAGTGGAATAGGCATATCTAAATTCTTAAAATTTTGAATTCTTCTTTTGGATGCACCAAATCAAAATTGGAATACGAAATAAAATAAGAATAGGTATTCCAATTTTGGCCCAAAAATGAGGTTTTGCAATTCCACCTAAATAGGTGGAATTGGAATACATATTCCTATTCCAATTTTATTTATTTTAGAAAACATAAATTTTTGGGTTTGTGAATTCCCCATCAAATTTTGGCTGAACCAAACAAAGAATAGGATTATGTACCCTCATTTTCTATTCTAGAATAGCCATTCCTATTCCCCTATCCCTATTCCCATAGCCAAATGGGCCTTCATTGTCTTCCAGACTCAGTTCCATGGGATGATTGCTTGACATACATTTCCAGTTTGTTTGTGGAGTCCTATATTGAAGATTTGGGAGACATTATTCATGATATTTATCTTCTCTTTGGTGAAGATGATCCTTTTTTAGTTGTTGGAAGGGAACACTCTAACCCTCATCTTTATTCTCTACTTGATCATTCTTTTGAGGTTAACATGATGGTGGATACTTTGATACAACAATTGAAGGAGGTCACTTTCGCTTCAAAGAAGACACTTGGGTCTTTGATACATGTTCTATATTCATCCTTAGTCGATCCTAATTTGTCTTTTTTAGTGGAGTGGCATAGTACACATGATTTGGAGGAGGCACTATTTAGTATTGACATGGGGACACTTGAGCAGGTTTCAAAGATTCCATACATTTTGAGGTTTCTTCCTAAACATGAGGGAGGCTTCTTTGATACACCTTTGGTTTTGTTTCTTCCTAAGGGGAGGAATGTTGTTCTACACTCATGGAGTAGTTTCTACATTAAGTATGGAGCATCTATCATTGGTGTACATTCTACATTGAGTGGAGGTTACTTAGTCTCTCTTCAACTTCTCTCTTATGGGGGGATCTTTTCCTCACATGAGGTCTTCTCTCTCATTTTATTTTTTTGTACTTATCTCTCTTTTTGGAGGAGGGGTTTTCCCATGTGGTTTTCCCTCTTTCTTTGCTTTATGAGAGATTGCATTGCATATCTCTTGCACTTGTAGTTTGTAAATGGGTACCTAACATGGCCTAGTAGTTAGGACCCATCTTGAATTATTATTTAGATTTTCTGAGCATAAGTACATTTCCCTAAGTTTCACTTGGGGGGGGGGGGGGGGGGGGGGTGTTGGTGTAAATAAGTATTTATTATTCACACTTTACTTAAGTTTACTTAGGTTAAGCATATATTCATATTAGTTGTCATGTAGACACCTAGCAGTTTGCATATTCATATGAGTTGTCATGTTGACAACATAGTAGTTTGCACTCCAATTGAGCACATGTTGTCTACTACATCTCTTTATGAGATATACCTTTGTATTCTTATCCTCTCATTGTTACACGTACATTCATGTACAATGGAGGATAATCCACTCTTGGTAGACACTTGCTTAATTATTATGCTTATCTCTTGTATGACTCCTAGACATATCAGTTTCCTTTATATACAAGACACTTCTATGATGTATTCATCCAATTATCTAATTAATCTATTTTGATTTGATCATATCTTGTTTCTCTTGTGCTATCTCTTGAGCTTCTAGATCTTGGCATTTTATTCTTGCCTTAGGAAAATTATTACATGGTATCAAAGCTATACCAAATTCTTACAGATCTATTATCTTGTAGAGTTGATTTTTGCATTATTTATTAATATTGTAAAGAATTTTGCATTGATATGAGCATTATTTTATTTGATGTTTGTGTTGGTTCCCAAATTAATGGATTACAAAAATCTATAAGTATATCAAACTATGCTGGTCCCAACTGTAACTGAGAGGGGGTAGGGAGTGAATTAGGTTGAACTTTTCTACCAGTCAACTAAGCTATCACAAAGTATATTCTTAACACTAGTTGTCTAAATAGTAATGCAACAATAGAAGAAGTTATGTAGAAGCATAAAAAATACACACAAATGCATATATCAAGTGACACAATGATTTTGTACGTAGAAACCCTCAATGAGAGGATGAAAACCATGGTGAGAATAACATACACACTATCCCTTATAATGCATGTAAAGGTTGCCCAGTTAAGAGCTATAACTATTTCTTTTAGGAACACATTCTTCTAGGAATTTTAATAACCTTTTAGGATTACCAAAGCCTCTAAAAGTTACTTGGTTAGAGGATATTTGAAAATCTCTTTCTGAGATGCCTTGTTAGAAGATTTACAAAAGCTTCATACTATAGCCTACCTTGTTAAAGGCTTACAAATAGATGTAATGGTGAGAAAGAAATCTATCTGAAATGATCTATTGATAGAACTACATTTCCTTCTAGACCTCCATTGCGTATTCTTAAAGATACACTAATGTTCTACCTTACTTTTCTTTCTCATGAGCCCTTCAGTCTCACCTCTGTGTTGTAGTTCTAAACATTACGTTTGTTGTTATACTATCCTATGTAACTATTTTCTTCACTAGCTTTTACTTCAAACAACAACTTCAATACTATCTTTTTAGCTATGACAATATGTTGCAAATAGATTTGGTGCAAACTCAAATATACATCTTCATATCCATCTTTCTATCAAACACTCACAAATAACCAACTTAAGCCTTCTTCCACAATATTCTCGATGCCCAAAAATGCTCTTAAATTCTTCAACACCTGATTCTTAGTGACCTTTGAGCTTATTTTCTTTAAATGCATTGAGATTCATTATCCTTATCAGTTAGCATCACACTTTGCATTGACCCTTGATGCATTTAGCTTGTGGATGATTTGATAGTCGTCTGATGACATAATTTGACCCTTAAAGAAAACCTTTGCAATCATGAAGTTGATTCCATCTACTATAGATTGCTTGCAATAGAAAGTTGTATCAAGAATACTTCAAGTGTAATTCATATCACTCAAGATGATTCATGAATTCCTAGATTGAATAGAAAACACTACTAACTTGATGTACATGTAAAAACATAAAAGATGCTCGACAAAACATGATGTTAAAAATAGTAAAGTAAAAATTTTACTAACAATTTGCATATGGTTCTTGGAACTCCATATCAAGACCGAAAGCAATCAAATTTTCAATACCACCTTTTATTCATAAAGATAATTTGTATTCAAATTTGTGGAGGCTTGATATTGTTCTTCTTAAATTATGAGACATTGTCATACTTGGCCAAAACCACCTTTTATCAGGATTACATATCGAGTTGCAAATATAAACAAAAAAGTACTTCCAAACAAGGAAGCCAATGGATAAAAATATAATACACTAGTGCTATATATTCCATTCATTGACCATTGGTTACACTTATTTATCTTTTCTTTTTCCCATGATAAACTTGATCCATGCCCATTGTCATTGGGTTCCCTCTATACTAAAAACTTGATCTATATCTTACTATTATCGAGCTCTCTTATTCAACTATGCCCACTCCTCTACTGTTATCGAGCTCATCTCCCACTTACTATCATGCCCGATATTTTACATGTCGGGCTTCATACTTAAAATAGTTTGGTAACTAAAAAAACTAAATCATAAACTACTTAATAACTGACTCTCTATATCGAGGTTTGGTAAATAGGTTTTGTCAGGTTGTTAAAGCTATCACCTAATAATTACATTATTATTTTGTGTTCCCACATAAGACCACTAAAATGGTAAAGATTGAATCCCATAATCTCTTATAGTGACTTTAATGGTTCTATTACAATATCAATTGACCATAGGTACATATTCTCTAGAATTTGAATTTGGTCTCCTGATGCTCCTGCATCACAATAACTAATAACCACTTCACTAATGAAGTCTAGGTGCCTTTATACACTCTATAATGTTAGGGTGATTTTCCAAAATAAAATCTCACTCATTTTCAAATTTAAAATTCATGCTCAAGTTGTTCATAGAAAACCTATGATACCTACTAGTAGGGTATACATTGGTGCCATGCCAATCCATCTATGAGACTATATGTAACCTTTGCCATTGCATGCTTCCACCACTTTGGCATGTATACTTGTCACATCAAATATGACTAACCTTTCATCTTGTCACATCTATGATGACTCATCTTAGATCATCTATGATCAACTAAAATTCACACCTATTTTGGCAGTGGTGACTTAGATAGTAATACCACACACATGTATAATAGTTCACTCTTCCATTTATGGTATTGTTACTTTGTAATGTCCACATCTTCCTTGACCAATTTACAAACTTCATGCTAATGAGACTTGTAAGTCCAACAATCTCCACCTTTGGCATTGATGGCAAAAAAATTAAAACCATCCTTGTGTTAGAATTTTTAGAATAACTGTGAGGGGGTGTGAATTAGTTATCCAAGGTCCAAATGTACCAATTTAACAAACAAACACTTAAACAATTTTATATCTTATTATTCCATTGCTCAACCTCTACTATAAACTATTTACAATATTAATTAAATGTGCACTATTCTTAAAAATAATAGACTTGCAGAATGTAAACTCAAATCAATAAAGCTTCATAATAACATTCACACAAGTTTGACACTAGGATTTTTACGTGGAAACCCAATTTGGAAAAAATCACCAACAACATGTCACCAATTTTCACACTTCTGAAGTGAGCCCAATTAAGAGCCAACCTAGTTAAAGGTTACAATACACACTATTCAATGTGACCTTGTTAAAGGATTTCAAATACTATTTACAATGGTTAGAAAGTAACAGTAGGTTTGATCTATTTAGTACAACTCGCTTTGTATATTCAGATATTTTTTCAGCTCCTCATATCGATTCACTATCTGGTCTCTATTGTCATCTCAATATCAAATTTACTTGGCAACCCTTCAAGAAATCACCCTACACTTCTTTTCAAGTCAAGTAAGCCTTCTGCTTATATTCATCAGTCAACAACATCAGTAATAGCTCCAACTTTTTGGAACTCCTTAAAATGTGCATAGCTTCTCTAGAGTAAGGTTTCTCTCTTCCATGCACACATACTAAAAGTTCACCTATGTACCTCCTTAAATAGGAAGTTTTGATCTTTTTCCACTTAATCAACATCATATATCTTAGGGTTCACAATTTGATCCATTAGATACAATTTATCTAATCACCATTCTATTTATCTCTCATTTTCTAGAAACTTCTCCTTGAGTTTATCTCTTAGGTCATTTACCTAATCCTCTCCTAAAATTAAATGATCCAATTCATCAATCCTTGTCTTCATCACATTTTCCATATCCCAAGAAATCAAATTAATTGGTTGGAAATTATGATTTCTCATAAACACTTAAAGTATTGTTCCTTAGCTAACACTAAGTTTTGACACTTGGTCATCATTGAGTTGTCCAGTTGCTATAGAACTTCTTTCTCGAAATCAATATTGTCACTTGATCGATGTTGATGATTGATCAACACTAAATTTTCTATAGTTGACACTAGCATCACTCAGAATGTACATCAAAATTCCTTAGGCTTTTACTTTGTTACTCAGTCAAGCCTACATAAGTGATTTGTCTTTGCTTACATTGTCAAGACTTGAACATTACTGCCTTATTATTTATCAACATGATTTAAAAAATCACTTTATTTTGGAAAAGTCTAAATAATCAAATATCCATTTTTAGTTTCCTCTTCATTACTCAACCTTTCCTCTAGATTCTTTTTTTATGAACAACTTCTCAAATCCTCTTCATCAATCAGATAGATACGACATTTAGATTAGATAGCAAACTATCTCACCACTATATTTGACATCAATGACAATACAACAATTGTTCAATTGTAGTTTCCAACACCTTGTCTCTATTATCATAATACATTTCTTTTCACATTCATCTAACTATATTAATAGATAGATTTACATTGGTGTGTTGACTTAGTCAAATTGACTCTATTCTCATGATCTCCTCTTTCAGATATCTCCCTATAGGTGTACCACCTTGATCATTCTTCCTTCTTCTTCTCCTTTTTTGTTCTTTTCTTTCTTAGGTTAGCTTCTTCTTTCCTATTTATTTTTCCTCCTTTCTTGTGTTTCACTATTCTCCCCCTTGCTTCTTATTTTCTTCTCCCCCTTTTTGTCATCAATGACAAAGGGCTCATAGGTTTTCAAATACATCCTTGTACTAACTTTGAATACTAGAAAGATGGGCTTTAGATGATGCCTTGATATCAATGAGAGAAATGGTCTCACTTCTAATGTCTATTAGGAGCTTTTCATGTCCATCCAATGTACTAACTAGTGATATTACAATTAGTGCTTTTGCATCCTTAATGTTTTTTTGAATTATACCTATTGGGTGTAACAATATGCTTTGCACTTCTAGAAGTTGTACAATCTTCTTTTCTTGTTTTGCCTTTATTTTTTGAGTTAAGTGTAGTGTTCCTTGGGTCTGGGATATATATTCTGATATTGAGTCAGTTATAACATTGACTGTACTTTACATTTTGTGAAGCTCTTGTTGAGATTTTTGTATTATCTTCTCTAAGTCATTTGTGAATGAACTTGGATTAGATACCTTCTATAGTAATGGTGTTGTAGCTTTTAGTGTCTCAATCACTTCATCTTTTACTTGTTGTAGTGTGGTCATTTTGAGGTCAACATTGTTCATGAGCTTCTCCATTCTCTTTGCTTCCATCTTCTTTTCTACTAGGACCTCAATGTCTCCTAGTTGCTCATTGATATTATCAATTAGAATATTAAGTTGACTGGTTGGATCTGTATTTGGATCATATGTTGCATTTGATGCTAGTTCTTCAATGATATCTCTTGTGATGACCAATGGTCTTTCCCTTTTTTGTCTCTTTCTTACTCTACTAAGATTCTTGTGCCTCTTCAAGAGTTTTCTATACTTTTTGAGTTCATTTAGATCCATATGTTTTATTGTTGGTTTCTTTTCAATAATGATTACTAAATGATTTGTACAAGTGACAAATCACTTTGTCACCAATTCTCATACTTTGACATTAAGGTATACACTTACATCTTTAGTAAGTAGAACATAATGATGTAGGAATGACAATCCTACTTCTACATCATTTCCTCCCAATAGTATGACCTCATATGCAGGATGATCAATTTCTCTACTATTGATCAACATTACCTTGTTAACCTCCCAAGCCATTGGATTCTAACACTTTACTTGATTTTTCATTGACCTTTGTTCTAAAATTCTCTTCTTGTACTCTATTTTTTTCTTACTCACAATACTTTACAAATTTACTCATAAAGCTAGGGTTTTGTAATCTTGAAAACATAAGTGATTTTAATCTTGCAAAGTGAAAATTTACACTGAATAAATCTATTTATATCTAGGAATTGTAATGTTAGGGTTAAAATGGTTAGCAAAAGCTTTGCCTACCCCTATAAATGAGTCATCAATACTCTAAATCCATTGAGAAACATACATTTTTCATCTCTCATCTTGTGAGCTAAAGCTTTTTCTTACTTGCTAACCTGAATTGACATTCAACATCATCAATCGTCACATTTTAACTTATTGATTTAGACTAGGGGGCCTATTTAGAGTTTTTATTTTCTTTCCTAACCCCTTTGAGCTAGCAAGCTTAATTTTTCTATGAGGTCTCACCAATGACCAATGAGCATACAAACTCATTTGGATTGACTACCTCTACTAATTTTCTTTTCCTCGTCCACATTTTGGTGAAATCCTTCTCATATATCTCTTTTTTTACAACCTTTCTCTTCCCTTTATGAACAAAGGACTTGCTACTTGGTCTTTGATTGCTTCTAAAATCTCTTGCTAGATTACCAATCCTATGACACTTTTGGCATGTCCCTCTGGTACATTTACATGGTCTAGTATTGTTCCTATTGTTCATCCTTAGCTTGTAATGCAGTTCTAGATGAACATCATTCCCATAGGTTGTGCAAACTAGCATGGGGAACCTATTCCTCCTACTGAGACTCATTGATATTGGAGATGACTAGTTAGATCTTGCTCTCAATCTACAATCCTCAACTCTATACCCATACTTATTGCAATAGTATTGTGAGGTAGGAAATATGAATCAAGGACACAAAACCTAAGTTCATCACATAACCTACTCATATCTATGCATGCATAGAGTTTAGAAAGAGAGAAGATAACAAAAAGAGTAATTTTAATCTCAATTCTAAATAACCAGGTCTAGAGAGATTAATGCTAACCAAATGAACAAGGAGCACTAATGCAAACTAGATCTATGAAGAATGGACGAAAGGTATCCAATTCCTTAAAACCATCAATGCATGTGTGCAGTGGAAGATATATATATGTAGATATGTTGAAAATGTTGGGAACTGCAATTGGAACAATTGTTGTGTTGTCATTGATGTCAAATCAATTTGTGAGACAATTTTCTATCTAATCTAAATGTCATATCTATTTGATTGATGAAGAGGATTTGATAATTTGTTCATAACAAAAGAATATAGAGGAAAAATTGAGTTATGAAGAGGAAACTACAAATGGACATTTTATTAATTAGAATTTAAAAAAACAAAGTGAATGTTTAAATCATGTTGATAGAGGAGAATACAATAATCTTCAAGTCCTGATAGTGTAAGAAAAGACAAATCAATTATGTAAGCTTGACCAAGCAATAGAGTAAAAGACTAAGGTATTTTTATGTACATACTGAGTGATGCTAGTATTAATCAAGCCATAGTAAGTACTACAAAAATTTAGTGTTGAATTGGAATCAATATCGACTAAGTGATAGTGTTGATGCCAAGCAAGAAGTTCTATAGTGGCTGAGCAACTCAGTGATGACTGAGTGTCAGAACTTAGTGTTGGCCGATGAATAACATTTTAATTGTTTGCGAGAAATTGTAATTTCCAACTGACTAAGTTGATTTCTTGCGATATGGAAAATGTGTTGAAGAAAAGGATCAATGAGTTGGATCATTCAATTTCAAGAGAGGATTAGGTAAATGATCTAAGAGATGAATTCAAGGAGAAGTTTTTAGAAAAAGAGAGATACATAGAATGGTGATTAGATACATTGTATTTGATGGATCAAATCATGAACCCTAAGATCTATAGTGTTGATTAAGTGGAAAAATGTCAGAACTACCTATTTAAGGAAGTACAAAGGTGAACTTTTAGTATGTGTACACAAAAGAGAGAAAATACAGTGTAGAGAAGCTATGCCCATTTGAAGGAGTTCTAGAAAGTTGGAGTTGTTACCAATGTTGACTGGTGAATCTAAATAGAAGGCTTACTTGAGGTAAGAAGAAGTGTAGGGTGATTTCCTAAAGGGTTGCTAAGTGAATATGAGATTGAGATGACAATGGAGGCCAAACAATGAATTAGTATGAGAATTTGAAAAAAGATCTCAACATGAAAAATGAGTTGTACTAAATATATAAAACTTGTTGTTGCTTTCTAACCATTGTAAATAGTATTTGAATCCTTTAGTCAAGGTTGACCTAATAGTCCTAAGAACCTAGCATTTTGTGTAAATCCTTTAACTAGGTGACATTCTAATGGACAAGGCCACTCCTAATAGGGTGATTAAATCCTTTAACAAGGTGACAATTAAGAATATGTATTGTAACCTTCAACCGGGTTGGCTCTTAATAGGTCTCATGTTAGAAGAGTGAAAATTGGCGACATGTTGCTGATGGTTTTTTCCAAATTGGGTTTCCACGTAAAAATCCTAGTGTCAAACTTGTGTGGATGTTATTATGATGCTCTATTGATTTAAGTTTACATTTTGCAAGTTTGTTATTTTAAGAATAGTGGACAACCAGTTAATGTTGCAAATAGTTTACAATAGAAGCTGAGCAATGAAATGATAAGATCTAAAGTTGTTTAAGTGTTTGTTTGTTCAATTGGTATATGTGGACCTTGGATAACTTATTCACCCCCCCCCTCTTAGTTATTCTAAATATTCTAACAATTGGTATTAGAGCAATGGTGCTTGCAGAAAGAAGTTTGAAAGTTTTCAAAGCTAAAGATAATGTCATACAAGAAAGAGGTAGCAAAGTTGAAGAAATAAAATTTTCCTACATGGAAGAAGTTGATGATACTACATATAGCTAGTATTGGTGATGCTGCATTGAATTTTGTTGACAATACATATGTGGACATAATAATAGTCCCTTTGACTACTCAAAAAATGAAAGAAAAGAAAGAACATAATTGATCAATGTTGGAAATTGCTTCAGCCCTAAGCTATGCTGAGTTTGATGACCTCAAGGAATGCAAGAATTCAAAGGAAATGTGGGATAAACTAAAGACCATCTATGGAGGAAATGAAAATGTCTTAAGAGCCAAATCAAAAAGTCTAAGAGGTAAGTTTAATGAAATGAGAATGATAGAAGGTGAGAATAATTTTCAATATTGTACAAGAATTAAAGAAGTTGTCAATGTTATTTAAGGAGAAAAATGAAATATTGAAGATGAAATAATAATCAACAAGGTATTGAGAACTCTACTTCCTATTTATGGTATTAGAGTTTCTGCAATACAAGAACTAAGATGTACACTAGGTAATTACCTAACTCTAGAAGGTGTGATTAGTAGGCTTACTACTTTTGAGATGTCAAATTTTGATAATTACACTCCTACTACTATTGGATCTACTTTTGAATCACAACTGATTCTTAACAAGAAAGGAAAAGGAAAGCATGTGAAAAATGATAGTGATACTTATGATGATGAAATTGATGAACTTGACAAAATGATAACTAAGAGATTTTGAAGAGGAAAAGGAAAATACAAAGGTAAACTTCTCATAATCTATTTTTCATGCAACAAAATTGGTTATATTGTTGCAAGGTGTCTTGACAGAGAAGACAAGGATGAAAGAAGGAGAAAAACTACAAAGGAAGAGGAGATGACCGAGACTTCAACAAGAAAAAATACTAAAAGGATAAATGTAAGAAATCTTGTTATATTGTTAAAGAAGAAACTGACACTAAATTAGAAAGTAATGATGAAGAGGTAGTCTATATTTCTATGAAAGAAGATTCTAATGAAGATTCTAATGAAGATGAGAAAATTGCTTTAATCTCTTATGTGAACAAAGTGATACATGGATAATTGATAGTGGTTGCTCTAATTGCATGACTAGTGATAGAAGTAAATTTGAGGAGATTGGACCATAGAAGTAATGATGTTCCATGTCTTGTGAAAGGTAAGGGGACAATTTGAACTAATTGATAAAATTAAATGTGACAATGTTTACTGGGTTGAAGGACTTAACTATAGTCTTTTGAGTGTTTCATAGTTAAAAAAATCATGTTAGAGAGTTGAATTCCATCTTAGAAAGATCAAATATTTGAAGTTGATGGTAAACTGATTGGAAGTGGTAATCAAACAAGAGCTAACTTGTTCTACCTAGATTTATTTGATGAGACATCTTTGTTTGCACACTATGAAGATATTTGGTTATGGCCCAAAAGGTTATGTCATGTAAACTTTGAAAATTTGGTTAGCATTAGTAAAATGAAAAGAGTAAGAGGTTTCCAAAATTGAAGAAGCCTAACACTACTACATGTAAACAATGTCAATTGGGAAAAATGACAAAGTCTAGTTTCAAGAGAAAGACATATTCATCCGATGAAATTTTGGAATTGATTCATACTAACTTATGTGGACCTATTGGTGTTCATAGCTCTAGTAGAGACAAATATTTCATTCTATTTGTTGATCACTATTCTAGAATGATGACTATGATATTTCTTAAAGAAAATTCTGATGCTTTTTAGTTGTATAAGTGGTATTTTTCCATAGTTGAAAAGTACATAGGGAAGAGTTTGAAGTACTTGATATCTGATAAAGGTGGTGAATTCATTTAAAATGAGTTCAACATATTCTACAATGATAGAGGAATCAAAAGATAGATGTCTGCACCTAAAAGTCCTCCTCATAATGGAATATCTGAAAGAAGGAATAGATCAATTATGGATTGTGCTAGACTGATGATGGAGAAGAATGTGTCACAAAAATACTAGAGAGAAGGTGTAAGTACAAATATTTATACTATGAATAGAGTGCATGTCAAGAAAGGTACAAATGTTATGCCTTTTGAATTATGGTATGGTTATGCACCTAATGTGAAATATTTCAAAGTTTTTGGAAGCAAATGCTGATACTTAAAGACAATAGGAATGGAAAACTTGACGCTAAAAGTGATGAAGGTATATTCTTAGGATATTCCACCAAGAGTAAAGATTATAAGTGTTTGAAATCTAACACTAAAATATTGTAGAAAGTGAAAATGTGAAAGTTGATGAATAAATAGAGAAAAATGAAATTGAATGTAAGAAAAAACCTGAAGATTACAATTCATTCATTTCTATGAATGATAGTGCTCTAGGAACTCCACTTGAACAAGAAATCAAAGCTATAGATCCTTAGTAGTCTAGGAATGTCAAGTTGCAACAATCAATTGCTAAGCAATAGATAGATGATGTCGAGTCATAGAAAGAGGAAGTCAAACAATAGGAAAGCAATGTTGAGTGTGTAGAACTTGAACTAGAACATGAACAAGAAAGAGATAATGAGCTTGAAATTAGTTTTGAAGATGAACTCATTGAAGAAGAAAGAAGGAAAGAGCCTATGTTAGAAAAATTTGTGAGAAGACATCATGCACTTGAGAAAATAATTGGAGATAAGAAATTTGGTTTTATGATAAGAAAAAGACTCTAAAGTGATATGTGCTTACTTCATGAGTTTAAGCCTAAATCTATGAAAGATGCTTTAGAGAATGAGGATTGGATACAAGCTATGAAGGAAGAAATGTAATAGATTGAAAAGAAAAAAACATGGTCTCTAGTACCCAGACCTAAAGTTATTGGAACAAAGTGGGTATTTAGGAACAAGATGAGGAGAAAGGTGAAGTCACAAGGAAAAAATCTAGATTAGTATGCAAAAGATATGCAAAAGAGTAAGGTGTTGACTATGGGGAAACATTTTACCCTCTAGCTAGATTAGAAGGAGTTAGAACTCTACTTGAATATTCTTTTTACAAAGGACTAAAGGTATATCAAATGGATGTCAAATCTACATTTTTGAATAAGATACTTGAGGAAGAATCATACATAGAACAACTTGAAGGAATTGTGAATCCTAACAAGAAGAACATGGTATGCAAGTTACAAACAATATGGTTTGAAACAAGCCCCTAAAGCATGGTATGAAAGACTACATAATTATTTGGTGAAGATTGGTTATGCAAGGACAAATGTTAATAACAATCTATATTTTAAAATTGGAAAGAAGAATGGGGTATTGTTATTTGAATTTTTTTTTGATGATATCATATTTGGAGGAAAAGAAGCATTATGCAAAACTTTTGCTAATGAAATGAAAAAGGAATTTGTAATGTCAATGTTTGGTGTGATCAAATTCTTTGTTGGTTTGCAAATATATCAAATAAAGCAAGGTATTTTCATTACTCAGTCCAAATATATCAAGGAGATATTGAAAGATTTTGGGAAGGAATGCTCTAAACTAGTGGGTACACCTACTATCACTTGACATAAACTATCTAAGAATGACAATTCTATTGATGTGAACTAGACACAATACAAATTAATGATTGGTAGACTACAATATGTTGTTCATAGTAGACCATATATTTCATTAGGTGTTGGGATAGTTGCTTGATTTTTAGCAAGTCTTAAGGATAATCACATGATGACAATAACAATAATACTAAGATATCTGAAAGGAAAAGAAGACTAATGATTGTACTACAAGAAGAATGATAGGTTTGAACTAAAGGTATTTACTGATTTTGATTGGGCAGGAAATGTTGATGATAGAAAGAGCACAAGTGGTGGTGCATTCTTTCTAGAAAAGTGACTAGTGTCATGGACAAGCAAGAAGTAGAACTATATTTTCCAATCAACAACTAAAGCCGAGTATGTGGCAACAATAGTAAATTATTCAAATATTATTTGGATCAAACAATTGTTGAAAGGTATGAAGGAAGAAATTACTAATTTAGTGGTTATCTATTGTGATAACACAAGTACTATTAATATATCAAAGAACCCTATTATGCACACAAAGACAAAACATATTGATATTAAGTATCAAGACAAAGAAGTAAAATTGGAATATGTAAACACAAAGGAGAAAATTGCTAACATTTTCACTAAAGATTTACCTAAGGATGCTCATTAATATCTTAGAGGTAAACTGTGGATGATTCCCCTAGACAGACAAGGCTACTTAAGCTATAGAGAAGCATTGCATCAAATGTACTGAACAAACTATCTTACACATTGATGCAAATAGTTCTACTTTAGGATTTTCCTAAGGCAGTGGAAAAGAAGAAATATAGTATAACATATCAATCATATGAAGATGAAAGGTGAAGAATTTAGACTTGACATGCAATTATCTACATAATCAAGATGTATGAGAAAGAGATGTGCCTTTGGCATTGTTGTCAAAGAGGGAGAGATTACATACAATATTAAAGGGTGAGATTGCATAAAAGAGGGAGGAGAAATTGGATGCTGACAAAGACATGCTAGGTAAAATGGATTTACTTAGAGGGAGTTCATAACATTTTAAGAAGTGTTACCAGATCAGAGATATGCATCAAAATGAAACTAAGGATATTATTAAAAGATCTGATACATCGATAGTGTTACTCAATGTCTATACAAATTTTGTATTGTATGGTAACCTGAAGTATTTTTGCAATTTTTTTTGAGGTGTTTCCATCAATTCCAAAGAGGGAGATTGTTGGAAACTATAATTGGAATAATTGTTGTATTGCCATTGATGTCAAATCTATTGGTAAATTTTTTTTCTATTTGATCTAAATGTCATATCTATTTGATTGATGAAGAGGATTTGAGAAGTTATTCATAACAAAAGCATCTAGAGGAAATATTGAGTTATGAAGAGGAAACTACAAATGTAGATTTAATTAGTTAGACTTTGACAAAACAAAGTGATTGTTTGAATCATGTTGATAGAGGAGAAGACAATAATGTTCAAGTCTTGATAGTGTAAGCAAAGAAAAATCACTTATGTAAGCTTGACATAACAACAGAGTAAAAGACCAAGAAATTTTGATGTATGTACTGAGTGATACTAGTGTCAACTGAGCCATAGTAAGTGCTGAGAAAATTTAGTGTTGACCAAGCATTAGTATTAACCAAGTGCCAGTGTTGATGCTGAGAAAGAAGTTCTATTGGGACCAAGCAACTCATTCATGACTGAGCATTAGAACTTAGTGTTGGCTGAGGAACAATAATTTTTTGCAAGAAATTGTAATTTCCAACCAACTAAGTTGATTTCTTGGGATATGGAAAATGTGTTGAAGATAAGGATCGATGAGTTAGCTCATTTAATTTTGAGAGATGATTAGGTAAATGGACCTAAGAGATGAATTCAAGAAGTTTTTAGAAAAGGAGAGATAAATAGAATAACAATTAGATACATTATATCTAATAGATTGAATCATGAAACCTAAGATCTACGATGATGATTAAGTGACAAAATATTAGAACTTCTTATTTAAGGAGGTAGAGAGGTGACCTTTTAATATGCATGCATGGAAGAGAGAAAATATAGTGTAGAGCAGCTATGTGTGTTTGAAGGAGTTCCAAAAATTTGGATTTGTTACTAATGATATTGACTGGTGAATCTAAGAAGAAGGATTACTTGAGTTAAGAAGAAGTGTAGGGTGGTTGCTTGAAGGATTGCCTAGTGAATCTGAGATTGAGATGACAATGGAGGCTAGACAGTGAATCAATATGAGCTAAATAGAGCTCTAAACATGCAAAGTGAGTTGTACTAAATAGATGAAACCTGTTGTTACTTTTTAACCATTATAAATAGTATTTGAAATCCTTTAATCAAGGTTGACCTAATAGTCATAAGGACCTAACAATCTACATTAATTCTTTAACCAAATGACATTCTAATGGAATGTTCTAAAGTCCTTTGACAAGGCCACTCCTAATGGGGTGGTTAAATCCTTTAACAAGGTCACATTTAATAGTGTGTATTATAAGCTTTAATCATGTTGGCTCTTAACAAGGTTCACTTTAGAAGGGTGAAAGTTGGTGACATGTTGTTGGTGTTTTTTCCCAAATTTGGTTTCCACATAAAAATCCTAGTGTCAAAGTTGTGTGGATGTTATTATGATGCTTTATTGATTGAAGTTTACATTCTACAAGTATGTTATTTTTAAGAACAATGGACAACTAGTTAATGTTGCAAATAGTTTATAGTAGAGGCCGAGAAATGAAATGATAAGATCTGAAATTGTTCAAGTATTTTTTTGTTTAATTGGTATTCACCCCCTCTTAGTTATTTTAAATATTCTAAAAAAAAAGACAAAGGAGGAGAAGGATGAAACCTTTGTTGTTTTGGATGAAATGAGTGAAAGTTGTCACATCCGAGCCTAAAAACATGCAACAAATAAAAACCAAAAATATTTGGACAAACTTTTAAGGGAAATTTGGAGCATTAGGGGAGAACAAGAGCATCAGGAGTGCAGTGCAACCTTGATTGACCGTGTGCAACGTTGATTCTAATTTTGTAGTTTTGAAGAAATATAAAAAGGGTACTCCATTCTGTAACTTGTTTGTTGATATAGTATCCATAACCAATAATAAAAAGTATTTTTATTGTTTATGGGGGGTTTACCTTAGTCAAACCTTAGTTTAGTAATTAACCTTGAATTGAAATAATTGAAATAACATGAATGTAAAGTAAATGTATGAATTCACCTTACAACCATTGGATCTCTTGGATCAAATGCAATGTACTTACTTCACCAATAGATTTGGACCAAGAAGATGAAGATCTTGGAATATCCAAGAAAGGATCTTGAATGGATTGATGAATATCTTGAGGATAAAATCCTTTAATTTCTTAAATGCTTGAATCCTTGATCTTCAATGGTGGAATGCTTGAATGAATGCTTGACGACTTGAAATTTGAACACTTGAATGTTAGAGCTTGTAGATGCAACTGATTATTTTGATTAAGTAAAAATAGGTTTTGATAGGACCCAAAACCTTTTACAAAGTACCAAACAAAAAAGCTAAGAAAGCCCTCAAGAAATTGTGCATCAACACCAAAAAACAAAACAAACTATGACAAGTATCCTTAAAACATCAAACATAAATAAAAGAAAATGACAAGACAATATAAAGATAGCATTAGGACAACTATATGGTCTTCAGCAAATCAATAGCCTGATCTGCAAGGATATGCATGTTCACAACTGAGGCCCTCAACTCATCAATTTCTTTTTCATCCATAATCTCTATCTTCTTTGAATTTTCCCTTGTGCATTTATTGGGGCCTTGATCCTCTTTCATATCCTTAGAACCCTAAATTCTCCCCTGTTCCAGTTTGTCCAACAGATTGTTGATGTTCTTCTCAATAGTCTTCAAGATGGAACAACTTTTCTCTGCAAGTTTCTTTACCACATTCTCAGTACTGTCAACTTTGTTTCCCATCAATTCCATATTTTTCCACATGTCCTTCATCATTTTCTCCATAGCTCCATTCTTTGCTTCTAGAGATGAGACTCTCTTCGTTAAATTCTTGACTTCTTCCGTATTCCTAATAGCATCTGAAAGCATATCCAAATGCTAGCCCAAAGTCTTCTCACCTCTAGTAGTCTTACATCTATTCCTTCATATTTCTAATGTCCCTTCTTAGCACACTAGGGTTTCCAAAGACACCATTTATATACCCCTGATCATCTTGGGAACTGCTCTGATTCTGATTTTCCTCATCCATTCTAGAGTATCTTTTTAAGCATCCACTTCCATGATGCTTGTTTCCTCAAACTTCCCTTGAAGCATGACCTTCTTACCTTTTAGATCCTTCTTTTTTATTAGGGGCTCATCATTAGAGGGAATGTTAATACCTTTGTCATACTTCTTCACATTAGTTCTAGTATTAATCCTACCCATTTTGCCCTTGGTCTTCTTCCCTTTTTCCTCCTCAAAATTTTCATTTGATCCCATCTTTGTCCCATAATCCACCTCATTTATTTTCCTTTTCTTAGATGACAAGCTCCTAGGTGAAAAGTTTTTCCTCTTCTTTTCAACCATCTCATCTTCTTCCTCCTCCTTATCCTCTTCATAAGCTTCATTTGAGTCACTCCCCTCTGTATCATATTCCAATTTTTTTTCTAACTTGGGGTCTGTCCACTTTTTTAGACTTTAGAAGATTCATAATCATCATCATAAAACCCTCATGGTAGGAATGATCCCCTTTAGGGTCATTCTGAAGGGATAAAATGGTATTATCTAGTGATTGCCTAAGGTAGAAAGGGAAATTTATTCTAACCCTATACCTAAAGTGATTTATAAGCATGAAGTGGTGTCCATAAATCTTTTTTAAATGACCATCAAGGATTAAGTATTCAATCACAACAAACATAGTAAATCTCCAAGGTCTAGAAATAGAATGAGGGCTAAAGTAAGAGTTGCCAATTTTG
The DNA here is from genome assembly GCA_028749045.1 of Cupressus sempervirens. NCBI lineage: Eukaryota > Viridiplantae > Streptophyta > Pinopsida > Cupressales > Cupressaceae > Cupressus > Cupressus sempervirens. The sequence continues at coordinate 376,027,967 of CM053790.1, forward strand.
ACCAACCTATTCCTTACAAACTCATTGACAACATGATCCACCAACTTCCTATCCCTGTAGAAGTTGATCCCATCCATGTTGAGACCAGTGGCTTCATCTATAATATCCCCTATGACATCCATTCTCTGGTTTCTCATGAAGATGCTACCATTCTTCCATGTCTTGATAAATTGGTAGGTTATGGACGAATTGCTGCCCTTTAATTTCTCCATAATACCCATAAATTTACCCTGTTCTAAAATGTCCCAAATTTTTGGCTTCTACTTCCATTCCTTGAAATTTACAAGATCAACCCTCTTTCTTTTACCACCCATATTCCTCAAACTACAACAACCCCTAACCTTCCCTATAAGGTCAAGCAAAATGGAGATCTTTGAGTCTAAATAACAATGTTCTTTTCTCTTTTACAAAAATACCCACAATCTATGTGGTAATGAGTGAGTTGTCTCATCAAATATAATCATAACCCGCAACTCCCCATTCCAAAACATATCATAATCGTTCCTAATTTTCATTTTCATCATTATTAAGACACTTTTGCCTACTTCCAATTCTGTCATACTCTATTAAAGATAGCCCATTCAGTAGTGATGTTATTACCATAATACCATGTCATCTTTATATTGCTTTTACAAGCCATGCTCACTGCCTAATCAACCACTTTGTTGGTTTCTCTATAATAATGGGTAATAACACATTTTGTAAAGGAATTAATCAAATTAATAGCCTTCCAAATAATATTATGGATGAACCATGAGGGGTTATTAACTTTGTTAAGATAATTAATAATATTTAGGGAATCCCCTTCAAGCCAAATTGTCTCCATATTCATGCTCTTGGCATATAATAATCCATAGAGAGCCAGACCAGCTTTCTCAACATGATTGGTCAACTCTCCAGTTGAATTGCCATAACACCCATACAATCTCAATTTTCATTTCTAATAATAATACCACTCCCCACTATCCCTAGGTTGACCTTTGAGGCCCTATCAAAATTTATATTATACCATCCCTTTGGTTGACAATCCCACCTAGCCAAGCTTCTAAGACTCTTTCACTTTGAGAGTAGTTAATCCCTTCTAGATTCCAATTCTTAATCACTTTGGCTTCCCACTCATCATGAGGCTCTTGACCTTTCTCACTTATCTTGATATTCTCAATCACCATATTTTTTTATCTTATGAGATATCTAATTGGAATTTATTTCCTTACCCTTGAAAACCTTGTCATTCCTTTCCTTCCAAACACCCCAACATAGATACAAAAGAATGAAATTCCATAAATTAATAGTCAAAGCATTACGAGAAGGAGACTTTCAAGCTATGAAAAAATCTTGAATACTAAGAGGAAGAACCCACTCCATATCCAAAAGTCTAAAAATCCTCTCCCATAACCTTCTAGTGTAAGAGTAATGAATAGTTAAGTGATTAACTGAATCTTCCTCTTCCTTGCAAAGATAACATCTGCTAACAAGACACATGCCTTTTTTCATTCAATTGTCAGCAGTAAGGATTTTATCCTACAATAAGATGCAAAAAATATGTTAGCTTTAGGTGTCAAGCCTTTAAACCAGGCTTTAGCCCAGTAGGGCTCATGACAGTCTTCAAAAGTATTACCATATAGAGAGGAGACAAAAAAAAATCCATTAGGATTAAATTTCCATATTAGAGAATCCTCATCATGAACTAAAAAGATAACATTCAACGTTTTGTTAACGTCATTAAGAGCCTCATCCACTCTGGTAAGATCCACCCATTTATCTTCTTCCTAATAATCAGCAACATATGTTCCAAAAATTGTCTTGCATGGCACCATATAACCATTCCATTGCTGGTCATAACTTAGAGCATGATCAAGAATCTGTATGTCATCCTAGAATTGAATATTCTTGCACTTTCCTACTTTCCATCTCATAGCTTTATTGATAGTCTACATATTTTTCTAAGCCTACTTCCAAATTGTTGAACCCCCTTGGTTATCCTCACAACTAATTATATATAAGGAATAGATCGAAGCTTTGGTTCTCCCCATTATATTTGTTATTCCATATGTCTTTCCATTCTCTAGCTTCATTGTATAATCTCCAAGTAAGCTTAGCAAGTAAAAAATCATTCATACTATTTATCTTTCTTAACCCTAGACCTCCTTTTTTGATGGGCATACAAACCCTATCCCATGCAATCTGTGACATTATTTTCTTCTTTTCCATACTAGTCCATAAGAAGTTTCTCTAAATTTTTTCAATGGCTCAAGTATACCTTCTCAATATCTTAAAAACATTCAAAGCATACATGGGCATGCTTTGGATAGTGGATTTTAGAACAATTATCTTACTAGCCTGACTAAGGAGGGATCCTTTCCAACTAGCTAACTTTGAGTGGATTTTGTCAATCATATGAGTCTAGAAAGACTCAGGAGGGTCAAGACAAAGAGATAAACCAAGATATAACCCTAGAAGGCTGCCAACCTCACACCCCATAATTATTTTAATTTTATTTTGTCTATTCACATTAACATTAATGAAATAGATATAGATTTTGTTCTAATTAATAATTTGTCCTATAGCTTGCCTATAATGCTCAAGAGCCTTTTTAATATTCCTAGAATTTTTGACTGAAGCTTATCCCATCACAATCGAGTCATCCACAAATTGCTGGTGAGAGCATGTTAAATACTTTGAAGAAGGTCTTAACTCCACAAAATCTCTCTTTTGAACCAATTTCTCCATAAACCTACCCAAACACTTAGCCATAAGGATGAATTAAATAGGAGATAATGGATCCCCTTGTCTTAAACCATGAGAAGCTTGGAAAAAAGGAGTCAGAGATCCATTAACCAGAATAGAAAAAGTGGTAGAGGAGACCAATGTTAGATTAATTATTTTGTTTCACTTATTAATTAGATCATCTTGATTTAATTAATTAAGTGGTTTATTACTCTAGTTCTTAAGCTTTCTTTTAGGTGCATATAATTAATATTTTATATTAATTATAATGTGCAAACCTAGTTAAGGTTTCATGATTCCTTTTATAAGGATTCACCTCTTTGTATTTTTTAATTCACTTATTGGATCATAATAGAGATTGCTCTTTGCATGTCCATAAGATGTCTTTGGCTTTTTGGCCTCCATAATTTTTTCTTGCTTCTGTTCTTTGCTTCATCCATGTGATAGGGTTATGCATGCAGGTGTTCTTGGGAGATTAGTTTTTCACCTAATCTAACAACAAACATATGAACCAAATCCAAAAATCTTTTACTAAACCCAAAAGCTTCTAGTCCATACTTAAAAAAATCCCAATCCACCCTATCATAGTCCTTAGATAAATCCAACTTTAATAATAACCCTTATTTCTTTTATTTGGTGAGGGAGTGAATATTTTCATGAACTGAGATAATAGAATCCAAAACCTACTTACCTGGAATGAACCCATTCTATTGTCTTCAGACCAGGTTAGGTAATAAAGCTAAGATCCTAATAATAAGAACTTTAGAGATGACCTTATAAAAAGAATTGCAAAGACTAATGGGTCTAAATTGGTCCATACTATCTGCTACTGAATTTTTGGGTATCAGGGCCAAAAATGTACCATTCGACTCTTTAAGAAGTTTTCTAGAACCAAACAAATCTTTAACTCCATTAATAACATCCCTTTGAATGATATGCCTATAAGTTTGAAGAAAAAAGGAAGGGGAATCCATCTAGGCTAGGAGCCTTGTCTCCATCAAAGGAAAAAACAACCTTAGTTATTTCATCATTGGAAGGGATGATAGTGAGATTTTTGTTCAGATCTTTAGATATGCTTTTTGGAATACACCTCAAAAACTCAATCTATTTTTCCTTATCCAGATTGTGTTCTCTCTCTAGAAAGCCACTAAAAAATCTCATAGCTTCCCTTTTGGTAGCCTCGTCCTCATCAGTGATAACATCATTAAGTTTTAATCTAGAAATTTTGTTAGCCATTCTATGCTTCAAACTAGTTATATAAAAAAATCAGTATTCCTATCCCCTTCTTTAATAAAATCTTTCCTAGATCACTACCTCTAGTAAATCCCTTCCTTCATAATAATATCATGCAACTCAATCAATTTCAAATCCTCTTCCTCCCTAGAAACTTTCTCATAACCCTTAGATTGAATTCTATCCTAGATCTCTTTTAATTCCTCAAGAATCCTACTTTTGTTGTAAAAATTATTCCTTGTTCCATCTTTTGATGTTATCTTTTATATTTCTCATATTTTTAGAAACTCTGAACATTTTTGTTCCCTCAACATGAACCTTGCACCAATATTTTATGAGGTTTTCCAACCCAAGATGTAAGGTCCACATTTTTTCAAAGTGGAAAGAATAGTTCTTTTTAATGGAAACAGGGTCACCCAGAAGAAAAATGGGGTAATGATCAGAACTTGCTCTAACATCAATTGTTAGGGAATATTTATAACTTTGAAACCAATCATTACTAATAAGGGCTCTATCAAGTATAACTTGTATGATATCCTTACCCGACCTTGTATTCATCCAAGTATAGTCAACACCTTGTAAATCCATGTCATGCAGAAAATGACTATCAATAAATTCCATCAAATCCATTCTGTTGTCCAAGTTGGTCTGACTTCCTCCCATATTCTCATCTCTTTCAAGGTTGTATTGAAATCCTCCAAAATGACCCAGTCCTCATCTGAAAAGTTCTTTCTATGATTAGAGATTTTCATCCAAAGAGCTTTCCTACCCCATTTGGAATTAGGTGCATAAACATTAGTTTGCACCCATTAAGTGCCATCCTTAGCATTTAAAAATCTAATATTAATCATATTCCTATTTAGAGATATAAGTTCCCCATGAATATTTTTATCATTCCATAAACTACCATACCCTAGAGGCCCCATCATCATCACCCCCTAAGATCTTACCACTTTTGAAAAAAAAAAAACTTTCTACTTTATCCTTTAGCATCTTAGTTTCCTAAAGAAATACTATATTTGGTTTATTATCTCCAATCATGTTCCTAACCATGTGTTTCTTATGAGGATTATTTAATCCTCTAATATTCCATGAGATAATCTTCATTTCTTATGGAATGATTTTGACTCTAAGATAGTCCTTTGACTACCATCCACTATACTTCTGTTGGTCTCCAAAATTCTTTTCCCTGATTTGAAGGCCTCCCTATTGGGAGAGGGGTTTGACCAACATCCCCTATTTTTTTACTCTTCCCTACTGGGGTAAAGGAATGAGTAACATCGCTTGCTTCATTACTCCTTAGATCCCCTATTTTGTTACTCTTTCCTACTGGGGTAAGGGAATGACTAGCATCCCTTGACTCGTTACTCCTTGTTTTTATGTGAAGCAAATGATTTTCTTTGTTTATTTTAAAGTTGATCTCCCCTTTTTTCTTAGATCTAAATTTATTCTTATGCTCCACATCTATCCAATTTTCTCCAATTACTTTTTCCTTTCCCAACAAAGCTCTATTAATATCCTCTATATCCCCCCACTTGGGTGAACTGTCCTCTATTAGTCCTTTCTTATTTGGTAAAATCCTATTGTCCTTAGTGTTCAACCAAGAGCATTTAGATAAACTTGGTCCTAGAATAATGAATTTGTGTGCCTCTTGTTAATCTAAATCCTTTCTATAAAAAATATTCTTGCTACTATCACCCGATATTTCTTTTTCAATTAGCTTTTTAGCCTCTATCACTTCCATCCTTCTACTCTGACCTTCATCATCAGAGTTATCCTTAATCTCTAAATGTTTAATGGGAATTGTTGAGTCTTTTTCCAGGTTCCCATTGTCATTAACTTTCCTCATCTGAATAGGCTTCACCTAAGCACAATTATTATCCTCTTTTACCCCCTTCTCAACTTGGTTTTGTTCCACCAGCTCAACATCCTTGATGCCTTTTCAAATCCATTATTTTTAAAATTTCTTTGGTATGCTGACCTTAATAGGGCATTTCTTCACCCAGCGGCCCAATTTTTTTTACAATGGAAATAGGCAAAAGGGATGGATTCATATTCAATATTTTCTTGCCAGACTCCCAATTTAGATTGGGGCATGATGAAATATGGCATATCAACCCCTTGAATGACCCCTATATAGATTCTAGCATAAGTTAATCTACTTCTTGAAATTTTCACTAGGTCCATATATAAGAGTTCTCAAAAGGTATTAGCTATTCCTTGGAAAACATCTTCTACCCAGAACTCAAGAGGCATTCTTGGAAGTATGACCCAAACATGGGATTGCATTTTTTGATTCATTCTAAGAGTTTAGGTTAGGAGAACATTTATGTAAAATCATTGTATGCTTACCCACAACCCATAGTCCACTATACAAGATGTCTCTTAAATCTTTATCACAAGAAAAGAAAAAGGATAGGTAGCCTTTTGACATTGCAATAATATCAACCTGTCCCTTCAAAGCCCATTTCCATTTAACAAAGACTCTAACTATCTCAATATTTGGTTTGGCTCCCTAGAACCTCCCCACAAGGATATGATCCATTCTAGAAATGTTCATATCTATGATTTGATCTAGGATTTCCAAGATAAATGAGCCTTGCTTGTAATATAAATATTCTTGATAGGGGGAAAGAAAGACTTACCAGCCAGCTTGATGCCAAACAAACTTGACCATTTTTTGGTAGGAATCTTGACAACAACTATAGACCTGGGTCCCCCCCCCCCCCCCCCAAAGTGTCCCACCTCTATCGGGTTCCTTCCTAATCTATCCTGCATCCATAGTATTCTCCCCTTGACCTCCCTTTCTTGATGGGCCTACACTAGTCTTGATCCCTTTTGAATTTTGAATTCCATCATTCTCACTCACTCCTCTAGAATTGTTTGCTCTAGCTCCCATCTAATATTTGTCTCCTAAATGCAATTGATTGTTATGATTTTAGATTCTTGGATATTAAAAATAGAAAAAAATGGAAGGGTTTATATAGAGCTTAGAATTAACTAACTCCTATAGGCTGACAAACCTAGAAGTAACACCCAAACATTGTGGAACATATGATCCCAAAAGGGGAGGCAAAATAGGACCTCACTACGGGTGCATTTCTCCCTTGATTGGCCCATCAAGGAGAGACTATGCCCTTGATGGGTCAAGGGTGCACCAAATACCTAATGATCAGGTGCACAAACCCTTGAGCCTATCTTGGGGCTCCAAAATAGGTCTTAAGATCTGGAAGTCTAGATTATGAGGAAATCTCATTTTATTGTGAGGAGTAGATTACAAGTAGAAATATGGATGGAAAGGGAGAACCTAGGGGAAATAGGTCCTACCTCAAGCTTAACACCATGAAAAGAGGATCTATTAGGTTTCACCCCAATTCTACCTAGGAGAAAGGATAAAGAGATGAAAGAGAGGAGGCGATTGTTGATCTTGCATTAAATAGGTCATAAACCTTCATTAAATTAGGGTGCTTCCAATTTAAGATGGTATATTTAGCCCTTATTTTAGTGGGAGTATGGAATCAATCCAAACTCTTGGTAAATTAGAGGACAAGGCATAAGATTCTCTTATTAAAGTCTACTAGAGAAAGAATTAAGTTCCCAAGGGATTTGAAAACTTTGATAACTCCCAAATCATAATGAGAGAGAGACAGTTGACTAAAAAAGAAAGAGTGAGTATCTTGTCCAATAGAGTGCCCACCCAACTGTGATCACCAAAAGAGTTTCTACAAAGGATGAAATTGAAATAGTGTAACAAGGTGGTAACCTAGTCAACCCATCAGAAGACCCACTCATAGATCAATGTTCTATGTATCACCAAGGTAAGGTTTAACAAGGATGTGTTAACCATGTATAGGAATTATAAAATTGTTATGCATTACCCATGTATAGGACTTAGCAAATTGTTATGCATTACCCATAGATGAGATTTAGCATATGTGCATGTAAAGGAAAGAGAGACCCAATTCCAAGGATGCTCACTTTCTAGATTGAATGTGTGCATGAAGAATCCATTCTTTAGGATTGTGAATAATCTATAAAGGGATTCACAAAAAATGTGTATTGAAAGAGAAGGATGAAATAGTAATACATAGTTTTGAAGCTTAGGAAGCATACTAACAAATCATGTCCAAAGTACCCCTAACTAGACTCAAAATCCATATTCGCTACCCCATGAGTGGAATGTATAAATGAGTAGAGCATATGTCCCCATGTTAAAGTCATTGATGATACTTTAATAAGAGAAATGACTTTAATAGAGCATATGTATGATCATCAAAGGATGTTTCCACTATGAGATTCCCCCAGAAGAAGAAAAATCAAGGGAAATGAAAACATAAAATGCAAGAGCACAAAGGGATCTACTAACTTTGGGGTCAATATGATCATATGATAATATGTAAGTAATATATCAAGTATGACATGTCATCATCCCCAAAAGGATGTAGAAGCACAACACAATGGAAGAAAGATGCATAATATTTACAAAGAAGAGTCTTTTTGGATAACCACCATGGAGACAAAAAAAATTGGTGTTACCATGTTGCAAATCTAAGTAGACAACATAAGGACACAAGTATGAACAATAGTATAGGTACAACATAACATAGAATGATAGATCAAAGAAATAAGATACAAATAGAAGAATGTTACAATGTAGTGATTTATTTATCACTTTGCGCCAACATAACAACAAGGCCATTTAAAGAAATATAAACATACATTTAGCAAACAAGATACAAAGGAAACACATCACAACAAGAAAACACACAAAAAACTACTATGCTAGAGCACTCACTTCAAGTATGTTGTTGTCCTCCCCTATCTCAATTAGTAGTAGTAAGAGAAGGTGGATGACTTGTAAGAGGAGTTATGCCCAACATAGTAGGAGCAATATATAACTCCAAATAAGCACTCTTGGGAGAGTCACTATGCTCACATGTAGATGTAAGCATAAGCTATGTAGAAATAATGTAAGGTGAATCAACATCAATATCAATAAGCTCATGCTCATCATCATATAAAGTATCCTCTTCATCTAATTTTATAGAAATAGAATCCAAAATAGGAATATGCATATCATTAACTTCTTCAGCAGACATGGGCTAGTGAGAAGCATTAATACGAGCTTTAACACGAGCTTGATAGTTCTTTCAACTTTTTGAGCATGTTGGTTACACTTAGTTTTATAATAAAAATTGTTGAGAAGATGAATGCAGATTAACAACCATTGGTTCCTCTCCTTTTGATGAATCAAGAGGAGGAACAATAGAAGGCCAAGATGTAGAAGGAGGAACCGCACTAGGTGAAACCATACTAGGAGAAGGGTCCATGCTAGTGAAGGGAACCGCACTAGGAGGATTAGGAGATATAAGGGGTGGTTGACCATTAGAAATAAAAGAATCAAAAGAAATAGGTGTTGAAGTCATGGGGAGAAGACCATGAAGCATACTTAACTCATCAATATTTTTACATTAATATGCTTGAAACACATGGAGCACATAGTTCAAATGAGTAGGAGGAGGAGTAGGAAGAGAAGGCCAAAAGAAATCAAGAGTAGCATAATTTTGAGGTCTAGAAGGATGATAAAGACTATGATTGATATTCTTAATCTCACCATCGCAAGGACATTTAATGCATTGATGAATAGGAGAAGCAATAGCTTGCATGGAAGCCAACCAAGGTAAACCAAGATTCTCTTGGAACTAATTGAAATTAGGAATGACAATAAAGGTACTATTCACTACTTCAACACATAGCTCAACACATAAGATATGGAACCTTGTAGAGGATACAAGAAACCATTATAAGTTTGAATCCAAGTATCAGTTGAGTCATAGAAGTCATATTCTTTTCCTTTATTATAAAGATGTTCTTTAGTGATGATAATAACCATATAAGTAGGATCAAAAAGACACCCATAAGAAGGATATTTAGCAATCTGAGTAGAAATATAGAGAGTATTATCTAGAGCCTTAATCTTATCAACATTGGTGAATGAGATAGCAAGGGCTCTAGTACACTTATGATTTAGTTTAGATTAGGCATTAGCTATAGAGAGAAGGTATTCCTTAGGTAGAGGTAAAGGTTGAACTGCATGTTTCATAGCATTAATAGTATTATCATTCTCTTGTCATAAGAAATTATAAGCAACACTCACTTCAAGAGGAGTTGAAGAAGAAGGATTTTGAACAATAGTATTAGTAGTGTGCTAAGGAAAAATATTAGTGTATATTTGAAGATTATGATTAGGATATGCCACAAATTTGTTCTCATTATCTTGACCCTCAATAAATAAGCCATTAACATCAATCAAATCATGAACAAAGAATAAAAGGCCTTAGTATATGTTAGAAATGTTTAGAATAGCTAAGAGGGAGGAGGTGGGGTGAACTAGTTACTCAAGGCCAATAAGTACCATTTGAACAATTAAACATAAAGTACTCATTGTTCTACTTATCTTATTGTTGCTTGGTCTCTACTGTACTGATAAAATTACTATCTCAAATATAACATACTTTGCTGAATATAAAATGTAAAACATATAAAACATTCAACACAAGTTTGACACTATGATTTTATGTAGAAACCCAATTTAGGAAAAAATACTAGCAACATGTCACTAATTTTTCACTCTTTCAAAGTGAGCTTTATTAGGAGCCAACCCTATTAAAGGTTTATTATGCACATTGTTAAATGTGACCTAGTAAGAGGATTTAATCACCCTGTTAGGAGTGGCCTTGTAAGAGGACTTTGATCATTTCATTTAGAATGTCACCTTGTTAAAGGATTTATATAGTTTATTAAGTCCTTCAAATTACTATTAGGTCAACCTCTATTAAAAGAATTTCAATACAAATTGTTTAAAATATTTAGAAATAAGACAATAGGGTTTTGATATGTATGATTAGAACTCACTTTGCAAGTTTAGATCACTATTCAATTCATGTGCTGATTCACTAATAAGATCTCCACTATCATCTCTATTCTTGATTTACTTAGAAACCCTTCAAGTAATCTATCTTCTCCTTCCTAAAAAACTTAAGCCATATGCTCAGATTTCACTTATCAATATCAATAGCATATGTGCAAGTAATATCCTTTAGCTTCACATTCACACTTGTGCATCTCTAATCAACCTTCTTCTATATGCACTTCACACTTACACTCATACTCTACTCTTGAGCTTGGATTTGTACCTCTTTAAATAGGTAATTATTTCTTTGCCATTTTCCATGATCACCATAGAATTTAGGGTTTATGATAAGGCTTAGCACGATTCATTATATATCTATCCACCTTCTTGATCATCCTCTAGAAACTTCTCTAGAATCCATCTATTAGGTCTTGACCTAATCCTTGCCTTGAATTTAATAATCCAACTCCTCAATCTTATCTTCAACATGGTTTACATCTCCTAGGAAATCAACTAACTCAGCTAGGAATTACAATTTCCTTGAATTCAATATCAACATTGTTACTCAGCAATCACTAAGTTCTGATATTCAATCACTTATGCACTTGGTTATTGTAAAACTTCTAGCTCGACATCAACTATCTTGTTCAATCGATATTGATGCTTGGTCAACACTAGATTTTCTTAGTATATACTATGGCTTAGTTGACACTAGCATGACTCAACATTCCTTAACCTTTTACTCTATTGCTCAACTCAACTTAACTTTCTTGATATAAACAATCACTATGTCTTATCAAATTCTAACTAATCAAATGTCCATTGTAGCTTCTTTTTCATAACTCAACCTTTCCTCTAGGTGCTATTGTTATGAGAAATTTCTCAAATCCTCTTCATCAATCAAATAGATATGACATTTAGATTAGGTAGAAATATGTCTTATCAAATAGATTTTACATCAATGAGAAAACAACAATTGTCCCAATTGTAAGATTCCAATAATATCATGTCTAGAATCACGATGAAATTGAGAAAAAACTTGAGGAGTAAAGTGCAATCTTGATGTAGAAGAAGGAAAAAAAAAGGCTTAATAGGAGGAAGTGTAATCATATTAGCACTAACCAACCAAGTCATAATAGAATGTGAAGATTCATAGAGAGGAGTAAACTTACAGCCCATCTAACAAATAGTGCAAGAATTAGTAGCACTCTGAGATAAAAAAGCTACTCGATCATCTATTATATTCATGATTTTTTTTATCTTGACATTATTTTTAGGTTTGTGGAATTCATTAGGAATAGGTGTGACATCACTCTTATTAATAGGTATAGGAGCCATTGGAGTGGTGCTCTCAAACTGACTAACTTGTAATTGATATTGATGAAGTGTTGCACAAATTTGTGAAAAAGATGTAAACTCAGTAAGCATAATCTTATCTCTAATGTATTTTTGTAAATTCAAAATAAATATATGTTGAATATCAATATCAAGCACATGATTTGTTCGAAACATACTGTGGCTTAGTTGACACTAGCATCACTTGGCATTCCTTAACCTTTTTCTCAATTTCTTAGCTTAGCTTAACTTTCTTACTATAAACAATCACTGTCTTATCAAAGTCTAACCAATCAAATGTCCATTGTAGCTTCCTTTTCATAACTCAACCTTTACTCTAGGTGCTATTGTTATGAGAAATTTCTCAAATCCTCTTCATCAATCAAATAGATATGCCATTTAGATTAGGTAGCAATGTGTCTTATAAAATAGATTTGACATCAGTAATAATTTTTTTTTTTTTTCCAATTGTAAGTTTCAAACAATCTCCCTCTTTGGCATTGATGACAACATCTCAATATTGGCAATAGCTCAATATCTTAATATATCTAACTTGGTTACCATACAATCCAAAAGATTTCATTCTAATCCTATTTACTAATTTTCTCCCTCTAAAATAATAGATCTCCCTCTGGGATACATCTTTTTCTCTAACTATTATATATCTCTCCTTCTTTGTATATTCTCCCTCTTCGGTTTTTCTCTCCCTCTTTATATATTTCTCCATATATTCTCCCTCTTTGATGATAATTCCAAAGAGACTTAGTTTTTAGAGCTTTAAATACAAATAAATTTTGTAGATTTTACATGTTTGGTTGATTTTGTCATCTATCCATGACTAATTTGTTATGTTCTACTTAACTATCTACCTTAAGCATTTCCGAAAGTAGAGTTGTGCTATATCAATATGTAAGATATTTAGATTAACACATTTGACCCAATGCACCTTGTCTCCTTAAGTAGCTTTGTTTAGGGGAATTAACCCTAATTTACCTCTAAGATATTCATGAGCATCTTTAGGTAAGACTTTAGTGAATATGTTAGCAATTTTTTCTTTGGTGTGCACATATTCTAACTTCACTTCTTTGTCTTGAACTAGTTCCCTCAAGTAGTGATACTTGATAGCAATGTGATTTGCCTTAGTGTGCATCATTGGATTCTTTGAAATATTAATAGCACTTGTGTTATCACAATAGATAACTACTGGATCTGTAATATCTTCTTTCATACATTTTTGTAATTTCTTTATTCACATAATGTTTGAACAATTCACTATAGCTACCATATACTCGGCTTTAATTTTTGATTAGGAAATACAATTATGTTTCTTTCTTGTCCATGACACCAATCTATTTCCTAGAAAGAATGCACCTCCACTAGTGCTTTTTCTGTCATCAATATTTCTTGCCCAATTTGAGTTAGTGAATACCTTTAGTTCAAATCTACCACTTCTCACATAATACAATCCATAGTCTTTTGTACCTTTCAAATATCTCATTATCCTTTTCCCAACCATTATGTGAATCTCCTTAAAATTTTTTGAAAATCTAGCAACTATCCCAACTGCTAATGCAATATTAGGTTTGTTGTGAATAACATAGTGCAATTTTCCAATCATAGATCTATATAATGTTTGGTTCACATTAGCATATTCATTATTATTAGATAGCTTATGTCCTATAGACATAGGTGTGCTCACTAGTCTTAAATCTTCCAATTCGAAAGTCTTTATCTCCTTGATGTATTTGGATTGAGTAACAAAATACCAAACTTTAGTCAATATACTTGTAATCCAACAAAGAATTTGATTTCACCAAACATAGACATTTTAAATTCCTTCTTCATTTCATCAGCAAATGATTTGCATAATCCTTGTCTTCCTCCAAATATAATGTCATCAACAAATATTTTAGATAGCAGTACTTCATTGCTCTTATCATTCTTTGAATATAGATTACTGTTATCATTTGTCCTTTCAATACCAATCTTCATCAAATAATTATGTAGTCTTTCATACCATGATCTTGGGGCTTGTTTCAATCCATAATGGGATTTTTTTAGTTTACATACCACATTCTTCTTCTCCTGATCTATAAATCCTTCAGATTGTTCAATGTATACTTCTACCTCAAGTATACCATCCAAAATGTAGATCTAACATCCATTTGATATACCTTAAAATTCTTGTAGACTAAGTATGCAAGCAATGTCCTAATTCCAAGTCTTGCCACAAGAGAAAAAGTTTCTCCATAATTATTTCCTTCTTCTTGTGCATATCCTTTGCATACTAGTCTTTCTTAATTTCTTGTTACTTTACCATTTTTATTGAGTTTTTTTATTATAAAAACCCACTTTGTTCCAATGAAATTTTAGTCTTTAGGTCTTGGCACTAGATTCCAAGTATTGTTCTTCTCAATCTCTTCAATTTCCTTGTTCATTGCCTAAATCAAATTTTCATTGTCTAAAGCATATTTTACTATTTTGGGCTCAAATTCAAAAAGTAAGAACGTGTCATCCTTGAGTCTTTTTCTTGTCATAACACTTGATTTAGCATCACTAATAATTTGTTTAGGTTTCTGATGTCTTCTTACAAACTTTTCTAACATAGGTGGTTTCCTTCTCTGTTCTTCTATATGTTCATCTTCAAAAATAACCTCAAGCTCATTTTGTCTTTCTTCTTTAGGTTCTGGTTCATGTTCTCCATCCTTGAAATTCTCTATTTGATGGTCGACATTGCCTATCTATGACTCAACATCTTCAATCTATTGCTTGGAATCCACTCTTTGCTACTCAACAATTTGTTGTACTAAATCATTTTCTATCTACTAGGAAATTGTAGGTTGATTTGCTTGTTCATTTGCAGTGGTAGGAGAACCATAATCCAGATAGATGAATGCACTATATTCTTTAGGTTCTTCTTTCCATGTAGTGTTACTTCTTTCTACAAACTCATTAATTTTCACATTTGCACTTTCTATAAATTTGTTACCGTTAGAGTTCAAACACTTGTAAGCTTTACTCTTGGTGGAATATCCTAAGAATATACCTTCATCACTCTTTGTATCAAGTTTTTCATTCTTGTTATCTTTAAGTATATAGCATCTACTTCCAAATATTTTTGAAATATTTCACATTAGGAGCTTAATCATATCATAGTTCAAAAGGTGTAGCGCTTATACCTTTCTTGACTTGTACTCTATTCAGGGTATAGACAACAACACTAACAACTTCTCTCCAATATTTCTTTGATACACTCTTCTCCATCATCAATATCCTTGCACAATCTATTATTGATGTGTTTATCCTTTTAGCTATCCCATTATGAGTAGGGGTCCTTTCTGACATCTATCTTTTAATTCCTCTATCATTGCAGAATTTATTGAACTCATTTGAAATGAATTCACCATCGATGTGAGATCTCAAGCAATTTAGAATCTTCCCTATTTCTTTTTCACCTTTGGCTAAATACCACTTGACTAACTAAAAAGCTTTAAATTTAGCTTTAAAGAACATCACAATCATCATCCTAGAGTAATCATCAACAAATAGAATGAAAAACTAATCTCCACAATAGCTTTGAACATCAATAGGTCCATATAGGTCAATATGAACCAATTCCGAAATATAACTAGAAGTATATGTTTTGCTCTTAAAACAAGACTTGGTCATTTTTCCCAATTGACATTAATTACACATAGCATTGTTAGGCTTCTTCAATTTAGGATACCCTCTTACTTTCTTCATCTTACTGATATTCACCAAATTGTCAAAGTTCACATTACATAGCCTCTTGTGCCATAACTAAACATCTTCTTGTTGTGCAAAAAAAAGTCTCATTAGATATATCTAGATAGAAAAAGTTACCTCTTATTTGATCACCACTTCCAATTAGCTTACCATCAACACCATGTATATTGGCCTTTCCATTATGGAATTTAACTTTGTAACCTAATTTGTTTAGTTGTGAAACACTCAATAGATTATAGTTATTTCCTTCAAGCTAGTAGACATTGTCACATTATATCTTGTAAGTCACTTGAATAGTACCTTTACCTTTTATAACACATGGAATTATTGAAAACATAAGAGGATTAACTGAGAGGGGAGGGGTGAATCAATTACCACAAAAATAATTCTAAGTCCCTTGAATGTATTTACAAACTTCTTACTAAGCTAAGATCTTGCACTACTCAGTTAGAACTAGATATATATTGTAACTTGGTTAACAAAGAAATATTGATATATTATTGTGTATTATCCTTTAGTAACTTAGTTTGAAAAACATAAAGAAATAAGAAAATAATGTAAACACATGAGACACCAAGATTTAATGTGGAAACCCAATTTGGGAAAACCACCAATGCAAATAGTTACAACTTTTTACTCTTCTGAAGTGAGCCCCATTTACAAAACACATAGTTAAGTGTGACCGTATTAAAGAATTTGAATCACCCTGTTAGGAGTGGCCTTGTTAGAGGTATTTAGACACTTCAATCTAGAAATGTCACCTTTTTAGAGGATTTACGAAAAATGACCGTTATGTCAACTCTATTAAGAGATTTTCTTCACTGCTACAATTGGTAGGGAGTAACAATGATTAACTTGATTGATGAAGCAATTACTTTGTAGATTTAGATCACTATTCTAGTTTATCCTATAGATCCTTCTTGATTAGAATATTCTTTGCAGCTCCCTAGATACTCTATCCCCAATCAGATATCCTTCTTAATTCATATCATGTATTCTTCTTCAAAACTACATACTTCAATCCACAACTTGACCTTTCATATATATGAATCCCCATGTCAAGTAAGCTTGAAAACCCTTTTCAAACAAACAATTAACATCCACTAAGTTATCTTGAATTAACCTTTTAATGAAAAAATTATTTTGTTGAAGGTTGACTAATATAAACTAAATCACTTGGTTAACACTGAGTTGCTTTAGTAACTGACCTAACTCAGTTTACACTAAGCTCCTATGGTAATCGACCTAACACGGTTAGTATTGAAATATTTCATTGATCAACTTAACTTGCCTAACACTAGTTATCTAAACTAGGCTCCTTTTGAATTCTTCTCAACTAATACTAAAGTCTTCTTCAATGCCCAACCGAGCTTGAATACTACTAGTTGTACTCAATTAGAGTGTGACATTTGTGTAACATCAATGACAATATACAATTGAATAATTATTTTCAACAATCTCCCTCTTTGGTATTGATGGCAACACAACATGTCATTATGCAAAGAAAGCTTCAATCAATAGAATGATTTATATAATTTTATAAAATCCTTAGTTTCATTCTAATTCCATGAGAACTTTCTCTAAGATTCTCCCTCTGACATCAAACTCTATCTGATCAAAATCTCCCTCTTAAAGATAACTTCCGTTGATTCAAAAAACAATCAATCTCTCCCTCAATTCTTTTGATAGTGACATGTTTCAATATTTCCCTCTTTGGCATCAAATTCCAAAGAATTTATACAATGAATTTGCAATGTACTTGATGTACTAATTTATATGTAATAAGCTCTAAAATTCTTGCATCAAATAGATAGATCTTTAATATAGCTTGGTTGATGCATCACTAATATATACTCTACTAAGCATCAGATAGGGGAATGAACCCTAGCTTACCTCTGAGATAAAAAAATGCATCTTTAGGTAATGGCTTGGTGAATATGTCAGCAACTTATTCCTTTGTGTTCACATATTCTAATCTGACCTCTTTATCTTGAACTAACTCTCTTAGAAAATGTTACTTGATTGCAATGTTTTTTTTGTCTTGGTGTGCATTACTGGATTCTTGGATATGTTAATTGCACTTGTTTTATCAAAATAGATAACCACTGGATCCTTAATTTCTTCCTTCATTCTTAACAGTAGTTGCTTGAACTAGATTATTTTAGAACAATTAACTATTGTAGCAACATATTCTACCTCTTTTGTAGACCATGTCTCTTTTATTTGGATCAATGAAACCTTCTAGTTGATCAATGTATAATTCTTCCTCTAGAATTCCATTCAAGAAAGCTAATTTTACATCCATTTGATACACTTTGAATCCTCTATATATCATTTGTACACCAACCTTGCCTTATTCTTTGATACTTCACCATATTCATTCAATTTATTTCTAAAAACCCACTTTTTACAAATTACATTTTTATCCTTGGGTCTAGAACAAGAGTCCAAGTTTTGTTCCTTTCAATTTGCTCAATTTCTTCATTCATTACCTCTATCCAAATTTCATTACTCAAAGTATCTTTTATAGTTGTAGGTTCAAATTCAGTAAGAAAAAAAGTACCTTTTAGCTTGTTCCTTGTCATTATACCTCCTTTTTGATCTCCAATTATTTTTTCAGGTGCATGATGCCTTTTGACATATCTAGCAATTACAAGTTCCTTTGTTCTAGATTTTGGACTTGTTTTACTTGGTTCACCATGCTCAGAGGTTTTATGAATTTCTAAACTTTTCTTGGGTCCCACTGTCTGAGACTCAATTTCCTCTGACTGTGACTTGGGTTCCTTTGCTGCTAGCTACAACTTAGGTTGCATTGAATATTTATTGGTTTGTACTGCAGACTTAGGTGAGTTGGGTGGTGTTGATTGCTAGGGTAGTGCTATTTGTTATTGCCCAGTCACATTTTCTTGAATCTAGGGTAGAGTTTCAAGCTTATAGTAAACAAATTTTTTGTAGTCTTTAGGTTCCTTGCTTCTTTGTTCTTCACTCTTTTCTTCAAACTCATCAATTTTTACATGTATAATTTCTATAACCTTGTGAGTAGAAAGATTCAAACATTTATATGCTTTGCTCTTGTTAGAGTATCTTAGAAATATGCCTTCATCAGTTTTTGTATCAAAATTTCCTTTCCTTGCCTCTTTCAAGATATAACTTTTTCTTCCAAATACTTTGAAATAATAGACATTAGGTTTATAGCCATACCATAATTCATAAGGTGTTTGATATGTACCTTTCTTCAGTTGAACTTGGTTCAAGGTATAAACTACTATGTTGATTGCTTCTTTCCAGTATTTGGTTGCAACATTTTTCTCTATCATCAATGTTCTTGCACAATCCATGATGGATTTATTTCTTCTATTGAGGTGTACTTGGTGTAATACTTGTCTCTTGATTCCTTCACTATATTTTGCAATGTTTTCATCTTCTTTCATCTTCATCTGATCAAATTGGCCTCTTAGAATCTTTGCCTTGGCTCTTTTCACATTGTCATCTCCTCCATAGATTTTTTCTATCTTGTTCCACATGTCATAGGTAGTAGGACAATCTTTGACTTCATCAAATTTAGAATAGTTGAGAGAGGAAATAATATCAATCATTATTGTGTTGTGATTCTTCATGTCCACCATCTGATCTATAGTTAAAGGCTTTGGAGGTGCCACATACTAATTCTCTAAGAAGTGAAAACCTATATCTCTAATTGTTCCCAGATGTAGCTTCATGAGTTCCTACCATGCTACAAAGTTATCTCTGCTAAGCTTAGGGATATCTCTTCTATAAGACATCTTTATCTTTAGCTTAGGCCTTTGAAACCTTTCCTGCAAGCACCAATAGCTCTGATACCAATTTTTGGAAATATAAGAGGAGTAATTGAGAGGGGAGGGGTGAATCAATTACCATAAAAATAATTTCAAGTCCCTTGAATGTCTTTACAAACTTCTTACTAAGATAAGATCTTGCATTGCTTGGTTAGAAGTAGATATATACTATAACTTGATTAACAAAGAAATCTTAATATATTAATGTATATGAACCTTTAGTAACTTACTTGAAGAAACACAAAAAATAAAAAATAAAAAATGAAAACATGAGACACCAAGATCTAATGGGGAAAACCAATTTGAGAAAACCACCAATGCAACTAGTTACAACTTTTCACTCTTCTGAAGTGAGCCCTATTAGGAGCCAACCTTGTTAAAGGTTACAAAACACATGGTTAAGTGTGATCTTGTTAGAGGATTTGAATTACCTATTAGGAGTGGCCTTGTTAGAGATCTTAAGACACTTCAATCTAGAAATTCCACCTCATTAGAGGATTTACATAACTAACTATTAAATTAATCCTATTAAGAGATTTTCTTCACTGCTACAATTGTTAGAGAGTAACAATGATTGACTTGATTGATGAAGCAACTGATTTGTAGATTTTTTGGTTTATCCTTTGGATTCTCCTTGATTAGAATATTCTTTATGGCTCCTTGGATACTATGTCCTCAATCAGATATTCTTCTTAATTCGCATAATGTATTCTTCTTCAAAACTACATACTTCAATCTACAACTTGACCTTTAATATATATGAAATCCCATGTCAAGTTATCTTGAAATTATTTTTCCAAAAAATAATTAGCATCCACTAAGTTAGTTTGAATTAACCTTTTAATTAACAAAAGTCTTCTGTTGAAAGTCGGTTGATACTAAACTGAATCACTTGGTTAACATTGAGTTCCTTTGGTAACTAACCTAACTCCATTTACAATGAGCTCCTATGGTAACCAATCTGACTCAATTAGTATTGAAATCCTTCATTGACTGACTTAACTTTGTTAACACTAGTTCTTTGAACTAGGTTCCTTTTGAATTTTGCTTGGCTAATACTAGAGTCTTCTTCATTGCCTAACTAAGATTGGTTACTACTAGTTGTGCTTGGTTAGAGTGTGACATTTGTGTAACATCAATGATAATATATAATTGACTAATTATTTTCAGTAGGAATATCATTACCAAATTTGACACATGCACCTTTGTATAGACCAATATCCTCAAATGAATCTTTATTACTAGCCATATGGTTTGAACATCCATTATCAATTATCCATCTATCACTTTTGCTTACATAAGAGATTAATGCAGTTTTCTCATCTTTATCAAAATCATTTTTCATAGAAACATAGACAACTTCATCATCATTAATTTTAGATTCATTGTTAGTTTCTTCTTCAACAATATAACAAGATTTCTTATATTTGTCATCCTAGTTTCTCTTGTAGTCTCAATCATCTCTTCTTCCTTTGTACTTTCTTTCCTTTCTATCATCCTTATTCTCTTTGTCAAGACACCTAGAAATAATATAACCAACCTTATTGCATGAAAAACATATAATAAGTAATTTACCTTTTCCTCTTCCAAATCATTTTGTAATAAGGGCTTCAAGTTCATCAATCCCATCATTAGAATTGTCAATTTAATCTTCACATATTTTTTCCTTTTCTTTTGCTAAGAACCAGTTGTGACTTAAAGGTAGATTCAATAGTAGCATGTGTGTAGTTATCAAAGTTAGACATCTCAAAAGTAGTTAGTCTACCAATTATGCCTTCCAAGGTCAACGTGTTACCTGGTGTGCATCTTAGTTCTAGAATTGTAGACACTCTAATAGCATATATAGGGAGTAGAGTGATCAATACTTTGCTCATCACAATTTCATCTTTGATTTCTCCATTTTCAACACGAATAATGCTAACAATTTATTTGATTCTTGTGCAGTATTGTAGTATATTCTCACCTTCAATCATTCTCATGTCATTAAATTTACCTCTCAAGCTCTTTGATTTGGCTTTCAAGACATTGTCATCACCTCCATATATAGTATTCAATTTTTCCCACATGTTCTTTGAACTATCAAAATCTTTTAAGTCATTAGACTCATCATAGCTTAGGGCTATGGCAATCT
Source organism: Cupressus sempervirens (assembly GCA_028749045.1). Classification (NCBI taxonomy): domain Eukaryota; kingdom Viridiplantae; phylum Streptophyta; class Pinopsida; order Cupressales; family Cupressaceae; genus Cupressus; species Cupressus sempervirens. The sequence continues at coordinate 376,049,868 of CM053790.1, forward strand.
CCAATATTGCTTGATTCTGTTCTTGCTTCTTCTTTAATTGATCAGTTGTTAGAGGAGTAGTTGTTACCTTTACATGATAATTTTCCACAAAGTTGATAGCAACATCATTCATACTAGATATATGCAACCTCATCAAGGTTTTCCATGCAGGAAAGTTTTCTTTGTTTAGCTTTGGTACATATCTTTTGTGAGTCATGATCTTTGTCTTTTAGTACCTTAAAATTTTCTCTGTAAGTGAAGTTGGGGGGGGGGGGGGGTGGGTGGGGTGAATTAGCTACTCAAGGTACATAAGTACCATTTGAATAATTAAACATAGAAACTTACTATTTTTCTTATCTCACTATTGCCCAGTATCTACTGTATTGATAAAATTACTATCAAACATAACATACTTTGTTGAATATAAACTGAAAAACATATAAAACATTCAACACAAGTTTGACACTAGAATTTTACGTGGAAACCCAATTTGGGAAAAGCCACCAACAACATGTCACCAAATTTTCACTCTTTTGAAGTGAGCTCTATTAGGAGCCAACCCTATTAAAGGTTCACAATACACATTATTAAACATGACCTGGTTAGAGTTTTTAATCACCCTATTAGGAGTGGCCTTGTAAGAGGACTTTGATCATTCCATTTAGAATGTCACCTTGTTAAAGGATTTAAATAGACTATTAAGTCTTTCAAAAAACTATTAGGTCAATGTCTATTAAAAGGATTTCAATACAAAATGTTTACAATGATTAGAAAGAAAATAGTAGGGGTTTGATCTATATGATTAAAACTCACTTTGCAAGTTTAGATCACTATTTGGTTCATGTGTTGATTCACTGATAAGCTCTCCACTGTCATCTATGTTCTTGATTCACTTGGCAACCCTTCAAGAAATCAATCTTCTCCTTCCAACAAAACTTAAGTCATCTACTCAGATTTCACTTATTAATATCAACAACAAATGTGCAAGCAATCTCCTTTATCTTTGCATTCACACTTGTGTGTCTCTAATCAAACTTCTTCTATCTGTGCTTGACACTTACACCCACACTCTACTCTTGAGTTCAGCTTTGTACCTCTTTAAATAGGTAATTCTTTCTTTTCCATTCTCCACAATCACCATAGATCTTAAGGTATAGGATTAGGTTCAAGACAATTCATTGTACCTATCCACCTTCTTGATCATTCTCTAGAAACTTCTATGGAATCCATCAATTAGGTCTTTACTTAATCCTTGCCTTGAATTTAATGATTCAACTAATCAATCTTATCTTCAACATGATTTACATCTCCCAAGAAATCAACCAAGTCGGCTAGGAATTACTATTTCCTTGAATTCAATCTCAAAATTGTTACTTGACAATCACCAAGTTTTGATACTCAGTCATCACATAAGCACTTGGTTGAAGTAAAACTTCTAGCTCGATATCAACTATCTTGTTCCGTTGATACTGATGCTTGGTGAACACTAGATTTATTCAAAAAATACTATGGCTCGATTGACACTAGCATCACTCACCATTCTGTAACCTTTTACTCTATTTTCTAGCTTAGCTTAACTTCCTTGATATAAACAATCACTATGTCTTATCAAAATCTAACTATTCAAATGCCCATTGTAGCTTTCTTTTCATAACTCAACCTTTCCTCTAGGTACTATTGTTATGAGAAATTTCTTAAATCCTCTTCATCAATGAAATAGATATGGCATTTATATTAGGTAGAAATATGTCTTATCAAATATATTTGAAATCAATGACAAAACGAAAATTGTCCCAATTGTAAGTCTCCAATAGTATCATGTTTAGTTTGGTTATGAAATTGATAAAAAGCTTGAGGAATAAAGTGTGGACTTGATGTAGTAGAAGGAAAAAGAGGCTTAATAGCAGTAAGTGTAATCATATTAGCACTAACCAACCTAATCATAATAGAATAAAAAGATTCATAGAGAGGAGTAAACTTATAGTTCATTTGAAAAATAGTGCAAGAATTAGGGACACTCTGAGATAAAGAAGATACTTGATCATCTACTATATTCATGATTTTTTGATCTTGACATAATTTTTTAGGTTTGTAGAATTTGTTAGGAATAGGTGTGAGATCACTCTTATTAACAAGTATAGGAGTCATTGGAGTGGTGCACTCAAACTGACTCACTTGTAATTGATAATGATAAATCATTGCACAGATTTGTGAAAAAGAAGTAAACTCAGTAAGAAAAATCTTATCTCTAATGTGTTTTTATAAATTTGCAATAAATATATGTTGAACACCAATATCAAGCACATGATAAGAAATATAAGACCAAAAATGCTTAAATCTGCCAATAAAATTAGTCACTTTCTCTTTAGGGCCTTGTTTACAATGCATCAAATCAATCAAAGAAATAAAAAAACCAATATTATTCTAATTTTTTTGTATGAAAGCATTAGCATGTTCATGAAAAGAGTCAATATAATAAGGTGACAAAGAGAAATATCATTGTAAATATTTGTCACAAAAAGTGCAAGAAAACAACTTAGCTAAAATCCTATGGTCATGAGTATAGTCACTACATAGAACTTGGAAAGTTTTAAGATGTGTCATAGGATCACCATTACCATTGTAAGTTTCAAGGCAAGGCATATTAGGTTGTAAAGGAGAAAACATAAATATAATATCAAAAGAAAAAGAACTACCCACATGTAGGAACATTACACTTAGATTGAGTGAAGGAAGCAAGTTGTTGTTGCAAAGAAGACATTGTCTAAGCTAGATTAAGGATAGTAGAATCATTAGAAGGAATAGGTGGAATAGGCACATTTGACACACTAGGAAAAGTGTATGAATTAGCCAAAATAGAAGAAACCATAGCTTGAACATTTGGAACCATAGTAGAAGGATTAAGACAAGTGAAAGGAACACTATTATATGAAGGTTGTGAAGTTGGCAATGAAATAGGAGGAATGCTCACAAGAAAAGAAGGGATAGGAAAATGACTAAGATGATTAGATATCTAGATAGAAGTACTCATAATAGGGGGAACATAAGTGGAAATGCTAGCACATAAATAGGAAAAATGGGCTTAAGAGTAGAAATAAAAGGAGTCATCCTTGCTTCAGAAGCAACTTGATTCAAAGGATTAAGATGAGTATGGACAAGGTGAGTAAGAGCACACAAAATATTAACACCATGTTCATCATTATAGATCCATTTTTTTAGAGCATCAAAAGTAGCAATAGTTTCGGTATTGTGATTTTCTTGTAAAAGCCAAAAATGTATTTTATCAATCTTAGTAGAAAGCTTATCAACATGGTCAAGAGGGAATCTTAAAGCTCCATCCTCATCATGAGATGAGTGGAAATAGTCATGCTCCATAGAAGGATTAGGATCATGAGAAACCATAGGGTCATTAAGGTTTCAAAGAAGAGGAGAAGAGGAATCCAAATTAAAAAGAGCCATGAGTCTATGAATTCTCTTAATAAGAATGATATAAGTAGGACTAAAAGTAGTAAAGATCATACAACACACAAGAAAAAAAGACACTAATAAATATAACCTTATGATAGGAACTCCAAAAAAATATAATGTAAAGAAATATATAGAGCACACAAAGATAGATCACAAGATAAAGAGCTAACTTTGAATGAAAAACTAACACCAAAGTAGAAGTGAAAATGTTGTAAGCCGAGTTCACCAATAAATGTGAGGTAGGAAATAAGAATCAAGGATACAAAATGTAAGTTCATCACATAACCTACTCACATATATGCATGTATATAATGTAGAAAGAGAGAATATAAGGAAAAAAATCCTTTCAATCTCAATTCTAAGGAACTAAGTCTAGAGAGATTAGTGTTAACTAAATGAATAAGGAACACTAATGTAAACTAGATCTAGGAAGAATAGAGGAAAGGTATCCAATTCCTTAAAACCCTCAGTGTGTGTGTATGAAATGCAAGATAGATATATTGTCTAGTCAACTAAATACCTCAATAACAAAGGATTGGACATCCTTTCACATTGACTCCATCATTAGACATAATCACATGTTTCCCTAAGAATAACACACTGACTTCATTTTATTTTGTCAACTTGGGAGCATAAGCTTGAGAGGGTGACTACAAAATATATGCTCTAATTCCTCTTTAAGTCATTATAACTAAAATATAAAAGGAATTTTGAAGGAAACTAAGTAGGAACTAAAATGACATCTTGTGTTAAAGCTTAGAGTACTACTACTACAAATAATAAATCTATCTATGCACCTATGCTACAGAAATAGTTCAATGATTCTATTATAAATGGCTATAGGAATAATAGAAGTTTACTTTGCATAGAAAAAAAAAATTAAATAAAATCTATTCTAACAAAGTAGTTCACTCACCAAGTGGGCCCCCTTGGATGAGTGAATAGAGAAGATGACCAAGACAGAAGATGGAAACTTGAACTTTGTATTCTCTTCATTCATAGTAAGGGGTTACATCTAATTAAAAACAAGATTACACACTATTGATGTGAAAAAACAATCTATTCTATCTTCCTCCTAGAAAAAACTTCTTTCAAAGCTACAACGAGCATTATTTAAAGGAAAGCTACAACAACTTCCTACTTCTATGATTAATCCATCAATGAGGATCAATTACAAATCAAAAAGTTTACAACAGAAATATCATTAAGTGTGATTTAACTCCTCTAAGAATATAGTAGGTTGAGGAAGCTATATTTGTGTGCTACCATAATAAAAATCACACAATAATATAATTGTTGTGGTGATTCATCAATTTGGTTAGCATATGTGTGGCAAGTACCTACAAAACATTGAATGCAACAAATTACACATACATATATATTAATTTCATCATTAATGTTAGAAAAGGTATAATGTTCAAAGTGTCACTCTTTGCAAATCCTTTGGCTATAGGAATGAATCTACCCAAACATAGCATGGATGAGGAAACATTTATCAGGATGAAATATTACTTCATTAAACCATAGAAGTCCATAGATTCAAGAAAACACAACATATTTGAATTGTCTATACTTCAATCTTCATGTCTTAACATATAGATAATATATTCATAAAAATATAAGTTCTTTTGCTCAAACCATAGAGTCATAAATTTTTTTTGCAAGATAATTCTTTAAAAAATAAGATAAAAGGTTCTCAAAATAATAGCCTTTTAGAGGCTCATCATTCCCCCAACTGATCTATTTCTAGTCCCCAACAATCATGAAGCTTCTAATTCAAGAATGCACTCTCTAGTCCTTAGGTGTCCTTTCACCTGACTCATTCTTCACATAATCGAAGTAACCATAATTTGTCTTAAGCCTCTTCCATCGCCAAACTTCAGTAGTCATGTCATGATCTTCTACATTGTCATTTGCTGCTAGTAGTGGTTGCAAGAGAATTGGGGGCTGATATCTTAATGGTAACCAATGTTTGCATTGATTTCTCCCCAAGTCAATATACCAAGGAATCCTAATTATAGCAAGAGTCTAGTTTTGTGGAGAGTGGGGTTCTCTTATTTTTAGATCATGTGGCATTCTAACCAATCACTATGTTGAGGCAACATTTGTTGTCTCAACATTATGAGATAAGTGTTGTTCCTAGTCTATAAAGGCCCTTTCTTTGACTGTACTCACCTAACCAAGTCTTGTAGGATTGCCCAAAATAGAAATCCAATTGGTGCAAGGAGGGATAGAATAACTAGGGCCAAAGGCACACCCAACTATCCAAACCACCCTACAAGAGTGAACACAACAAAAACACAATACAAAGAATAGCAACCAAAGGAGGATGAAGAGAAAATCACTTTTAGTGATTCATTAAATAATCAACATACATGCCTAGCTGTAAGGCCTTTTAGGTTATAACCATGTAACAATTCAATTACAATCCTTAATGATCCTACTTTGCATTCTGCTCCTTACTATTCTAAGTTTTTGTTTTCTTTTTAAAAACTCGATCCTAGACCTCCTTAAATACTTGTGCAACCACAATTCAACCTATCACAAAGCTAAACCTTACATTAAATGTATGCACAACCATAAGTAAGCTCACAGTAAATATTAACTACCTATACCAAAATTAAATGCAAGCAAGGTCAGACCAAACTAGAACCAGGCACATACTACTCAACAAATGAAGATTTATATATGTTTAAGTTGTGATTGTTCTAGTAGACATGAATGCAAAATTAACAATATTAGATTTCCACAATTCATTTGTAATGCAAGTTCATTTTGGATTTGATTGTGTGTGTGTTTTTTAGCATCATCATTTCAGATCACTCTCTATAATCCATCATCAGTAGGATGAGAGATTGCAGGATGCATGCAAAATGTCAAATCATGGGTAAGGCATGTGAACTATTTTATAGAATGCCTCAAAGAAGCTAAGAATATTGAAATACTTACAAGGGTGTGAGGCACTTCATATTTTTTGATCACACAATATGGTTTAAGAACTCCTCCTCATCGATTAACTTTCACTACAGACTGACAATCTTCATCTCTGTTGTGGGCTCCTATCCTCTATATGAGTGTTGATGTAGAAGCCAAAGTGGAAAAAATAAGTGAAGGTGTGTTGAATAAGGCTTCTAATCTCAACTTGGTCAACATTGTTTATTTAAGGGCTATGGACTAGGCAATTCTTCAATGTTCGACAATTAGGGGTAGCATTGCATCCTCTTTAACTATTACATGTACAACCCTAGGAGGAAATAGGTTGTTGGCTGTTTCTTCTAGCCTAGAAGGATATGACTACAATAAAGACTAAGCTCAATCAAATATTCCCAAGTTCATAGTAGCTTCTACAATTTCAATTGATTAGTGTACAAATGTAGAAAATAACTATTTATCAAATATATGTACTAGTGGAGTCAATCTCAAGAACCAGAAGAAAACTATATATATAATACACATTCCATTTAGACACATGACAACAACAAATATTTTGAGTTCATTTGAATATCCTCAGTTTAGTGCAGTAAGCTCAACAAAATGATTTAATCAAGCCAAAGTGAAACCCTTAGATAGGTTTCCATTTGTCTTGTGTCACAACAAGTTTAGACCAAAAAAGATATGACATCCCATCATCCCCTTGAATCTTTGGAGAAAAATCTATGAATAGAAGCAAGCTTAGTAGATGCCTTCATGAATCTTAATTGCTTAACAATGCGATAGTGTTAAAGCTCTATTATTTGCTTCCATATTTCTCTTTCTTGGTTGAAAATATTTGTACTTCAAGTGCATATATGTTTAAAAAGAATTAATTAGTGACTAAGGCAAAAAAAGATGTAAATGTATCCACTATGGGTCCCTCCTTGTTTGAAATTATTTTTCATCATAAAAACTAAACATAATAGGAACAACAATAAACACACAAATCCTCGTTGTTTTTCTATTTCATATCAATTATAGACATAAAAGCCACTAGTCTATTCCCTGCATTTTAACCAAGCACAAAGGAAAAACCATCATCCATATAGAATACATAAGATTGTTTATAAATGCTAAAAACTATAATATAATTCAATTGGAATTATAACCACTTACTCAGTCATTAACATGAATTCCTTAAATTCTCCATGAAAATGAAATTTGCTAGAGAATAGTGATGTAGAAGGTAACCAAGTACACAAAAATAAGGTTGATCACCCATATCAACTAGAATTTAGTATAATTTAACTTCATCTTCACTTAGATTTATTATTAATTGAGTGCAAGCCATTTGCTTTCAAATAATTGAAACTTCCCTCTAGTCATGTTACCAATTTCATAATTTAAGACAAGTTTCAATATCAAATTAATTTTCAAAATATCAGCACATTGTTAATGAGAAAGTATTTAAGCACTCACTTGACTTTTGTGCTTCACCAATTACTGTTGTCTTTGGCTTTTTATCAGTAGTAATTTTAGGTTTTGTAGATGACTCCAAAAAAGTCCTCTTCTTGTTAGCAGTCTCAACCTTTCATCAAGAAGGTCTTAAATGAGCTATAAGATAGAATAAAAAAAATAGAATAATACCTTCCCAAATGGAAACCTTCCAATCCATCATCATACCATGGGTTTATTTTTATTTGCATCCTTGTCACTTTCATCTTCAAAAATTCTTCTGAATCACTGTCACTTCTTCTTGCAAAACAACCAGATATTGGGTCACTTATGAAAACTTTGTATAGTCCAAAAAAATATAATCTCCACAAGATATTAATGTGAAAATAGTATAAGATGAGGAACAATATTCATTTTTGAATTACTACAATTTTTCATTAGTTTTAAATAAAAATGAACCAACAAAAAAAAATAGAGAATCGACCAAATGACAACTAAACAAATTTACATGTACACAGTATATTCCAACCAAAAAATAATGAATAGCTAAAAGACTAGAAGTCATCAAAAAACATTCAATACAATTAGTTTCTAGGTAATAAGACTACATAAATATATAGATGTGAAAATTTGGGTCAAACCTTACCTGAACACCAGGTCACCCCTTTGCAATATCATCCTGAACACTGTCCAACTCATTGATCCATCCCCACAAGACCCTTCTATTCTTATGATTATCAAAAAATGTTTTGGATGCGTAGAATTTTCCATAATAATATCTCAATCCATATTTGTTGTCAGCACTTGTATTGTCTAGAACATACTTATCAATGTCTATGAAGTAAGTCCCAATTGTATAATACTCAAATCTTGTTTCATTGAGGGATGCCTTCAAGACATGTTTGATCTTAGGCCCAGTAATAGAAGTATCAAGACCATGTTTTTGTTGGCATTATGATACATTTTTGTCATTAGTTACAACACTTATTGGATTCTGAATGCTTACCGAGCTCTCACCGGAAGCCAAGCTTTACCTAGTTCTCAGTGTTTACCGAGTAATCAAGGTGAACAAAGAAGTCGGTATTTACCGAGTAATCAAGGTGAACAAAGAAGCCAATATTTACCGAGTAATCAAGGTGAACAAAGAAGTCAGTGTTTACCGAGTGATCAAGGTGAACAAAGCATCCAGTGTTTACCGAGAGTTCAAGGTAAAGAAAGGAATCAATTTTGACCGAGTGAAGATGTACTAAGATGTAATCGAGAACTTCATGATAATCGAGCTCCTGAGGTTATCAAGGAAATTAATTTTACCAAGCTCAGACGGTTATCAAGGAAACTAACTATCACCAAGTCACAAGGTTCTATCAAGTGTTTCCTTTGATCACCGAGCTACAGTTCAGATAGAAGTATTCACCGAGTGACATCTCTTCTACCGAGTCTCTAGTGGTTACCGAGTTCAGAACTACTTGAAGTGTTTAGTATGAACCGTGCCTTCACTTCTACCGAGTGCATGACGATGCCGAGTAACACAGTGGACGCCGAGTATCAGAAGGACACTGAGTTAGTTCAGTGAACCCGAGTTTTTACCTTGGGCCGACTTTGTATAGAGATTTGCACTTATTGTTTAGCTGACCTTGCATGTATTGTTTAGCCGACCTTGCATGTATTGTTTATATGGATGGTATATATATGCAATGTATTGTATCATTCAAATATAGTTGTTATGGCAATGGTAATGAATGGAAATGTGAAAGTGTAAAAGTGTGAAAGTGCGAAAGAAATACATGCGTGCGAAAGTATGTGGGCTGAATTGTGAAGATATTTAGCAGGTCGAGTTTTGAAGAAGAAAAGTTTTATCTATCACATCAAGGTGAATCAGAGCATAGTGGATCTTATCAGCAATCAGTTGCAATCAGATCCACTGTTTCATTCTAACAGGTGAATCAATTTTTGTAAATCCTTTAACAAGGTAGACTTAACAGTCTTTTGTAAATCTCCTAACAGAGTGCATACTTTATTGTATGTTTGGAAATCCTCTAACAAGGTGGATCTAGCAATCCTTTGTGCTCCTAACAGGGCAGATCACCAGAAGTGGTCATTGTAAGCCTTAACCGGCCAACTTCATACTGCAGTAACGAAGCTTGTGGGTTTCATCCCCACCCCAGTTTTACTTTCTATTTGGAAGGTTTCTGGGTCACCAAATCTGTGTGTTCAAGTGTTGCAAATGATTTTGTTTCATGCTTACAGTAGGTTACTTGGATGAATGGTGAATATATTAGTATACAGTTTTATTGTTTGAAATTTTAGAAGTTACTGATTCACCCCTCCCCTCTCAGTAACTTGTCATATCTTGAATATTTCCAACAGTTTTCCCAATGGAGAAATAGGATAAAAATCAGGGTACTCCCACATTCTTGTCTTCTTAGAGGAATGGAGAGGGTCCTTCTTTTTGGTCCAGTGAACAAAATCTTTGCTTGTGTAAAAAAGGGCCTTTCCATTAAGATGCCAATCTTCCTTATTTTCCACAACAATTCTCCACCTTCCATCTTTTCTAAGCCATCCAGTGGTTGGATCTTTGAAAGAGCTCCCATTGAGTCCTTTCTCTAGAACAATGATGGGATTTTCAGGGATCTTCACTTATTCTTTTAAGTAGGGATCAGATGGGTCTTTAGGAACAACCATGTTTTGAATCTATCTAGAGGAGTTGTCCCATCTTGTGTAAAGAATCATTGGCTTTTCTCTAGAAAAAGGTGTAGCAAAGCTAGACTAGCAACCTTTTATGTCATACAATTCACTTGGAATGATTACAAAGTATAATGGCTTCCAATTAATCAGATCCTTCGACACACCATGCCCGCACATAATGTTGCCCCATATTGCCCCCTGAGGATTGTACTAGTAAAACAAATAGTACAAACATTTGCAGAACATAGGCCTTGTAAAATATATTGGATGTTAAATTCATTCTCTTTTTAATTTTAGATGAGCCATTTACATAAATCAAAACTTCAAAATGAAATTACCAAACTAATGAAGATGAACAAATAAACTCACTATTTGGATCTGTTCGCAATTTACAATCCAATGATAGAAATTGAAAAGATCAAACAGAGAAAAATAATCAAATTAAAATGCCCAAAACACCAACTATATAAAAGATTGAACTTTAGAGTTATTTAGCTTGTTTGCAAAAGAATTTGAGGAACTAAAAGAAAAGTAGAAGATTTCTAATCATTTTAACCAACCAAAAAACAATGAATAACTAAAAGACTAATATATCCATTTTCTTCATGTTGCAAGATAAATTTCCAACTTTGCATACTCTCATATGTTTGTGGACAATCTTAACCCTATATCAAAATAATGGACCATTTTACCTATTTCAATCTAGCTGCATCTAGGTAGCTCTTTTATTCCTCTATCTTTTATCAATCTTCTTACCTTTTGAAAATTACTAGATCTCCCCATTTTTGCACAAAGACATAATGTGCTCCATTATTTGGATATAGGATTAAGATAGGGATGATGCTGGAAAAGGTTACAAAGTCACACTTTATACCTTATAGTTGTACTTTTTAAAGAAGCTCCAAATCCCTTTCAAAAGAACACACTATGTGCATATCCTGTAATGATTGTAATCTACATGACCATGTTAGGTTGACACATTTTGTCAAACATCTTATGTGCTTTTTGTATGTTATCACATTTCACATACATGTCTATTATCTTATTCCCAACTCTAGCATTTGATGAAAATCTACATTCAATTATGCTTTCATGGATGTCCATGCCCTTTTTCAAAGCTCCCATTTTAGCACAAACTGGGGGGATGCTAATGAGGTTTAACTAATTGAGTTAGATATTAGTTTATTGTACTTATTCAAAAACCTCCATAGATTTTTCAATAAGTCCATATTGTGCATATCTAGATATTATTGCATTCCATGAGACCACTTTTGGTTGAGTCCATTTTTTGAAAAGTCTTAATACCTTAGTGAGATCACTATTTTGTGCATGCCCTACAATTTTTGCATTCCTAGAGACCATGTCACACTGAGGAATTCTATCAAAAAATGCACATGCCTTCCCTATACTTCCATATTTTGCATACATGTCAATTAGTGAATTCCCAACAATGATATTAGAAAAAAATCCATTTTTTATTATGTTAAGATTGATATTCATGCCCTTTTTCAAATCTTCAATTTTGTCACAAGTTGAGAGCATGATAGAAAAAGTGAACTGATTGGGCTTGTTACCAATTTGTTGCATTTGACTAAAAGCATCCAAGACTTTTTCCACAACCCCATTTTGAACATCAAACAATGATTGCATTCCATGATCCCATATTTGGTTGAGGTATATCTCTAAAAATAAGTAAAGCATCACCAAAACTACCATTTTGTGCATATCCCACAATCATTACATTCCATGTAACCACTTCTCATTTAGGCTTTCTGTCAAATAGTTTGTGTGCCCTCTGCAACCTTCTACATTTTTCATACATATCCTCCAGGGCACTCTCGATTATAACATTTGGAAAAAGTTCCTTTTTAACTGTGGTCTAATGGATATAGATGCCGTGTTTCAAATATCCCATTCTAGAACATGCTAGGAGAATACTAGAAAATGTGATCCAATTCGGTTAAACACCTGCACACAGAATTTTCCAAATAAATCTCAAAAGAATTCCCAACAAGACCACATTGTGTGTATCCACAATAATTGAATTCCATGAAACCACATTTGGTTGAGGCATTTTGTTAAATAGCATTAGAATCTCTTTCAAAAGACCATTTTGAGTACATCTGGTAATGATTACATTTCATGATACCAAATTCAGTTTAGGCATCTCTTTAAAAAGCTCTAAAAGCTCATCAACAAAAGCATTTTGTGCATATCGTGTGATCATGGTAGTGCATGAAACCACATCTTGGTTGGGTGATTTATCAAATAATTTGTGTGCCTATTGTATACTTCCACACTTTGCATACATGTCCATCAAGGCACTTGCAACTAGAATATTAGATAGATATCTATTTTATTTTATACTCTTGTCTAAATCCATGCCATGGTCCAAATCTGATATTTTGGCACTAGCTGAGGACATTGGCTAAACAACTGAAGATTTATACCTTGACAAGTACCCCACATTTTCCCTACACTACCGGTCTACTATGAAACATAGACATACTTCCTGTGGGGTTTATATATGAAGCCCAATAGTCTTTAATTTATTATGTACAATTTATTATTGTTTCCCTCCAATTTAATAGCTAAAGTAAATAGCTAGACCAAATATAATAACACTGACACATCAAAGATATGTAAATTGATCACAAAATCACCTTATTTGGATGCACATACATGCAACTTAAAAATTACAAATGTAAACTTACTTCAAGTATTGTCGGCCATCAAAGCCACCAGGAGCATACAAAACTCCACCCAAAACTGCTCCTACTAAAGAAAATCACTGCCAAAGCAGAGATCTAGAAAAACAAAGCACAAAACATTTATATTAGCAATTGTAATCACCTAAAAATGGTCATCTATACTATTAGTCCCCTTCTCAACATTTTGGCTAATTTAATTAATCATTTACCTAGACCAAATTGCTAATAATCAATTAATTTGATTATAACCTATAGTTTGACTATGCTATCCTAAGTTCATTATTTTATTAAAAGAACATGTCCCCTTTTAATTAAATAAAAGACCCCATTCTTCTAACCCACTTAAAGTGCACACATAAAGTCCTTTTTATATTTTGCAATTAAAAGAAAAGGCTTTGTGACTTTTGTCTTATATGACAAGTCAACTTATATTCTATTGGTTGACTTGTGTGTGCACATGGATCACTCCTCCTTTCAAATTCCACTTTGATCATCCACCATCTTCATCTTGATCTCTAACATCTATACAACTTTAAAAGGGAGAGAGCTTTTCCCCTCAAAGGATCCATCCTCATTCGAATATTGTTATGCTGTAGGTTTTCTAACAGAACTTTGTGGAGAACTTCTCACTTCTTGTCTACATTCTCTCATTCCATCATACTAGCATAAGATCATATGGCATTCTAAGCATAGTTGCATGTTAGTTTAGCTTTTATTTTTGCAATAATCTCACATAGCTTAACAGTTGGTTTTGTAACACTCTCATTCATGCTTAGAATAGTTGCACTTTGCATATTCATTCTAGTGTAGTCTTCATATTTGAATTTTTATCCTTGAGGGATTCATTGTAGACACTTGCATTCTTGCTCTTGTCTCAAAGAACCTCTCGTTGCATTGTTTACTAGCAAGAAGCGTATCTCTAAGGCTCGGCTGAGAGCCTTCAAACTTGAAACATACCTTCTTGCACTCCATGGATAGGGAGCTCTAAGCTGGCATTCTAAGCTGGCATTCAAACATTCCAAACTCATGGAATCATTTGGATAGAAGGGTTTAGAGTGTGACACAATTTGAGTGTACATTTTTGGCGCCCACCATGGGGCATAACATAAGGTTTTTTCCTTTGCATTCTCATTTTTATTGCATTTTTTCGATTGTTGTCTATACTTTTAAAAAAAAATTTACAATCGCAGTTCTGGGTGACATTTTCTAGTTTTGTACGATAGTTCACAGTACTGTCGCATGATACTTTTTGTGGAAATAGTGTCACACTAGTACACTGAAAACTATCACCTTGTTATAGTCAACTCTATTGGCTAGTTGAAGTTAATATATCACATAAATAAATTCTTTTCTTTAGTAAGCTGAGAAGTGTCGTATGATAGTTTTCCAACAAAAAAAAAAAAAACCATCGCCTGACAGAGAGTTGCTTGCTATTTGACGTGTTTGGGTCAGTTTTTAAGGGTTGTTGGTTGGTTTTTGGTTTTTACAAGCTCTTAAACTATTTTACAGAGGTCTACTTGCAGAGTTCCCTTTTATTTTTAAAGCTAACCCGTGGTGCTAATGGTTGTGGTTGTAGTTGCCATGTTGAAAACTTGAAACATTTCCTAAAAAACTGTATGTCAAAGCTTCAAGTGCAAAAAGGCTACTAACCATTGTTTGCAAGGTTGCCCAATGCATAAAAACCCCAAATTGTTTGTTTACTTTTATTTAATGTGTGGCTTATACTAGTTGTTTATCTTTCATATGCACATTAAAACTTGCAATTGGGGTCCTTTGGCAAGAGGAGAGTATGCTCTTCACCCTTGTGGTGAATCAAAAATCTGGACTTGTCTTTGGATTTTTAAAAATAAGGGGTAATTGAGACTTCTTGGTATGCTTGGGGGAAACAATCGAGATAGGAGAGTATGCTCTTCACCCTTGTGGTGTATCAAAAATTGAGACTCTTGAGAGTAGATCCATTTTGTGATAGTTAGGATCCTTTAGCAAGCTTGCTCTTAGACAACCTGAGAGGAACAACCCAAGTGGGGACAAGAAAATTACCCGGATCTTCTAACCCACTATAAAATCAAGGCTACCAAAGACACAAAACCTTGGTAGACGTAGTGTTTGTCTTCGCCTAGTGTGATTGCTTATGGGATTTTGACCAGAGGGAGATCACTAGGCAAGAATGCTTAAGGTGCTCTTATGGCCATGAGGCTTGTTACCCATCACAAGGTGGGGTGTCCCATAATTGGGAGCAACACTATGAATGAAAGCCCTATCTAAACACCCTAAGTTAGTAACTACCCTTTTTAGCCGCTCAACTTCTTGGTGCAAGGATCGATCCTAGTGGACTACCTGGATCACCCCAAGATTTTACACTCACCATATGTGTTCCCTTAGTTGTGCTTATGGCACTTCTATGAAAAAGCTAAAATCTCTTGTGGGTAGCCACTTGGTGTGAGGAAAAGGAGCATCAAGCATGGGCCAAGTTGTTGAGTGATGAACCATGACCTTAAGGTAGATTACTTGGCTACTATTTTTCGATGTGTTGACCTGTGTTTACATTCTAGCAACATGAACATTTTGGTAATATTGGTAGGAAAACTGTTCTAATATCACAAGTGTGTGTTGACAAGGTTGTTGTTACCCTTCATCAATTGTTTGAAGACATGTCAAAACACTTATTGTTTGCAAACCTTGTTGATAACTAACATGAACTAAAACGTACACTGTTTGATTTGAAAAACCACCTAACTATCGAGATTAAAACATAAAATTTGGAGTCAAAATTGGTCTTTTGTACACACAAATTGGCACTTTATTGTTTGGTCTCTGAAGAAATATTGCATACTAAATTTTTTCCAAAATTGTATCGCCCTGATGTTGTGAGTTATATCACTTTTGTATACTGCGTTCTATCATACCAACTTGTGCGAACTGTCACCTTCAAGAAAAGTGTCGCCCTGAAGTTTCAAACTATATTGTATGACATTTTATGCTATCCTACTATCACCTAGTCTCTAAGAAAGTGTTGCCTGGAACTATTTGATGCCAAAATAGGGTTTGTGTTTTGATTTTTTGATCTAGGGTCTCGTCGCTTCCATCTCCTAAGTCCTGGTCATACATCTGTATGTTAGGAAGCTGTCCTAAGTCAAAAAGATGAGTTTAGTCTATCAAATGTAAATCTTAAAACATCCTTGATGAATCACTTGTCAAATATGGTTACCTCTCTTCTAGCTATTTCCTATTGAACTTCTTGTTCACCTTCTCAGCTTGAGTCACCAATGCTGTAAATTCTTGAGTGATGTTTGATAAGCCATCTGATATACTTTGACAAGTGACTAATCTTGGTTGTGATAGCTTCAAATCTGACATACTTCTCTTATCCTATTAAGAAAAGATAAATCCTTACATGCTGGTCACAACCAGACATCAAGGTGGTGATGGTAATCATACCCCTTTCATTTTCAGGCAATTGGAGACACCACCTAAGCATCCTTGCAAACAACTTTGTCTGGAAGATCCTGAGTCTACCCAAACACAAACAACTAACGTTAGGCATAATCCACTTTATAGTTTTGATAATCTATTTGGTACACCCTCTAAGACACCCAAGGATACAAGTGGTATAGTCACTATGGTGCACCCTGATGAAATTAAATATCGCTTAGAAGAACAAGCACGTGAAACCCAAAAGACTTTGGAGGCTATATACACTATGGAAAGAGAAAACCAACAAGTCAACACTGACAATTAGGCACGCTATGAAGGACATAAAGGAACTTTTCCTCAAAATCCTTTTGAGAAAAGTGATGGCAATCACACACCACCAAGGACTCCTAGAGCTACCACTGGCGCATGTCCTTCACCACCTAAACCATCCCATCATGATAGTGATGAAGAAATAACTAGTGAAGATGTGATCAAATTTCAACAAGATGGCTTCGCCCAAAAACTAATGCTTAGAGATTTAGAGGAAAATGGAGACCAATACTTCTGATACATGGCAGCTAGGGGATGGAAAACCCCTCAAGGTTTTGATGTTGAGCATATAATTCCAAAATGAGAGCCCATTGAGGCTGAAATCTTAAGGGAAGAAATACAAGAACTAAGGAAACAATTTGCACAATTGCAAACTTCAAAAGAGCCACCTAAGACATCATTTTTTGAATCAATTTGTGCTCTTCCATTTGATAGGAGTCTTTACATGCTACCATTTCCTAAAGATATAGAGGTTCCTAAATATGACAAATATGATGGAAATGGTGATCCTCACGATCATGTGAGACATTTCTATGCTCTTAGCATGGATTTTATGCATGAAGACACCTTTCTTATGAGGTTATTTCCTAGGAGTCTAAGAGGACAAGCTATAGAATGGTTTACAAAACTGAGTCCTCCTCTTAAAAATTTGATGAACTTGCACAACGCTTTATCCAACAATATTCATACAAAATTCAACATCCTGTAATTGTGCTAGACTTATGCAACATCAAATAGAAACTGGGAGAACCTTTTGCAATGTACCTTCAACAATGGAGATCTTTATACTCTCAGTATCCTCAGCAAGTGCTCGAGGCTAAAAAAATTGACATTTTTGTCAATATGCTTGTATTCAAGTTATACTTTGATCTAAGAAAATAGTTATTCACATCCTTCAACACCATGGTGGAGAGTGCATATCGCATTGAGGATGTTGCTATCAAAAGAGGTGACATTGTTATAAACAAAGACAAAAGTAACAATGGGAATGGTAAAGACAGAGGAAAACCTTGGAATAAGAACAAATATGTTGTCAAAGATGGAGTAGTGGACACTCCTAAGACCAAGGAACCTGCGTTTAACCTTTCTAGTGCCATCTATGTTGCGAAACAACAAGAAAGTTTGAAACCACAAACATTTGACAAGAGCTCTAAGTTTACCAAGAAATGACGTGTTTACACGCCTATGGTTGAGCCTTATGGGGTGGTTCTAAAAGCTTTGATTGTGAAAAAATTGGTTACTTTACTAGACAACTCTTGTCCTTATGATCCACTTGTCAGACCTCCATGGTGGAGAGAAGACCACACTTGCAGTTATCACTGAAGAAAGGGTCATAACACTAAAAACTATTTTAAGCTCAAAGATGTAATTCAAGATCTCATTGAGGAAGGAAAAGTTGTCACAGATGGCCTCATTAAAAATGCTGATGAAAAAGCTTTTAAACAACCCTTGCTAGAATACAAGAAGGGTGAAACCTCAAAAGCTATAAAAAAGAATCATGATGCCAAAATCAGTTATGCTTATGCTAACACTGACAATGTTATAGGCATTCTTGAACCCATTAAATACATATGTATGGCAAGCTCCAACAATGACAACTGGCCAAATTATGATGCTGAAGATGAACGACCAAAAGTGGTCTTAAGGACATGATCCACTCCTCAAGACCATATTGATACTAGACCCAAGGTGGTACTCCGAGTGGCTAAGTCTTCATCTTGTCAGAGTGAACCACTTAACCTTGTTACTAGGGGGCAATCTAAGGTTGTCCTAAAAGTTGCTCATGACCCTAAAAATGCTTCATCATCAAAGCAACCAATTACTTCTAAGATCTGCAACTATGATCTTGTTAGCCAACTACAATGCGCACAAGCACAAATCTCCATTTTCAAATTGCTAGAGTTATCTCCTTTGCACAAGGATATCCTTGAGAAAGCTTTATGTTTTGTCAACATTCCCACAGATATTGATGTGGAATGATTCCAAGCTATGGTGAACCACATCTCCTAGCCTCACTATCTCACCTTTTTTGAAGAAGATGATCGAGCTCTTAGTCATCCCCATAACCTTGCTCTCCATGTTGAAGTTCAAATATTTCATACCCGCATCCATTGAGTCCTGATAGACAATGGTGCAGGGTTAAATATTATCTCATTCAATGTGATACAATAGTTGGGCATGTTAGAATTTTCCATTGACCCTAGGTGAAAGATCACCATAAAAGCCTATGATGAGGTTGAACACCCTTCTAAGGGTTTAATTGTGCTACCAATTTGAGTTAGTCCAGTGGAAAAATATGTTGTCTTCCAGGTCCTAGATATACCTCTCACATATAACTTGTTGTTAGGATGACCGTGGATTCACAACATGCAAGCGGTGCCCTCTACGTACCATCAATGCATCAAGTTCCCATTCAATGGTACTGAGATAGTTGTCCCCAGTGGCAACTCGATGTCCATCAACACATTGTCCATTGCTAAAACACTGGTCCCATACAACCACTCTTCTCATGAGTTGGCACCATCTTTTACAAAGTGTGAACAAAAACTAAAAATGATGAGCCTTTTTATGGGCGAGTACACTTTGGACTCTATTGCTGCCTTACCAATTTCTCCTCAGTCCTATAGGAAACCAACTATCGCAAAGAAGCCTTCCACTTCTACTATGACACTTTTTGGCTCTTTTGTGTAATCATCAATACCTCTAGAAGTAGAAAATGAAGAATAGACCATTAAGGACTGGATCTACAGAGAAGAGGAGGATGAGGAAGTTATAGTGACTACTCCTATTTCTCCTAAAAAATATGGAAAAGGCTATAAATTTCTAACAAAAATGGGCTATCAGGGCCATGGCTCCTTAACTGGTCATAAAAATTCTCTAGTTGAACCTTTAACTCACACTCAAGGTCATGATACTCGAGACACTACTGGTCTAGGCTTTGGGCTAGATAATGATATACCAACATGTGATCAAAGATTGCTCACATCTAGCAAATCGGAGGGTGATGACCGTCCCATAATTGCTACCACTTCACAAGATGAAGACTTTGTCCCTCTCACTTCCCTCCTTTGGGGAGAAGAAATATTAACTACTAATAATAATGAGGAAGCTTCTACCTCCCAATAATAGGAACAAGAAGAATCTACTCCTAAGGAAACGAATAGAGGAAAAATTAGACAAAATATTTCTCGTCTCAAAGCTAGGGATTAGAGTATAGATTCTCATGAGTATGAGTGGGAAAGTCTCTTGGATACATCTTGTGAGCTAGGGGTGGATATAATTCATGCCTATACAACCTAACCAAATGTAGTCGAACGGTCTAGTATAGGGTCAGATGAGTTTGACTCACAACATGTCTCAATGGATCACGCTAGTCCCTCTAGGTCTATTCCTGAGCTGGACTCCTTTGTGAAATTCTCTATAGGCTTGACTTCACAAGTCACCAGAGATGACTCCTTCCATATCAATCACATTGAAACTTTTGCCTCACTCTCACTAATTCACCCGAATCTCATAGATTGGTCTCTCCAAAATCAAAGAGCAAAAATATGGTCTTTCCAAAATGACTATGAGATCGCTTGTTACCTAAATACCATTGAACCCATCACTTCTTCCATTATAAAACCCATGGTTAACATGATGGAATCAGATATCAAGTTAAAAGAAAAAATAAGTGGTCAGATGGCGAAAACCACATTGTGGCGGTGTTTGATCCTCAAAAAAGTAAAAATAAAGGCATATCTAATGGTGAAAACCTCCCTAAGGCACTTACGGATGAGGTACTTGGTAGTCTGCCAAGCTATTTCCAAGATACATCTTCAGTTCTCATTGAACCTACATAGCCTATCAACTTGGGTACAGAAGAATGTCCTAAGATTATTCATGTAGCTCAGTCCTTGTCAAACGAAGAAAAGACATATTCTGCTCAATTCTTTCAAGACAAGAAGGTCAACTTTGCATGGACATATTTTGATATGCCAAGGCTTGATACAAATCTCATCATGCATCACTTGTCAATCTCACTAGATGTCAAGCTTGTTAAACAAAATTTGAGAAAAATGCATCCACAAGGCAGAGTTGGAAAAACTCTTAAGTGCAAACTTCATCAAGGCCATTGATTATGTGGAGTGGATTTCCAACATTGTACCTGTCTCTAAGCATGAAAAATCCATATGAGTTTGTACTAATTTCAGAGATCTCAAAAAAGCATGCCCCAAGGATGACTTTCCAGTACCAAACATTGATATTATAGTGGAAATGACTATGGGTTATGAGATGTACTCACTCATGGATGGATTTTCTAGGTATAACCAAATCAATATAGCTCTACTAGACCAAGAAAAGACAACTTTTACATGTGCATGGGGTACCTTTTGCTGGAATGTCATGCCTTTTGGGCTTAAAAATGCTGGTGCTACATATCAAATAGCAATGATAACCATCTTTCATGATATGATGTATAAAAACATGGAAGACTATGTTGATGACACACTGGCTAAATCTAAAAAATGAGACACACATCTCAGAGACCTTAGTCTGATATTGGACTGTATGGAACAATTTCAACTTAGGCTAAATCCAAAAAAATGTGCCTTTGGTGTCACTTCTGGGAAATTGCTAAGGTATATCATTTCAGCAAAAGGCATTGAGGTTGATCCTTAAAAAGTCCAAACTATCATGGATATGCCACCATCAAAGAATATCAGTCAGCTTAGAAGTCTACAAGGACATCTACAATCCATAAGAAGATTTATCTCTCAATTGGATGATAAGGCTCAAGCTTTCAATAAAAATCTGCATAAAGGATCTACCCATATTTGGAATAGTGATTGTTAACAGAGTTTAGATCAAATCAAAGGCTACTTGGAAAAACCTCCAATTTTGATGCCACCCATTCTAGGAAAACCTTTGATTTTGTATATTTTAGCTATGAATTCTTCTCTATGAGCACTCTTAGCCCAAAGTGATGAGATGAGTAAAGAAAGAGCCATATACTATATCAATCGAACTTTGGTAGCTTATGAAATAAAATATACAATTATAGAGAAGGCATGCATTGCTGTAGTATTTGCATCTCAAAAGCTCTGACATTATATGTTGGGGCATAGAATTCACCTAATTGCTAAAATTAATGCTTTGAAATATTTATTGAGCAAAGCTGCACTTACTAGTCGTCTAGCTAAATGGATGATGATTCTCTCAGAATTTGACATTCCATCAAAGGACAGGTCATAACTGACCAACTGGCTGATTTTCCACTAGAGGATACAACACCATGCAAATTGAGTTTCTAGATGCCTCAATTATGTACATCACCTAGAGAACTTGGAAAATGTTCTTTGACGGGTCTCATACATAGAATAGAGCTGGAGCAGGTGTCTTGTTTGTTTGTCCTCATGGATATACGATTCCCAAGTCTTAAAAACTCTTATTCCCTTGTACAAACAACATTGCAAAATATGAGGCACTCAAAAATGGAATCAAAATGGCTCTTGAATGGAGAATAATTGAATTGCATATCTATGGAGACTCTCAACTTGTTATAAACAAGGTGAACAATAACTATCAAACAAAAGATGACAAGTTGATCCCTTATAAGAAGTTGATAGATTCTCTAAGGAACTATTTCACTTTTGTGACATTCCAACAAATTCCTAGAGCAGAAAACAAGGTTGCTGATGCTATGGCTACTCTAGCATCTATCTTTCAACTACAAGAACATGAATCATGATTTGAGTTCTTGGTGAAAGAACTATGTCATCCAACCTATGATTCTTCATACAACCAAGTGATTTTCACTATTGTAGGTCATGATTCTTCCCACTATGGGGCTATCTTCTCTTACTTGCATGATCAGGTTATTCTCGAAACCTTCATGCACAACCAAAAATGCCAACTCCTCTACAACGCTTCACATTACACCTTGGTCTCTTGTGACTTGTACAGGAGGGGTATAGATGAAACATTGCTTAGGTGTTTAGAGCTAGAAGAGTTTGAAAAGGCACTTGTAAAGTCCACGATGGAATTTGTGGGGCACATTCAAACAATCTTGCACTTGCTCAAAAATTGCTTAGGGTGGGATATTACTGGCCTACTATGCAAGCTGATGCTATTCGTTATGCCAGGTCCTGTCAGAAATGTCAACTTTATGGCAAGCTAATTCATGCTCTTGGACATGAGCTAATTCCCTCTATGACATACTGGCCATTCCAACAATGGGCCTTTGACTTGGTAGGCAAGATTCACCCCAGTTCATCTAGTGGTCACAAGTTCATCATTACAACCATTGAGTATTTCACCAAATTGGTTGAGGTTGTGCCACTATCTACTGCTACAGGAAAACATTTTTCCCTATTCATATTGAACCACATCATTTTCCGTTATGGTATTCCTTCTTCCATTGTTACTAATAATGGAGGATAGTTGAAAAATAAGGACCTCAAATAGTTATGCAAGAAATTCTGCATCAAACAACATTGGTCTTCTGTTTATTACCCTTAAGGGAATGGTCAAGCAGAGGCTTCCAATAAAATAGTGCTAAAAATCTTACATCACACAGTTCATAAGTCTAGGAGAGATTGGGACCTATAGATAAATCCAGCACTTTGGGCCTACATAACTACCATTCGTACTCCTATAGGGGCCATACCCTTTTCTCTAGTCTATGGCTCTGAGGCTGTCCTCCCATTAGAAGTCGAGATCCCCTCCTTGTGAGTCTTTTTACATGGGTTGATAACTAATGAGGACCATAGAGCTATGCGAGTATAGGAATTAGAGACTCTTGATGAATGCCGTAAGGCTTCTTTTGATCACATGAGAGCTTATTAGAAGCGCATGTCTACTCAGTATAACAAGAAAATTCACCCTTATGAGTTTCAAGTAGGTGAACTCGTGCTTAGAGAGAATCCAAAAAATCAGCAACATCGAGAGTAGAAAGGGAAATTTGAACTTAACTGGTTGGGTCCTTACATTATCATAGCAACATTTGGGTTTGGTGCTTATCAGTTGTCTACTTCTGAAGGGGAAGAGCTTGCAGAGCCTATCAACATCCTACATTTGAAGAAGTTCTATGCTTAGAGGCTTACTGCTCAGTTATCTTGTATATATCTATGATCCTGAAAAAATACTAAAAATTAGAAAATATCCTCAAAAAAGATCATCTTAGTGAAAACCTAGTAATAGGCGCTTTGATGTATCACCAATAAAATAAAATAAAATAAATGCAAAAATACAAAAAAATTGAAAAAAAGTCCTGAAAAAAAAATCTGCCAAGTGGTGAAAACCTAGAAACAGGCGCTAATTGAGACCCTTGCACCTATGTCTATCAGTCTCAATCACCCGTTTGGCTACACATTCCCTAGCTTGGGATTGTTTTCTTGTCCTCATTTTGGGGGCACAACTGCTTAGCCTATTTTGAGGTATCCTTTTGCATTAGGGTTTCTTTGGAAACTTACAAAATAGTGTTTCTCAACACTACCCCCCAACTTGACATCAAGTGTTTCTCAACACTTCTCAGAGAGTTTACCTACGGTCTTCGATGTCATGATATTTCTCACTATTAGGATCAAGTCTTGAAGAAATGGCCAAGTGACTTATACACACACACTTAAACACTTAAACAACTGAGCTATGCTGATCTTTATCTACTTTGTGTGCTGTCTATGATGATTTCTTTACTATATGTTCCATCCCTAATAGTCTTTCAAGGATGTCATTGACTAGAAGACTGGGGGCATGGGGCATGTTTTCTTGATTTCTACTTGTGGATATACTTTATTTGTCTATAGTTTTTTAAGAATTCATGCTTGTCCTATTTGACACTTTGACTTATAAACGTATCATCCTTGACTATTTTTGCAAGATCACACTCGGGGTTATCCTAGTGCTTATACAGGTGTAATCTTGCTAAATTAAACTTAGGAAATCTAATCACATAGTTATCTTGACTTACATGTCTCTGATGCTTAGATTGGATTTCCACATACCTATCTGATATCGATCATATTCATATCCTCATAGTTATACTAGTGATGGTTATATGATCTCATGATGTCCCTAATAAATTCTCAATGATGAAATTAAGAGTCTAAATGTTATGTGCTTCTTGCTGGTAAACCACTTTGCATATTAGCTTGCATTTTAGGTCCATTATTTTAGTCTAGTCTTGCATTCCTGTGTGTGGGGAGAGCTCTCTCTTCATCCTTTTACGGACATTTTGGCTAACTATTTATCCTTTTCTTTCTTTATCCTTCATCTTCTTGAGCTTTCATTTCATCTCTATCTTGCTATCCTGTCATCATAAGGGGTTAATCTAAACATCACATTCAATTTATCCAAGTGCCACATGTTTTCAGAAGCATAAAGTCTACATCATACATGTAAGAGCTAAAAACATCACACATAAGAGAGATAAATGAGCATAACTATCCAAGCCAATGCATACATGGGCAAGAAACAAAAAATGAAACATCACATGAAAACCAAAATGCTAAAACATCCATTTGAGATAAGTACACAAAACTGCCAAATCAAAATCCAGTATCTCATCTATATATCTCAGTGTGTCATAGTACATATAAAAAATGAGATTCAAAATCTAGATATCCATCTCAAAAATACATGATATACACTCAAAATGTCAAAACTATTAGCCTATGACTGACTGGCACCCTCTACAACAGAAGGAGGTGGTGGCCCTGGTGGTGGAGCCTGTCTCCTATCTGGCAGTTGTACTGCACCCTCTAATTTTCTCGCTCACTCTAAGTAATCAGGAAGTCCCTACCCTAGTGGCACCACACCCCTATAGGTAGCATAATAATAAGCAACACATGCACCATGATATGCTTCCTCTTGCCTGGTTAGTGTCTCACTCCCTCTGGAGCTCATCCACCCTCACTCATCTATCAACTACTAGTCTCGCACTTTGATGGCTACCCAAGCTATCTATAGCTCTGCCTCAAAAGCATGAATTCTCACATCTTGATCATCACCTCCCCGTGCTGCCTACTCTAGCCGCACCTACTATGCTTGTGCCTACTCTGTCTACACCTCCTCTACCTGTGCCACCCACCATCACCTCAGTAGCACCTCCTCCTCCTCCTCCTCCATCTCCCTTGTGACCTGTGCCCATGTCCTCCTCATCCCTGCTCAGGATCCCTCTGCAACCTCCATCCATCTCCCACCTCCACCCCCTCTATGTCCACCTCCCGCTAGTAGTGCATCAGGCTTTGTAAACCATGGGAATGGGTGCCTTTGCCTCTCATAAAGGTATACCAGATCTGCACTTGCATCTGCCACATCTAGGAAGTAATCCCATGGAGTCGCCACTAGAGCTACTGTATCTCGTACCACCATCTGATAGTCTAGCATAGGTAACTATCCTAGGGCCTCATTAGCATGCATCCAAGTATAGGTGGCCATCTCCACCAATATCCCTTGTCACTCCGCAAACTGACGCCATACTTGGATGATCATGAATTACATTACTATATCTGTGCTCTGACCCACCAATGGCTTGCTATATCGCATATAGTCTAGCTCCCATGAATTTGACCATCACTAACACTCCTGGTATGGCTGCCATGTGAACGCCATCAGCTCATCAAATACCCATTGATAATAGGTCACATCCCCACTATGTCTCTATGGGATAAAACCTCTATAACAAAAAATGTAAGCCTAGCTCCACTCTCGTGGTTGCACCCATGGTCAGATTACTGCAATGTGCTCCCAAGCCCAAATCTGTGTGAGCACTGTTCCACATGCCTAGGAACTACCACCATGGTATACTATCTCATGGAGCTCATAATACATATCAACTAGGATCGTCAACCCCCATGCCATCCTACATGGTCTAGTAATCAAATCCACCACTGGTCTACCCCATCCCAGTGGGAAGCCCTTCTAGCTCCTATCGATCACCAAGGCCTGAGCAACCAATGAACATAAAAAACTTGGCAGAGGGTAGCTAGTACCATAATCATCAATCAATCACTCCCAACTCAGATGATGGTCTAGGATGGTCACATCCTGGAACATCTACTACATAGATGCTCGACCCTCTATCGGGGTCTGATCATAGTACACCTATGACATATCATCAAACTTGACATTAGTATCACTAGCATCAACATCAACTAGCTAAAACATGATTGATCAATCAGACAAACTTATCGGCTCACCATGGCATGGCACTCGCAAGATGTGATACATGTCCTCTAGTGTAATAGATGCCTCTCCAATTAGTAAATGAAAGGTGTTATGCTCACTGTGCCACCACTCAGCCAGTGCAGTCAGCAATCCATGGTTTGTCCATATATGGGGCATCTGTATGACCCATCACAAACCTAAAGAAAATATAACGACCTGCTCAACATTACTAAAAAGGTCTACAACATGCAACCCCACCACCTTGGGGGCTCTGATATGTAATGCTAAAAATACCTCCTATCAACACAAAACATGCAAACATCAGTAACATATCGAAAACATGATCATAATATACAAAACTCATAAAAATATGCCAAAATGCATTTGTGTGATCTTTCTCTCCACTAAGGGTGATAGAATTTGTTGAAACAATATCGTATGATACTTATATTAAAGTTATGTGACACATTTTTGTCATGTGACATTTCGCACCAGCTCATGCGACATCTGGGTATGTCCTATAATATAGAACCTAAAATAGCCGTGTGACACTTTATTTGCAAAATTTTGTCGTGTGACATTTTACAAAGTATTCGTGTGATAATTTTTAAGTATTGCATGATATTTTGTGAAAAACCCTTCGTACGTGTGAAAAAACACCAAAAAATGCTCAAAAACATGACAAAAAAGTGGTTACTTACTGGCGCCCCATACTACTCTGGCCAGTTGTGCAACCAGCTGTGCTCAAAATGGTGTTAGTGAAGTGAAATGTTTGCCAAAGCCATCGTCACCTCCCAACCACTCAAAAGCTCTCCACAAGGTACAAAAGACAAATGATTTTTGAAAATGACACTTGGGCCCCTTTTATAGCTTTTGACCTCATTTTGACCTAATTTTCAAACATCTCAAAATCGTGCAAAAATTGTGTCATGTCCCCTATTCAAATAATTAAAAAAAAAAAAACTTTGTTAAGGCAGGCAAGCTCCAAAAAGGTGAAATTTCGGAAAAAAGGGTTAATCTTTGGAAACCAATGGACTAATAAATAAAAATTATTATTAAATTATATTTTATTAACCCCTCTTGGATGTGAGTTAGGGTTATTCCCTCTTTAAAAGGGGTTTGGAGGCATTTTGGGCTCATTCTACATCTTGATTCTTGATAATTTTCTTGTTGTTCTTCAGAGGCTGCCAAACCTGTGGAGAAGGAGACCCAAGAATGGGAGTTTGTAGGTTTCTAGGAAGGCTAAGGATGGGATTTTGAAGCCATTCCATGTGCATGCTCATACAGAGTTTGCCCTTGTGCTGAATAGTGCCGATTTGGGTGTTTTCGGGGTTGTTTTTTGTTTGAATTTGGGTTTTTAGTTGAGTGTTTCATATCAGTTTGGTTTGCTATTGTATTTAAGACTTTATGATGTTAAAATAGAGCTAAATATATGTATTGGGTCATGATTAAACTTCTGAGATAATTTATGAGTGTTTTGTGGTGTTTTCGGGCATTTTTGTGTTAATTTCGGGAGCCCGATTGAGCATAGTTTTGCCCTACATTTGTGATCTATCGTGTAAGGGCTATACAAATCTGGAAATGTCATTTTGTAGGCTTTTATGCTGCTGAAATCTCTGTAAAAATGTCCATTTTCAGATTTATTAATAATTTGTGAAGTTGTGAAGTTTTTGGCACTAATTTGGACATACCCGATTTGGGTTTTATTGGAAAATTGGCAGATCTTTGTAATATTGGTTGTTTGATTTTAAAGTTCTAATTTGAGGCTGGAAATATCATAAAAAATCATTAAAGGGACATTTCAGTGGTATCAGAGCCGTGATCTTGCCAGCCTGAGGGTTTGTAGAAGTTGCATGTCAGTTTTAACAACTACCCAGATCTTGCATGTCAAGTTTTGATAACTACCCAGATCTTGCATGTCATATTTTATGATTGCATGCAACTAAGTGAAAGAGAAAAAAGATATTTGCAGCGAGAAAAGAATAAAGAAATTTTGATTAAACCCCCAGTTGAAAGCAAAAGTACAAAATCCAAGGAAGAAAAAAGTATGGCTGATCCAGATGAGATGGCAAAGAAATTCTTCCAAGACATCCAAAATACTCAGAAGCAAACAGTGGATGGTTTGGCGGAAACTAGAGAGGCTTTGCGGATATTGACAAAAAAATTACAAGGAATTGCATCTATTAATGAGAAAGGGAGCACTTCAGAGGAGCCGAGAAATGGGAGATCCACACCATCTAAATCAACCAAATCCATTTTCTTGCCTGCAGATGAGCCACCAGTACCAAATCTAGCCATTAATCCAGTGGAAGAGGTTACAGGTAATTTGATTACATTAAGAGCTACTTACAATGGCTTAGATGATGACTTTCGTAGTTCAGTTCCTTTTAGAGAATATGTGGATATGATGAACACTTTGATGCCCAAGAAAGAGAATAGGAGGGAGCATGACACAAGTGGAAGAGAGCTCAAAAATAAAATAAGCAAGTTTACAGCGCCTACTTTTGATGGAACAAATAAAATTTCAGCTAGAGCATGGCTACAAAAATTACAAACTTTCTTCACACTTAACCCCATGAAAGAGAGTGATGCTATTCAATTTGCAAGTCTACACTTGGAAGATGCAGCCTATGATTGGTGGTATCATGGAATGACTACTCAAGGTCATGATCAGGTAACTACATTTGAAGATTTCAGTCAAAGGGTGATAGATAGATTTGACCTCAAGGATGATGAAGAGTACTTTAAAGAATTGTCAAAGTTGAAGCAAACCAAATCAGTTAATGAGTATATAGAAGAATTTCAAAAAGTGGCTGTTATGGTACCTGATATGAGTGAAAAGAGGATCATTTATCTTTTCCTTGATGGTTTAGAAGATTCTGTTAAGGGTTTGGTTAAGGCTTTCTCACCCTCAACCTTACAGGAAGCTATCAAAAGAAGCTTGCAACTTGAAACTTGCGTGCCTATGAAATCAATCACTAATCAAAAACCCCCAAATCTTTGGCAACATAAGGGAAATTTTCAGAAAAAGACTTTCCCAACACTACCACCAAAATATGTGACAAATGTGGCAAAAAAGAAGGTAGATGAAGAGACTAGGAGTGAATTACGAAGGAAAAAGCTTTGTTTTACTTGTAGAGAACCATGGGTTCCAGGACACAGATGTTTGGGGAAAGGTCAAGTGCACTATATTGAAGTTGCTTCAGAATTTGATTCAGATGAGCATGAGGAATTTCATGATACTAAGGAGGAGGTAGAAGAAGAGAAAGTAAAAGAAATCAGCAAGGATGGCACTTTAGCAGCATTATCAGGAGTCCCAAGATACCATCCCTTCCGAATTCGAGGGGTACTAGCAGGGCAAAGGTTGACTGTTCTTCTTGATAGTGGGGCAACTCACAATTTTATTGATGAGGGATTTGTCATGAAAAGAGGGCTTAAAGCAGAAGATTTTGAGGGATTCAATGTTACTGTAGCTGATGGATTCACTATGCCTTGCACACGGGTGGTGAAACAACTCAAGATGACCTTAGGAGATTATGAGTTATGTGATGACTTCTATGTGGTTGGTATTGGGGAGACATATCTTGTATTGGGTGTTCAATGGTTGCACTCTATCGGAGGCTATTACATGAACCATCAAACTATGGAGTTTAAATTTCATTCCAATGGGAAAGAAGTCATATTGAGAGGGTTATCGAATGGAGCACCTAAGGCGGTCTCTGCAAAGAGGATGGAGAGGACTTTTCGAAGAGGACAAGTAACATGGGCAGCAGGAGTCATAATCCAACCAACAAGCTCTCCCAAGAATCAAGGTAATTTCCATTTTGAAATTCAAAATATTCTTGATAAGCATAGTATAGTTTTCAATGACTTGCCTCTAGGATTACCACCAGATAGAGGTTTTGAGCATGTTATAGAGTTAGAACAGGGTGCCAAACCAGTTATAACAACCCCATATCGCCATCCAAGAGGTTATAAGGAAGAAATTGAAAAAACTATTAAAGAACTCCTGGACATGGGATTCATAAGGCCTAGCTCTAGTCCATTTGCATCATCTGTGGTACTTGTTAAGAAAAAGGATGGTACAATGAGAATGTGTATAGACTACAGGGCTCTAAACAAGAAGACCATAAAAAATAGGTATCCCATACCACACATAGATGAACTCATTGATGAGTTACATGGTGCTGTATACTTCTCAAAAATTGACTTAAGATCAGGCTACCATCAAATCTGAATGAGGAGTGAAGATGTGGAAAAGACTGCTTTTAGATGTCACTATGGGCACTTTGAATTTCTTGTTATGCCATTTGGACTCACTAATGCACCAGCAACATTCCAATCTTGTATGAATAAGGTATTCAGTCAGCATCTTCGAAAATTTGTTTTGGTATTTTTTGATGATATCTTGATATACAGTAAAACATGGGAAGAGCATCTAAAGCACATAGACACTGTTTTGGGAATCTTGGAGCAGCAATCCTTCTATGCTAAGCTATCTAAATGTGAGTTTGGTTTGACAGAGATCCTATATTTGGGACATATTATAAGCTCTAAAGGAGTACAGGTTGATCAACAAAAAATCCAGGCAATTTTGGATTGGCCTCCACCCACTAATCTTACACAGTTGAGAGGTTTCTTCGGGTTGTGTAGCTACTATAGGAGATTTGCCAAGGGATTTTCTCAGCTTGCTGCCCCCTTGACTGATTTGACAAAGAAAGGAGCTTTTGTTTGGACAGAAGAGGCACAAAAAATATTTGATAAGCTTAAGGAGGTAATGAGTTCATGCCCTGTGCTTGCAATTCCAGATTTCTCTTTACCTTTTGTTGTTGAATGTGATGCTTCGGGAGAAGGTATAGGGGCTGTCCTAACTCAAAGGGGACATCCAATAGCATTTGAGAGTCAAAAATTAAATCAATCAGAGAAAGGGTACTCCATCTATGATAAGGAAATGTTGGCAATCATGCATGCACTTCATAAGTTTAGACAATATTTGGTATGTGGGAGATTCATTGTAAAGACAGACCATAATAGCCTCAGGTTCTTCTTGAACCAAAGGGATTTGAATGATCGTCAACAAAAATGGGTAAGAAAATTGCAAGCTTATGATTTTGATATTGAATACATGAAAGGAAAGAATAATGTGGTTGCTGATGCTCTCTCAAGAAAGCCCACTTTGTGTTCCTTATCATCTATCTCTGCTGATTGGAAAGTCTCCATAATTTTAGAGTATGCTAAAGATTCATTTGCCACCAAGATTTTGGATAAGTTAGTGGATGATAACAGGTACAAGGTTGTTGATGAATTGATTTATTACAAGAACAGGATCTTCTTAGTGCCAGGGTCAAAAACTAAGGAGAGGATATTGAGGGCCTTTCATGACACACCTTTGGCTGGTCACCAGGGATACTTCAAGACATACAGGCAAATTCGAGAGCGGTTTTCATGGAAGGGTATGAAGGAGGATGTCCTTAAACACATTAAGGAATGTATGGTATGCCAACAAAGCAAGAGTGAGCAAAATTTTCCTGCAGGGTTGTTGCAGCCACTTCCTATTCCTGAACAAAAATAGGAAAGTATTTTCATGGATTTCATCACTGGGTTGCCCAAGGTTCAAGGTAAGGATTGCATATATGTGGTGGTAGATAGAATAACTAAGTATGCACATTTCTTTCCTATCACATCTGATTTCAAGGCATCACAAGTGGCCGAATTGTTCTTCAAGGAAATTTTTAGATTACATGGTTTGCCTAGAAACATTGTTAGTGACCGGGACAGTAGATTCCTCAGCTCTTTTTGGAAGGAGCTCTTTCATTTGGCAGGAACTGAACTCACTCCCAGTACTAGCTATCACCCTCAAACAGATGGACAAACAGAGATAGTTAATAAATGGATAGAAGGATATTTGAGGAACTATGTTTCAAATCAACAACATGCTTGGGTGAAATGGTTACACCTAGGGGAGTATTGTTACAATACATCTCATCACATGTCTATTGGTATGCTTCCTTTTCATGCTCTTTATGGTTATGATGCCCTTTCCTTTGTTGATCTAATACTTTCCGATAGCAGAGTACCCGCAGCAAGTGATTTCATCAAGCAAAGCCAAGACATAATAAGGTCCCTCAAGGATAATCTACAACATGCACAAAACCAACAAAAGATATATGCTGACAGGAAAAGGATTGAAAGATCTTTTGAGGTGGGAGATTTGGTATTTGTTAGGTTGCAGCCATATAAGAAAAGCACCTTGAAGAGAAGTGGGGCAGAGAAACTCAAGCCAAGGTTCTATGGCCTTATAAAATCATCAAGAAGGTAGGAGAGGTAGCTTATGAATTGGAGCTCCCACCAAACAGCAAAATACATAATATTTTTCATGTATCTTGCTTAAAGAAGGTTCTAGGCTAGAAAACCATAGTATCTACAGAATTACCACCTCTTGATGATGAAGGAAAATTAGTTTTGATACCAGAAGAGATTTTGGATACAAGAGAGAAAAGGTTGAGAAATAGGAGCATCACAGAGCATTTGGTCAAATGGAAAGGATTACCACTAGAGGATGCAACTTGGGAAGGAGAACATATTCTTGATAATTCCAACCTTCATTGCTTGAGGACAAGCAATATTTGGAAGGGGATGACTTGTCATGTCCCCTATTCAAATAATTAAAAAAAAAAAAACTTTGTTAAGGCAGGCAGGCTCCAAAAAGGTGAAGTTTCGGAAAAAAGGGTTAATCTTTGGAAACCAATGGACTAATAAATAAAAATTATTATTAAATTATATTTTATTAAGCCCTCTTGGACGTGAGTTAGGGTTATGCCCTCTTTAAAAGGGGTTTGGAGGCATTTTGGGCTCATTCTACATCTTGATTCTTGATAATTTTCTTGTTGTTCTTCAGAGGCTGCCAAACCTGTGGAGAAGGAGACCCAAGAATGGGAGTTTGTAGATTTCCAGGAAGGCTAAGGATGGGAGTTTGAAGCCATTCCATGTGCATGCTCATACAGAGTTTGCCCTTGTGCTGAATAGTGCCGATTTGGGTGTTTTCGGGGTTGTTTTTTGTTTGAATTTGGGTTTTCAGTTGAGTGTTTCATATCAGTTTGGTTTGCTATTGTATTTCAGACTTTATGATGTTAAAATAGAGCTGAATATATGTATTGGGTCGTGATTAAACTTCTGAGATAATTTATGAGTGTTTTGTGGTGTTTCCGGGCATTTTTGTGTTAATTTCGGGAGCCCGATTGAGCATAGTTTTGCCCTACATTTGTGATCTGTTGTGTAAGGGCTATACAAATCTAGAAATGTCATTTTTTAGGCTGTTATGCTGCTGAAATCTCTGTAAAAATGTCCATTTTCAGATTTATTAATAATTTGTGAAGTTGTGAAGTTTTTGGCACTAATTTGGACATACCCGATTTGGGTTTTATTGGAAAATTGGCAGATCTTTGTAATATTGGTTGTTTGATTTTAAAGTTCTTATTTGAGGCTGGAAATATCATAAAAAATCAGTAAAGGGACATTTCAGTGGTATCAGAGCCGTGATCTTGCCAGCCTGAGGTTTTGTAGAAGTTGCATGTCAGTTTTAACAACTACCCAGATCTTGCATGTCAAGTTTTGATAACTACCCAGATCTTGCATGTCATATTTTATGATTGCATGCAACTAAGTGAAAGAGAAAAAAGATATTTGCAGCGAGAAAAGAATAAAGAAATTTTGATTAAACCCCCAGTTGAAAGCAAAAGTACAAAATCCAAAGAAGAAAAAAGTATGGCTGATCCAGATGAGATGGCAAAGAAATTCTTCCAAGACATCCAAAATACTCAGAAGTAAACAGTGGATGGTTTGGCGGAAACTAGAGAGGCTTTGCGGATATTGACAGAAAAATTACAAGGAATTGCATCTATTAATGAGAAAGGGAGCACTTCAGAGGAGCCGAGAAATGGGAGATCCACACCATCTAAATCAACCAAATCCATTTTCTTGCCTGCAGATGAGCCACCAGTACCAAATCTAGCCATTAATCCAGTGGAAGAGGTTACAGGTAATTTGATTACATTAAGAGCTACTTACAATGGCTTAGATGATGACTTTCGTAGTTCAGTTCCTTTTAGAGAATATGTGGATATGATGAACACTTTGATGCCCAAGAAAGAGAATAGGAGGGAGCATGACACAAGTGGAAGAGAGCTCAAAAATAAAATAAGCAAGTTTACAGCGCCTACTTTTGATGGAACAAATAAAATTTCAGCTAGAGCATGGCTACAAAAATTACAAACTTTCTTCACACTTAACCCAATGAAAGAGAGTGATGCTATTCAATTTGCAAGTCTACACTTGGAAGATGCAGCCTATGATTGGTGGTATCATGGAATGACTACTCAAGGTCATGATCAGGTAACTACATTTGAAGATTTCAGTCACAGGGTGATAGATAGATTTGACCTCAAGGATGATGAAGAGTACTTTAAAGAATTGTCAAAGTTGAAGCAAACCAAATTAGTTAATGAGTATATAGAAGAATTTCAAAAAGTGGCTGTTATGGTACCTGATATGAGTGAAAAGAGGATCATTTATCTTTTCCTTGATGGTTTAGAAGATTCTGTTAAGGGTTTGGTTAAGGCTTTCTCACCCTCAACCTTACAGGAAGCTATCAAAAGAAGCTTGCAACTTGAAACTTGCGTGCCTATGAAATCAATCACTAATCAAAAACCCCCAAATCTTTGGCAACATAAGGGAAATTTTCAGAAAAAGACTTTCCCAACACTACCACCAAAAGATGTGACAAATGTGGCAAAAAAGAAGGTAGATGAAGAGACTAGGAGTGAATTACGAAGGAAAAAGCTTTGTTTTACTTGTAGAGAACCATGGGTTCCAGGACACAGATGTTTGGGGAAAGGTCAAGTGCACTATATTGAAGTTGCTTCAGAATCTGATTCAGATGAGCATGAGGAATTTCATGATACTAAGGAGGAGGTAGAAGAAGAGAAAGTAAAAGAAATCAGCAAGGATGGCACTTTAGCAGCATTATCAGGAGTCCCAAGATACCATCCCTTCCGAATTCGAGGGGTACTAGCAGGGCAAAGGTTGACTGTTCTTCTTGATAGTGGGGCAACTCACAATTTTATTGATGAGGGATTTGTCATGAAAAGAGGGCTTAAAGCAGAAGATTTTGAGGGATTCAATGTTACTGTAGCTGATGGATTCACTATGCCTTGCACACGGGTGGTGAAACAACTCAAGATGACCTTAGGAGATTATGAGTTATGTGATGACTTCTATGTGGTTGGTATTGGGGAGACAGATCTTGTATTGGGTGTTCAATGGTTGCACTCTATCGGAGGCTATTACATGAACCATCAAACTATGGAGTTTAAATTTCATTCCAATGGGAAAGAAGTCATATTGAGAGGGTTATCGAATGGAGCACCTAAGGTGGTCTCTGCAAAGAGGATGGAGAGGACTTTTCGAAGAGGACAAGTAACATGGGCAGCAGGAGTCATAATCCAACCAACAAGCTCTCCCAAGAATCAAGGTAATTTCCATTTTGAAATTCAAAATATTCTTGATAAGCATAGTATAGTTTTCAATGACTTGCCTCCAGGATTACCACCAGATAGAGGTTTTGAGCATGTTATAGAGTTAGAACAGGGTGCCAAACCAGTTATAACAACCCCATACCGCCATCCAAGAGGTTATAAGGAAGAAATTGAAAAAACTATTAAAGAACTCCTGGACATGGGATTCATAAGGCCTAGCTCTAGTCCATTTGCATCATCTGTGGTACTTGTCAAGAAAAAGGATGGTACAATGAGAATGTGTATAGACTACAGGGCTCTAAACAAGAAGACCATAAAAAATAGGTATCCCATACCACACATAGATGAACTCATTGATGAGTTACATGGTGATGTATACTTCTCAAAAATTGACTTAAGATCAGGCTACCATCAAATCTGAATGAGGAGTGAAGATGTGGAAAAGACTGCTTTTAGATGTCACTATGGGCACTTTGAATTTCTTGTTATGCCATTTGGACTCACTAATGCACCAGCAACATTCCAATCTTGTATGAATAAGGTATTCAGTCAGCATCTTCGAAAATTTGTTTTGGTATTTTTTGATGATATCTTGATACACAGTAAAACATGGGAAGAGCATCTAAAGCACATAGACACTGTTTTGGGAATCTTGGAGCAGCAATCCTTCTATGCTAAGCTATCTAAATGTGAGTTTGGTTTGACAAAGATCCTATATTTGGGACATATTATAAGCTCTAAAGGAGTACAGGTTGATCAACAAAAAATCCAGGCAATTTTGGATTGGCCTCCACCCACTAATCTTACACAGTTGAGAGGTTTCTTCGGGTTGTGTAGCTACTATAGGAGATTTGCCAAGGGATTTTCTCAGCTTGTTGCCCCCTTGACTGATTTGACAAAGAAAGGAGCTTTTGTTTGGACAGAAGAGGCACAAAAAACATTTGATAAGCTTAAGGAGGTAATGAGTTCATGCCCTGTGCTTGCAATTCCAGATTTCTCTTTACCTTTTGTTGTTGAATGTGATGCTTCAGGAGAAGGTATAGGGGCTGTCCTAACTCAAAGGGGACATCCAATAGCATTTGAGAGACAAAAATTAAATCAATCAGAGAAAGGGTACTCCATCTATGATAAGGAAATGTTGGCAATCATGCATGCACTTCATAAGTTTAGACAATATTTGGTATGTGGGAGATTCATTGTAAAGACAGACCATAATAGCCTCAGGTTCTTCTTGAACCAAAGGGATTTGAATGATTATCAACAAAAATGGGTAAGCAAATTGCAAGCTTATGATTTTGATATTGAATACATGAAAGGAAAGAATAATGTGGTTGCTGATGCTCTCTCAAGAAAGCCCACTTTGTGTTCCTTATCATCTATCTCTGCTGATTGGAAAGTCTCCATAATTTTAGAGTATGCTAAAGATTCATTTGCCACCAAGATTTTGGATAAGTTAGTGGATGATAACAGGTACAAGGTTGTTGATGAATTGATTTATTACAAGAACAGGATCTTCTTAGTGCCAGGGTCAAAAACTAAGGAGAGGATATTGAGGGCCTTTCATGACACACCTTTGGCTGGTCACCAGGGATACTTCAAGACATACACGCAAATTCAAGAGTGGTTTTCATGGAAGGGTATGAAGGAGGATGTCCTTAAACACATTAAGGAATGTATGGTATGCCAACAAAGCAAGAGTGAGCAAAATTTTCCTGCAGGGTTGTTGCAGCTACTTCCTATTCCTGAACAAAAATGGGAAAGTATTTCCATGGATTTCATCACTGGGTTGCCCAAGGTTCAAGGTAAGGATTGCATATATGTGGTGGTAGATAGACTAACTAAGTATGCACATTTCTTTCCTATCACATCTGATTTCAAGGCATCACAAGTGGCCGAATTGTTCTTCAAGGAAATTTTTAGATTACATGGTTTGCCTAGAAACATTGTTAGTGACCGGGACAGTAGATTCCTCAGCTCTTTTTGGAAGGAGCTCTTTCATTTGGCAGGAACTGAACTCACTCCCAGTACTAGCTATCAGCCTCAAACAGATGGACAAACAGAGATAGTTAATAAATGGATAGAAGGATATTTGAGGAACTATGTTTCAAATCAACAACATGCTTGGGTGAAATGGTTACACCTAGGGGAGTATTGTTACAATACATCTCATCACATGTCTATTGGTATGCTTCCTTTTCATGCTCTTTATGGTTACAATGCCCTTTCTTTTGTTGATCTAATACTTTTCGATAGCAGAGTACTCGCAGCAAGTGATTTCATCAAGCAAAGCCAAGACATAATAAGGTCCCTCAAGGATAATCTACAACATGCACAAAACCAACAAAAGATATATGCTGACAGGAAAAGGATTGAAAGATCTTTTGAGGTGGGAGATTTGGTATTTGTTAGGTTGCAGCCATATAAGCAAAGCACCTTGAAGAGAAGTGGGGTAGAGAAACTCAAGCCAAGGTTCTATGGGCCTTATAAAATCATCAAGAAGGTAGGAGAGGTAGCTTATGAATTGGAGCTCCCACCAAACAGCAAAATACATAATATTTTTCATGTATCTTGCTTAAAGAAGGTTCTAGGCCAGAAAACCATAGTATCTACAGAATTACCACCTCTTGATGATGAAGGGAAATTAGTTTTGATACCAGAAGAGATTTTGGATACAAGAGAGAAAAGGTTGAGAAATAGGAGCATCACAGAGCATTTGGTCAAATGGAAAGGATTACCACTAGAGGATGCAACTTGGGAAGGAGAACATATTCTTGAGAATTCCAACCTTCATTGCTTGAGGACAAGCAATATTTGGAAGGGGATGACTTGTCATGTCCCCTATTCAAATAATTAAAAAAAAAAAAACTTTGTTAAGGCAGGCAGGCTCCAAAAAGGTGAAATTTCAGAAAAAAGGGTTAATCTTTGGAAACCAATGGACTAATAAATAAAAATTATTATTAAATTATATTTTATTAATCCCTCTTGGACGTGAGTTAGGGTTATGCCCTCTGTAAAAGGGGTTTGGAGGCATTTTGGGCTCATTCTACATCTTGATTCTTGATAATTTTCTTGTTGTTCTTCAGAGGCTGCCAAACCTGTGGAGAAGGAGACCCAAGAATGGGAGTTTGCAGGTTTCCAGGAAGGCTAAGGATGGGAGTTTGAAGCCATTCCATGTGCATGCTCATACAGAGTTTGCCCTTGTGCTGAATAGTGCCGATTTGGGTGTTTTCGGGGTTGTTTTTTGTTTGAATTTGGGTTTTCAGTTGAGTGTTTCATATCAGTTTGGTTTGCTATTGTATTTCAGACTTTATGATGTTAAAATAGAGCTGAATATATGTATTGGGTCGTGATTAAATTTTTGAGATAATTTATGAGTGTTTTGTGGTGTTTCCGAGCATTTTTGTGTTAATTTCGGGAGCCCGATTGAGCATAGTTTTGCCCTACATTTGTGATCTGTTGTGTAAGGGCTATACAAATCTGGAAATGTCATTTTTTAGGCTATTATGCTGCTGAAATCTCTATAAAAATGTCCATTTTCAGATTTATTAATAATTTGTGAAGTTGTGAAGTTTTTGGCACTAATTTGGACATACCCGATTTGGGTTTTATTGGAAAATTGGCAGATCTTTGTAATATTGGTTGTTTGATTTTAAAGTTCTGATTTGAGGCTGGAAATATCATAAAAAATCAGTAAAGGGACATTTCAAATTGCACCCCTAGCTAATTTCAACATCCCAGATCCATTTTTGGGATCAAAATCAAAATCTGAGTTCATCTTGATGGTCAAAATTGCATTTTAAAATTCCACCTTCTTCTAAGCAGTTAGCTGACCCTCTAAGGTCTAATATTTGAATCATCGCTGGGGCATCTTTATTTCTTCATGTCTTCATAATTTCTATGCTTCATATCTACTTCTATTCACCTTTTTACATCTAAATCATCTTTCTACTCGATTTGACCTTATTTTTATGATTTATCCTTCATAGTCAACTTTGGTCAAATTGGGGCATTCTATCAATTTCTTATAGTAAATCTTTGGTTCTAATAATTAATCTATCATCCCAAACATTGCTATATCTTAATTTATTCATATCTAGCTCATTTATGCATTCCCCTTACTTCATTTCAATTTCAATCCCAAGGGGGTAGAAATAGTCTATCAATACTTGCTACAACTATCTACTTTTAAGGAGCATTTGTTTGATCTTTTCACTTGCTCTTAATCTATCTACTTTGCTAGGTGTTAGTATTCTTCTTGA
Organism: Cupressus sempervirens; assembly: GCA_028749045.1. NCBI lineage: Eukaryota > Viridiplantae > Streptophyta > Pinopsida > Cupressales > Cupressaceae > Cupressus > Cupressus sempervirens. Next base: position 376,090,764 of record CM053790.1, read on the forward strand.
ATTCTGACATCATCTCTATCCTAGTGTTTAGTACTACTACTATCAGACTATATATTCAGGATTTGCTAGCTCTTTCTGCATTTCATTTTTCAGAATTAGATATCTATTTCTATTGCTGCCTACTTGGCTTCTATTTTCTTTGATGTAATGTGTTCCCAGATCGATCACACATTAGTCAAAGAGGGGTAAATGTAATCACCTAAAAATGGTCATCTAGACTATTAGTCCCCTTCTTAGCATTTTGGCTAATTTAATTAATCATTTACCTAGATCAAATTGCTAATAATCAATTAATTTGATTATAACCTATAGTTTGACTATGATATCCTAAGTTCATTATTTGATTAAAAGAACATGTCCCCTTTTAATTAAATAAAAGACCCCATTCTTCTAACCCACTTATAGTGCACACATAAAGTCCTTTTTCTATTTTGTAATTAAAAGAAAAGGCTTTGTGACTTTTGTCTTATATGACAAGTCAACTTATATTCTATTGGTTGACTTGTGTGTGCACATGGATCACTCCTCTTTTCATATTCCACCATTAATCATCCACCATCTTCATCTTGATCTCTACTATCTATATGACTTTAAAAGGGAGAGAGCTTTCCCCCTCAAAGGATCCATCCTCATTTGAATATTGTTATGCTACAAGTTTTTCGACAGAACTTTGTGGAGAACTTCTCACTTCTTGTCTACATTCTCTCATTCCATCATACTAGCATAAGATCATATGGTATTCTTAGCATAGTTGCATGCTAGTTTAGGTTTTGTTTTTGCAATAATCTCACATAACTTAATAGTTGGTTTTGTAACACTCTCATTCATGCTTATAATAGTTGCACTTTGCATATTCATTCTAGTATAGTCTTCATATTTGCATTTGTATCCTTGAGAGATTCATTGTAGACACTTGAATTCTTGCTCTTGTCTCAAAGAACCTTTTGTTTCATGGTTTACTAGCAAGAAGCATATCTCTAAGGCTCGACTAAGAGCCTTCAAACTTGAAACATACCTTCTTGCACTCCATGGATAGGGAGCTCTAAGCCAGCATTCAAACATTATGAACTCATGGAATCATTTGGATAGAAGGGTTTAGAGTGTGACACAATTTGAGTGTATAGCAATAAGTACAAAAAAAATTAGTAAATAGGAAAAAACTACAGTCAGGGGCAAATAAAATTGAAGTATACCATGATGGAATTATAATAACCCTGCTCCTCTGTTTGACTAAAAGGGGTTAAATGTTTTCTCAAAAAATCAAATTCAAGAAAGATAAAAGGCGATATGCTTATTCAAAAGATGCTTTGAAGAATATAATTAATTTGATTGAGTTTCACTAACATGTTAGCAATAATGATTAAGGAGAAACATATCACCTTGCCAACTTATCTTTTGATTGAGTTTCACTAACATGTTAGCAATAAAGTTGGTAGTCTTGTTGGACTCACAGTAGACATGAGATAAAAAATAATTCTCCATAGTGCTAAGGATGCATTTAGTTTCTTGAATTATATAATTAGTAGTTAATGAAAGTTTTGATATCCCCTTTAAGAAATTTATAATATTTTTTTAGTCACCCTCCAACCAAAGATTAGAAATACCCATGTTCTTTGCCATTTCGGTAGCTTGAAGAGTCATCATCACCTCCACTTAGTGATTGGACTCCCTAGTTAATGCTTTGTTGTTTTGGAATTTCTTGACAAGAACTACTTGACTCTTGGATTTTCAAATTACATAATTCCTTCTACATTTGTATTTGAGCATTGATCTTTGAGGTCTTGAACCTTGAATACCTTTAACTTGATTTCTTGAAACTTGGACATTTTCAACTCTAGACATTGGATGTCTAGAGAAATTTCAAAAGAGATTGTTTTAATTTTTTTAAATATTATTGGAGCCTTTAACCATGCTTGGTGGTAACAAATTATGCCCTATTCATTTGGTTAACACTTTTGATTTCTCCAGCTGAAATGAAAGCTGTTGTCTTCATCTTAATAGGGTTTAATTAAATGTTGCCAAGAAAATTAAAAATTGCAATTAAAACCTAGCCTTATTCATGCAATGCTTGAATTCCATAGAAAATAGCAAGGTTGTGTTCATATATTGAAGGTCTTGTTGCTTTATCACCTTGTCAATGTTATTTAATCCATTCTTCTTGCTCACTATTTCATATTTTATATTGCATAGCTGACATAACTGGAAAGAAATATTAGTGAAGCTACCAATCCTTCATCTAAGAGAATTTTTTTAAATTAAAATAATGTAAGTGGAGTGGATATTTAATATATGGTATATAGTGCAAAAATTAAAGGCAATCAACAAAGCATGGAACTACAAGTCCTTCCTAAAAGGTAAGGTTTAAAACAAAAATATCACAAACACTTGATACAGATTATGCTATAAAGCCTTTCTAAAATTATAATCATGTACACATGCATATGAGTTCTCCCTAGCCAAGTACTCTAGAAGATGTACTAGGCTTACAAGTAAACTCATACATTTTTGGAGATTTCTATGGCTCAGTTTATGATGCTAGTTCAAGATGGAATGCTTCTCATTCACAAGGAAGATGTCAAAGCTATCCACTATCTAAATCAATACAAAGATATGGTGGATCCTATTGAACTAAATCAACTAGACAAGATGATGAAAGATCTAAATATTTCCAATGACACCCAAAACTATGCCCCCGATAAGAATGAACATGAAGATTTCATGGGCCCTAATGATAATGCACCAAAGGAATATGTCCTAGTAGGCTAGAATGATGAACTATTTGCTACAAACTTTCTGGAGTCTCTAGAAAGTAATGATGGTTGGGACCCTCATGAAGGATGTTAGTTACTTCTTTATCAAGTTTGATACTATCAAGTTTTGATTTGCTCTGATGATTATACTACTACTTTTAACTCCTCATTCTACATATACTTCTAATTTGTTTCCATGAGACAAGTTCTTGATATGTGTTGGGCATTCATTTTGCACGAGATCAATGACAGGAATCCATAGTGTAATTCCTCTCTTGAAAAGAAAATCTTTTAAAGGATCCACTCCAAGGTTCAGTGTTTGTCTTGCGACGTACCAAATATTCACTTAGTAGAAGATAAATATGAATGTTCACGAGGAGGCCTTTGCTGGTTCCAAAAACTCTTTTACCTTGGAATCAAGTAAAATCTGTTTGCTGTCTTAAAATATCACACCAAAAGAAAAATTATTTTTGTATTTTATGTTTTTCAATGAATGCAATTCTAACAATGCAGCTACTATGAGGTCCTATTCTAACAGGGGGTTAGCAAAGCAAATAATGAAACTAAAAACAAATAACATGAAATCAAACAACTTGAAAGTGAAATTCCTAAACGGACATAAGCTACAGAACACAACACGTTGTGAGTTAAACCTTCAAAGAAATTGGTAGGAAACCAACAAAAATAGGAGCAACGCTTCCTAGAATTCACTGATGCAATTGTCAGTGAGAATTTGTAACAAATTGAATGATATTTTTCTCTTCATCAAATCGCAAGGCCACAGAAAGTGCGCTCATGCGAGACAAAAAGCTATGTAGAAACAATCGAGTGATCTCTTCTCAAGCTCGTTACGTCAACAAAATTCATATATCTGTAGCAAACGCCAGAACTAAAAGATCGCACAACTAGAAACAATGCAATAAGCCTTTGGCTCAATCACAATCTCATGAATAAAATCCATAAAACAATGAAACATCCAGGCAAGAATAACTACACTTCGAATGCTAGCACCAAAAGCATAATTTTATTGCATAATAATGGTGGCCTTTTTTACATTTTACAATGGGGTATTTATAAGAAATCATCTCCTCAATTTGTGTTGAGAGTGAGAGATATCTTAACGCAATAAAATGCTTTTAAAACATTAAAACAAACTAAATATATAAAAACTAGTAATCTAACTGGTGCTTAGAGGGACTCCATCCATATTTTATTCATTAATTGGATGCATGAGCCCTTTACATGTCAAAAAAAATGAAAGCATGAGAGAGAAAATAGGAGGAAGCCATTAGTCAAAGTAGAAGTGCATGAAGACACCAAAAATAGAAGTTTCTCCTTCACTTGATGTGTGTCGGTGTTAAACTTTCCATCAAAATGCATTTCCAATGCATGGAAAGTGCTATTTTTGAAACTAGTAGTCAACTGTCGGTGCACCTCTAAATTGTGAAGCTTCATGGAAATGCAGAGCTGCGGAGCTGCCGACCTCGACTAAGTCAAAAATCTCAAAAATTTTCTAAGTGTCAAAATTGAAATTCTGGCATTTGGGTTTTGTTCATCTTCATCCTAAAGATATATTTGGATATTTGCCCTTGAATTTCTCTATAATCTCAGTAATCTTAGCAGCGTCAGGAAGAACCAAAGCCTCATACTTATCTTTAACCTTCTGTCTGTAGTTGTCCACCTCAATTCAAGTTTCTGCAAAATCCCCAAGTTTGGTATCCAACTCTAACAATGCTTCTTCTGTCCTAAAGGCCTGTCTGATGTCTTCATCACTAGATGCTTCCTCTAATGTCTTTCTAAAGTTTTCTACAACTACCTCAATTGATAAAAGCTTCTCTCGTTCTTCATCTTCAAAAATATCCAAGCATGCATCACTATACAACTTTTCTGCTTCCAAAATTCGCTCTCGATCTTGGTCCTTGAGCCTATGTATCTCATCATGCAATGTTTCCATCACTTTATTTCCTTCTGCAATCTTTTCTATCCAATCATCTATCATGTCTAGCTCTTCACCAATATATACATCAATAAGAATGTAGTGCCTTTGTCCTTTTATGGCCTGTAGAATTTGCAAATCCTTGCTCCAAACTCGTACCTCATCCATAATGCTGAAGTCCTACCTCAAAATTGCCACGATCTTATAAACATTGTCTTGTGTAGCATGCAATAATTTTAGACTTCCTATAATTATAGTGATACCCCTATCCTCAAGGTTGTCTTGCCAATCCTGAAAAGCTCTCAAAAATGGATTGAGTCATACACCTTCCCCTTCTTTCAGAATGGTAGTCAAATTCTCCTTGGGGCGTTCAGAATCAAGAAGACCAATAACTTCAGCTAGATATCCTTTCAAGATCTCAACTTACCTTCGAAGTGCTCTGATTTCAATCTCATCATGTTCCATGTGGTTAAGAACCTCTTTGACTCCCATAGTCATAATTTGTAGAGAAGTATCCTGTGTAGGTTTCCCTAACATGATATCCTTTACTTCATAGTCCTAAAGGCTAACAACTTCTTCATTTGTACCTTCCAGAGGATGAGCCACTTGTGCAAATAAGTCTTGATTTCTAGTAGTGGTAATGAATGTAAATGGTGTTGCATCCTATAATGGAGAGTCAGGCTTGCTCAAAATTTCTACAATGTCACATATATCATCCTCTGAAGCAAGGAATTGATGCTTAGCACTTCTCATTATTTCCTTTCGAAACCATCTCGGGATATGTCTTTCTTCAACCTTAGCTCTAGATGACAAAGGGATGTGTTCAGCTATCTCCTTCCTTTTTTCATTTTTGCTTGGAGTTTCCTATTGTGAGGGTTCTTCTTCTATAGTCTCAATTTCTGTAGATCCTTTAGTTTGATCCTCAACTTCCTGGGAAGGTTGTTGTATACATTCCATCACCTGTGTCTCTTTTGGTGACTCATCAGTAGCCCTTGGTTCAGATTCTTTTTGTAATGATGATTCCTTCTGAACATGTTCCTCTGAAATCAGAGGTGGAGGTGTCACTGAAACCTTATTTGTCATTATAGCTAGAGGTGAAGATGGGGGCATTAGATGAGGACCTTGTGTCTCAGGTGGCATCTGCATCCAATCTTGCTATTGAGATTCACCTGTAGGAGTATCTCTAATCTTATCTCCAACCAATTCTGTACCCAACGGCATGAAATCAAAATTTGGAATGGAGAGAATATCATCACCTATCTCTCTTTTCTCATTCACCCATCATTGTACTTCATCCTCCAACGAAGAGAGCTCTACTATTTCAGCTTGGGTGGGTGGTGGGGTATTTGTGACATTCTTCTTTCTTTCCAATTCTATAGCTTTGGCAAGTTGGGTTCTCCCTTGTAGAGGCACTTGCTCTTCCTCCCCATCTGACTCTATTTCATCCTCATCTGATTCTTCCTCGATAATGGTTTCAGGAATAGATGGATTAGGCACTAATCTTTTATGAACTCTCTGCCTCTTGTTCATTCTAACCTTGACCCTTCTTTGCTTCTGTGGAACCATAGGAGAAACAGGCTCTTGATGTATCAGAGAAATGGATATCTCTAGAAGCTCTCCCTCCTCTTACTAGCTTGACAAAATAGGAGGCAATGGAAAATCAACCTGGATATGAGAAATCCTAGAGTCCTGGGGGTCCTGGGGAGTAGATTCATGTTGCTGCAAAGGGGCCTGTTCTTCAACATGCTCTATCTAGATCTTTTAAGGAGAGGCTCTCTTCCTCTTTTCTTTCTTCTTCTCTAGTGGATGGTAATATCCCACTAGACAATCAAGCTGGTAGATCATTTCTAGCCTGATAGGAGACTGGAGTGCAAAGATAGGAACTGTGACTTTCCTCCCCTTTACCTTTTCTGGGTGAGCATATATATGGAATACCACTGTATCTGAAATTGGATCAAGTGGAAAGGGTTTCTTGATCCAACTCTTTGTCATTCTAATGACATGTCTTGCTTGATGATTAATATCATCTCCTTCCTCTCTATCAATTTTTGCATTCAGAATGGGCCTCTCGCCAACTTTATCTGTATTGAATAAAGGATCTAATAGCTCCTGCGAATCTTGTATCCTTATCTCATCCAAGATGGTCAAATGGAGAGCCTTCTCTGCTAAATACATAGTCATTCTACAATAGTCCCTGATACAAATATCATAGTCATTTGTGGCATTCATCCAATGATCTTCAATGACATCCTCATGGTAGAACTCTTTTCCTGCCAAATTTTCCACTTTACCAACACTATCAAAGAACGACCAAGGAGAGTTATATTCCTCAAGAGGATAGTTCTCCCACTCCCACTCGAAGGTTGGGATATCTTGCTTTCTCTTTACTTGGTATGCCCCTATTACAAAAGGCCAATCCCAACAAGGCCTTCGTTGTTTCTTGATCCTCTCATAAGCTGACTCAATCTGCCAAGAAATTTCCATTAGAACCAACTTATCACTTGGGTACCTTGGGAGCTTCTTTGGATGGATAGATGCACCACCAACCCGAATGTATGTAAATGTTTGAAACTAGATAAAATATGCACCGAGAGCTGTGGTTTGTGCCTTGGCCTCATCAAATAATCTCTTTCCATAGTTGCGTTCGATGAATTGAATGATAGCAAAGATAAAGGCATCATTCACAATCCAGTAATCTTTGCTTTGCGGTGAGAGCTTTTTCTTAACTAGCTAAGGATAAACTATATATGGCCATGTGTTAGGATCCTGCATACTGCCCCTTTTGTACAACCCGGGATAGTCAGTGGCTCTCAGTGCAAGTAGATATATCACATAAGAAGTCATATAGAACTTCTTCTTGTCCTTTACTATCCGCAACTAATAACACAAGTTCTCGCTAAATGTGGTAGCCCAATCCAGTGGCATCTTTGCATGTCTGATGGTTTTAATGAAGTTAACCATGAATGGAGCGAGATGACCTACTGTAGGCAATCCCATAACTCTACTTAGGAGAATGATTCAATATATAATGTCATCCCTCATATATCCTCGAGCCATATCTACTTTGCTGATTGTCTTTCCTCGAGATGGCTTCTCAATGAAGTATGAGGAATATATAATGTCCATGGCCTCCTGGTGATGATCCCTATGCCACCTCTTAGCTGCTTCATATGAAAGGTTGATAAACTGATTAGCTCTAGGTAAGTGAAATACTCTCTCGATATTATCAGGTCGTAGATCCAAGACTACTTCCCCAGTGACACTCTTTACCACCCTTTCCTCGAAAACAAAATGTTAGGAAAAGGTCATGATCAATTCAGCTGATTGAACAGTCCCAAGATGTGATGCTACATTTACCAATCTAGACCGTATTAAGGCAGATCTCAAAGAAGATCTTTCAATTGGGTTGTTACAAACCCTCAAAAATTCTCCCAAGTCTCTGTGTCCAAGTTCTGTGTCTTTGATCTCAGAGTGTTCATTGTGCAATCATGAGTTCGGGGTTATGCCTTGAAACTTGTATACAACTGGCTTTGCTATTGATTTGGATGTGGATGCCATTTGATTGTATTACTTGCACGTCACAAAAAAAAATAAAAAAAAATATTAATTACTAGATATATAAAACACATTAAAAAAAAATGATTCTCAAAAACCAATTTTTATTTTACTTGTAATTTTTTCTCATTTTTTTATTATTTATTATTTACTATTAATTTTTTTTTTTTTGGATTTTTGAAATATATAAATAAAATTAAAAAAATAAAAAATTGCGGTGGCGCGCGCACCAAAAATGGCGCCGTGGTGGAGCGCCGCACGCCTGGCTCTATAGGCATGCGTAGCGCCACGTGCCTAGAAGGGTGCCGTGGTGGCCCAACGCGTGCAACACTGTGTGTGGGCCACGTGCCCAAAAGGGCACCGTGATAGAGCGGCACGCACGCTATGCGCCCAGAAGGGCACCGTGGCAGCGCGACGCACACACGGCCCTTAGGCCCGCGCAACACCGCGCGCGCTATGCGCCCAAAAGGGTGGCACTGTGGCATGACGCGCATGCAGCAATAACGGGCACGCACAGAGGGAAATGGAGAGAGAGAGGGGGTGGGGGGAAGAGCTTTCCTCACCTTCCTCCCTTTGTCAAATCAAGGCAATGGAACAAAATGAGATGAGTAGGAAGAAGGAGGGGATTTTATAACCCCCTCTCCTTGCTTGTTAAAGCGCGTACGCGGGTGTAATTTTTTTTTTTTTAAAATAAATTTATTAGACTCAGATAATCTAACTAATAAACTAATTCTCTTTTCTCGGCTCTTGAAATGAGAATCGGGAGTCAAAAATAAAATTTGGGGGTCCCCATTCCGGACTTAGAATGGGGTGTGTGTTGTGAATACCACAACAATATGTAATAAGATGTATTCCTTTATTGTATCTAGTGCCCAAAGCAAATTCTAGAATTTTGATACTTTTTTGTTGAATATATCCAGCTAAACTGATTGTATCTAGTGCTTAAACTATTCTAATATAAAAAATAAAAGGCAATAACCAAAACATGGAACTACAAGTCCTTCCTAAAATGCAAGGTTTAAAATAAAAATATCATGAGCACTTACTACAGCTTATGCTATAAAGCGATTCTAAAATTATAAACATGTACATATGCATATTGGTTCTCCCTGGCCAAGTATTCTTCAGATTCACTGGGAACAAAATGCAAGAAGAAAATTGGAATATTATAATGCAACATATCAAATTTGAATATGAAAAACATTCAAGAAATTACTATGAGGATAAGTTCATGTATTGGTTATAAACAAATTAGTAAACAGTTAAGGTAACCTGTGCAAAGGAAGAGACAAATAAACTGCTTTTGCTGAATGCAAGCTGAAAGGCCTTTCCAGTAAGTGGCAACCAATCCTTGGCCTATATGAGAAAATGCTGTATCAGCTTAGGATCCTTAAAATTATTGCACCATTTTCCAAGATTGAATTCATAAAAATATAGAAGACAAGGTAAGAGGTAGTCCATACAACACCAAAACAAAGACTTGGCACAAGGCCTTTGTAGTAGAGTCTGTATGTTAGTAAGACATTGGTAGGGATGGAATTGAGGATGGTAAATATATCATTCATTTCAAAAGATACATCACTAGGCGTGTGATGAGACTACAAAACCAAGTGAATGTTTGATTAGAACAGAGATAAGTAAACCTTTTTTTTTGTTACAGTGGAATTTTAGGGTTGAAGATAATTTTTTCATCCACTTTAGCTCAAACTACAATAGCATTAATTTCATACCTCATGGATATTCCAAAGAGCACCATGCCATAATTTTTGGTGAACCCAGCGAGCCCAATGCTCAATTCCAACTTGTATACACAAAAATGAACTTAGCAAAAATCATGTCAAAGCCAACCACTATCATGGGAAGAGATTTTAGGATTCATATTAGATAATCTTGTTCAAAAATTTGAATCAAAGGTTAAGTGTTGGAGTTCTTTTATTTGTATTCAATAAAAACTAAGGTATATAGGACTAGAAATGACAAAAATAGTCTTTGTTTGAAGCCTTCAAAGAATTTTTCCTAATTTTCCATATTTGGCCTAGTTGAGGGCTAATGTCCCTAAAGCCTTGATATGACCCAAGTTTGCTAAGAGCCCTAGAGAGGGGGTAAGACCTTAGAGAAATGGAGTCCACTTGGAGAGATAGAGGTTAACATTGGGTAAAGGCTGGTAACCTTGCTTGGCATCTTTCAGTGGGTTGGGTGCTACTAGGCACTTAAGAAGATTTTGGTGGATTAAGGCTGTAGACTTTGCATCAGTTGAGGCAAGATATGAGCACATATTTTGGGAACCTAATAAGTTACACTACCTCAACTTGGTGGTGCAAGCAATTGGCATCCAAATAAAGTTGGTGAAAGAAATAGTGTACATAATTCAAGCACATCATTCTTTTCTTTGGAGCATTATAATTTTAGGATATGCAGATGATGAATTGAATAGGCTTTAGACCCTTCCAAATAAAAGTGGTAGAAAAGATGACTTATTGGGATGAGAAGATGGGAGGTAGATGGATTTGGGTTTTGTGATTCCTTGGTATGTTAGTTTGAGCTTCACTTGGTTTCAAGAATAATATAATACTCTCTACTTAACAAGGCCAACCACATGAAGGTGGAAGCTCATCTGGCCTCACCCCCCTCCCCCTAACATCAATGTAAATTACCCATTATCATCTAATTATATACTTCATTCATCCATTCATCCATTTATGAACTATAACATTCAATCAATACAATCACATAACATTTATTAATATGATATAAAATTCATTAATACACAATACTAATCAAGACTTCATTAACACATAAAAATATTCATTAACATAATATAAAAATCAATATTAATACACATCATTCATAGATAATTAATTAAAACAAAGTTCTTTCATTATCCAACAAGGTTTATCAAAGAGCATTTTTAAAACATCATTTCTTCTTTTTGTTTTTCTTAGCTCTCTTAAGAAAAATACTCATAGGACCATCCATATCTTTCTCATTCTCCTCCTCTTTTGGCATGTGTAATGTCAAAGTATGATGGCTCCTTCTCTTTGGAGGAGCAGGAGGCTACTGCACTAAAGGGGACTCTATTGCAAGAACAAGTAAATGGGATAAATTGGCATACTCTTTTTCTTTTTTACTAACTGTTACAAGTCTGTAATTAAGTACTAGTACAACATAACATGCATTTTTCTTATCTGACAATGCCACATCATGTACATTAACATTTTTATCCACCACCAAATCAACATGTTGAACACTTGGAACATGCTCCACTCCTTCAGCATGATGTTCAACAGGCTCTGAAATATTCAAAAAAAGGATACACATCAAATTGTAATTGAAGATGTTAAATTATATTCATAATTGCATAATTAATTTCCAATAGAAAATTAATACCTCCACCACTATAATGCACATCATGGCCTTTGTCACGAATAAGTTATGTGATAAGATATGAAGGCTACAGTAAAATGTTATGCACATTGTTATGTAGTCAATTTATGTTCAAAACTAACAACAAAAAAGAATCTTTCAACTATTCAATTTCATTTACTTTTCATTTAACCAATTTACCTGTGAGATATCATTTGTTGCACTGGATTCTTGGGCAAGGCTTGCAGATTCTTCACATAGGCTTGCAACGATGACTTTATAGCCTTCCCTTAAGAAAAATTTTCTATCTTCATCTATGAGCTCCACATTGAATTTCATGCCCTGTATTTTTTCTTAATATCATCAGTTTTTCCATGTATGATTTCATTAAAAAAAATTGTTTGCAACATTATATACAAAAATAAAGATGAGATTTCATTGCTCCTACTTACAAGTCGAGACTCGAGATTCATATAGCCACCAGAGCCAAGTTTTTGTTGGGAAACCTTTTCTAGTCTTGCTTTTGTAGCCATAGATGTGTCCTACAATCTATGAACAATTTCAAACATCTTAGATTATATATTTACAAATATCACTAATTAGTGCATGATTATAGTGTACTTAATACTATCATGACATATCTTTTTTTGCCTTATGCTGCTTCATTTACTCTATTTTCACATAGCCTTTTCTCCTTTGCATCTTCTATCATTTCATTCCACTCCATCAGTGGAATGAATCATAGGAGGACAGTCATACTTTGGGTTCTCCTTAAGACCCCTTCTATATTGATCCCTCACAATATTTATATGCTTTGATGCTCTTTTCAGAAGTAAGCCAATGTCAAAAATATTTTTTCCAAATTTCTCCTCAAAACATGTAATCAACTGATTTTTTAATTCCACAGCTTGTAAATTACACCTTTTAAAAAAAATATATTTTTAGATCAATAACTTTAATATAGTACAATAAATGGAAGAAAAGAAAAATTATGTAGCAATGATATGAAACTACATACCTTTTATGTATGGTGGGTCCAAATAGTCTCAATGTCATATCAGAAAGATGATCAAAGAAAACATTATTACCTACAAAAACATAAAGGGATTATTAGTCCAAAATGAGTAATGTAAAAGTAAAACAAATTTACGCTTTAAATAATAATTTTTTTAAAGCACCTGGAAGCTTTTGTAATTTGAATAGAAATATAGTTTTCCTATTTAGCAACAATTTCCCTGCATATGAACCAATACTAATCACACGGACTACTCTAGGAAATAGATCAACTTCAATATTACTACTCTCTATTGCTCTATCAACTAAAGGTCTATCTATTAGTGAATAAAATAGGACTGCAGTAAGATCTATCTAGCATAACTTTTATCACTAGTTACATTTGTTGATGAATCAGGGCAAACATTTACAGACCATACTATTCTTTTACTACCATTCCTCATGACGAGTTTGAAGATTTAAAATATTTTACTTCATTGACATCCAATGACCCTTAAAATGGAATTGAATGACATGGTTTTGTAGCTAAAATGACATCTTAAAAGATAAAATGCCTAGTTTTGTAGCTAAAACAACATGTGAAAAACACATTCTAACTGGAAAACACATTCTAACCAACATTTTACCTGCATTGACATTTTTTCCCCTAGCTTTTAATTTGTTTACAGTAACTTAATAGCTACCCTTGCTAGTTAGTTCATCAGAATTTGGGAAACCTTTTGCAGGCTATATCACTACATCCCCTCATCCCAAAATTTTAGATAAACATTGGTGAACTTATTTAGCAGTAGTGGTGAATAAGTGCTAATATTTATTAAACACCCCTTTTAACCCACTCAAACCAAACAAACAAATGATTAGAATGTTTAATGAATCTTCTATTCTATTTTGATATTTAATTTTTCCAATTAGTTAAATAAAATTTGTAGGGTGATTAATATTTCCTATCACTACTCATTCTCCTTGTGTTGACACACAATAATGCTATTAATTCTTAGCACATATATTATGGAAAATAAAATTTGCTTGAGTAGAAGTGGAGTGAACCTCATTATGTTGAAAATATGTTCCATTGAGTGGAAAGTTGCCTCACATTGCTATTCTACAAGGAATCTGACACGTGACAAACAAATGTAAGTTTCAAATGCCAAGTAACCTTTGAGGCAAACAAATTAGTGACCAATTTGTGAACTAAGTTTGAAATCAAAAAGTTATTGAAGTCTCAAGTTATCTGTTCATTACTAGTATTGTAAATTAAAGAAAGTTGTCATTACTAGTATTGTGAATTAAAAAAAGTTGACAATAGTGAAATAATTTAATCTATGAGGAGATCAGAGCAACTTGACGAATTAGCTTAAGTCTATGTTTTATTAGTAGTCTAGGTAAGTGGAAGTTACGAGACTAACTAAATATGGATCTAGGTTGAACATGGGCTATCCAATGAGTACATTGTTTACAAATTCATTTTTATGGTGGCAATGTCAAAAATCACTACTTTGTGGTTTGTACAAATTGACTTTTTCATATTAATACATAATTATGATTATTTATGATGTAATATGTGGCTTCTCTAAGTTTTGTTGTTCTATTAGAGTGGTTAGCATTGAGCTACACATCATGGTAGCACAGCATGTAATTTCCTCTAGAAAGCCCTTGTCAAGAGCTTTTATGTTAGTTGGCAGTTGAACTTTGGCACAATTAGTTAAGTTGTGTTTTGATTTGAAACATTACAATAGAATCGAATATTTTAGCATGAGTGGTTAGAGCAGTGATATAGGTAGAGCTAGAGTTGATAAACATTGTGATTGATCACAGATTGGCATTGGTGGATGCATGCAGTATAACAATTCTAGATCTGATATTGACATAGTTCAGTTTACAAATATAGTAACATATAATGGTTTCATTTTTTACTTTTTTTTAATATGTGTGATAATAGTTTTTTCCATAAGCAAAGGTCAACTGATTCTATGATGGTTTTGTTAGTAGAGGTTTGCGACATATTATTAGACATGAGCCACTTACTGTGGGGTTAAATACTTGTAATATTAATCGACCTCATCAGGTATACACTTTAACATTTACACAAAGTAATGAAGTGCCAATGACAGAGTGCATGCACTGACAATCCATTGTTAATTTCTCTAACTGAGGCATCTATTACTATTTACAAGTATACAACATTCATGTAAAATAATGTTTTTCCTACTCCCTATACATGTAATAGTAGTAAAAGTATTCTGTATTGTTCAATTGAACACATTTACCAATTCACATAGGTCATGGAATACATAATCTATCATTACAAGAACAATAGATGAAGTACACAAATGGGTGAATATAAATCATCATTTTAATAGTGGACATGAGCTTTCCATAGTTCATATAGTATGTGCAAGAGTTTCATAGAAAATTTTGTATATGTATTTTGAATCGATTGTTTGGTTTGCAGTTCGTGATCCATCATTAGGAAGGGAAAAGTTGATTCAAAAAGCATATACAGTTTTCCCCAAAAATTGTTTCACATAATTTGAGTTTTATACCTCAAGCATTTCACTATAGGAGACAACATATTTAATGTTTCATTTAATATGACTTTTTAGCAATTGAAACAGTTGATTTACACTGCATCTAAATTACTTGGGTTCTTGAGAAACATCCTTTAAGCATCGCTATTCTCTCTAGTTTGTAACCAGCTTGTAGGGATAACACACAACATATGGTGAATTTCATTGTATCTCAATGTTTTTGAGTGTAGTTTCTTTTGTCAGCATTCGATACTAATATTATTGGGAGGAACCTACTCTGGTATGTATTTTTTTTTCCAGTCGATAGATTTGACTAATAGTGCACGTGTAAGAAATCAATTTAATATGTGTTTATATCCATAGTATTAGGTAGTGGAAAGAATCAATGATCTATAGGCTTACAAAAGTTCAATAAAATTTTAAATGCATAAACAAAAGCTGCCATTAAAGACACAAATGAAAAGCCAAAGAAGTATGTTTTGCATGCAAGGCTTAATAGCCCAGGCTTTCAAATCCCAATGTCTTAAATACAATTTTCCCTAGGCTCTTATCTATAGTTATACATAGTGATATAGACATAAGGCTGAAAATGACAGTGATAGGGAATTCTTTGTTGGTGGTGGAACTAAAGTATTAATCACACAGACTACTCCAAGAAATGGACCAGTCACATGTACTAGAGTACTAATCACCAAGTTTTGTACTCTAGTGCATATGATAGGTACATGGGTACAAAATCCACTCAACAAAAAAAGAGGCATGATTAGCACATTACAAAATATAGAAAAACAAGGTTTTACTAGTTGTAGTGGGCATAGACGAGGATGTTTGAATGGACCTTGTTGGTCGATAATGCACAAGGAAATATTGGACCACTAACTGAAGGAGGCATCTGCAATTCATCATGAGTTGAAGAATACAATATTGTTAGCAAAGGCATTTGCAATGGATAAAGATCAAATGGGATACTAGCTAGAAGTGTGCACAAAAAAATAGAGGTAAGTGTTATAATTTTGATGAAAATAAACAAAGACAGTGTTACTTACACGAAGGTTGTGCACTACAACCCTCACCATGTTCACCATGTGATGTCACAACTATCACATATTTCTATACAAGAACACATAAAATTTGAGATTATGATCCATAAGATACTATAAAATATTAACATCTATTGAACTTCTATTATTGCTTTAGTCAAATTACTGCTTACCTTCAAAGATTGGACCCTACGGTTCAATTCTTTTCTCAGTGCCTCTTTATCCTCACTTGTGTCACCCTCGATGATAATGTTAACAATTTCTTCAGTGTATCTTTGTTTGAGTTTCTGGGCCATGAACATAGGGTTAGCACTAAGGGCGATGTCATGTAGAAATGATGCCCATATTTCAAATCACATTTGATCAGCTAGCATTCTAGTTTTTTTCTATCATTTGTGACATCAAATACCAATAAAATTTCATCAAAATAACTCCAAATCCATAAAGAAAAGAACATAATAATATGTAATTTCTTTCTATATTATTATTAAAAATTACAATAATTAATGTTTACCTCCATTGAAGGTGTGTGAGATGGTGCATCCATGTTGCCCTGTGAAAAAAGATTAGTAAGTCTTAGAAATCAGTAACAAAATTAAAGGAATAAATTTACCAAAAAAAATATTAATAATAAAGTAGATTGTATATGTAAATCATTTGTCTCAAGTTTGCCAATAATTTGGTGTAACTAATGTGTATATCTAAAAAAATATTTGACATGTTCTACTTAATGTTTATATTTGCACATATGGTTTGGAAAGAAAAATTTGGTCGTACATGACCCCATCATAGTTGACATTAATCCTACATGAACATCTTCATTGATCATCATGATCTTCATCCATGTCATCATCATCATCACCATCATTGTACTTGTCATTTTGATCATCATCGTCACCACCACCATCTTCATCACCATCATCATCATCTTCATCACCATCATCATCATGACCATCATTGCCATGATCATCACCATCTTCATGATCATGATCATGATTTTCATTAGCATCATCATTATCATTATCACCATTATCATCAGCATGACCAAAATCATCACCATCTTCTCCTTCTTCATCACTGGGTAACTGTCATTCTTGATAATCATTTACTTCATCTTGCACTTTTTCAATATCTTCTTCTTCCATCACGTTATACTTTATTGGCCTTCCTCTTGGGTTATTTCTAACAACAAATGACCAACCTAGTTTGTGTGGAACACCAAAGTAAAACCCTTTCTTTCATTGGCTTGGAAGAACATAGGGCTAATCTTCGATTGGCTCAAATGACCTTGTATTAATCATAGTAAATCCACTATCATGTTCAATAATAGTCCTATCAGGATCATTTTGATTTAGCTACAGCCTATACCATTTGATTAAAAATAGAACTATTTTGAATGAATTAAATTCACACTCAAGTATATCATCCAAAATTCCATAGTATCAATTTTCAGATTGTTGAGGATGTATGTTAGTTCTAGACAAAATATTGGTAATTGCGAAGACAACACTTATCCCAAAATCACACATTTTCTTCATTTCATTTGACTTTTTTGTACAAAATTTATAGCCATGGTAGTACATAGCTTTGTGGTGTTTGACTTATAATTATTCAAATATGTCAAGATTATTTGCATCGACCTGTGAGTTGATATTAAACTTATGTCTCATGATTTTTAATCTTATGCGTACCTTTGTATCTCTTAAGCCATATACTAGATCAAGTACCATTGGCGTAACATTGGGATTTCTATTACAATGAGCTTCTTTAACCAATGATACAACATCATTCCATGTTAATGAGCAATTATTTTCTTGAGACTGTTCAATCCATACCATCATCCAATCAAGATTGTTTGCAATATACAGATGTAGTGCATCCCACTCATGACCAATTATAAAGAAGACAATTACACTAGTTAGAAACAACTTATATATATTGATGATGGATAAGAATTATTAAATTACAAAAAAAATACTTATAATTACCTCTCACTCTCCTCAATCTACCTTTCCTCGTCAGGTACTTCCCTTTGAATTTGTTATTAAAGTTGGGATCCTAGATGCGATCTACATGAATATTTGTTGCAAAATTTGGAAGATATTCACTAATGTACACCATGGTTTGGTATATCATATATCCCTCTATCATAGAACCCTCAAGATGTGCTCTTTGTCAAACCAAGCCCTTCATAAATTTCAAGTGCCTCTCAACCATCACAATGACCTAGTTTGTACAAGTCCACACAATTCAATATCCTCAACTTGATGTATAAGGTAGTGTTCATAAGCATTGAAAAAGGTTGGAGGTAAACACTTTTTCATTTCACACATAAGCTGTGGAATTTTTTGCTTCCAATATTTAATATCTTTTTTTATCAATTTCTTTGGATGATAACCATCTAAAAGAGATTCAACACTCAAAAATACATAAATGAGATTTCAAATAAAATTATATAATAGATTTAAGATAAAAAGCTACAAATCTAAGAAAAAACACTTCTAACCTCATGTATTTTCCAAGATCATATATAACTTGTTCAATACTATTGTCAAATTGGTGTGGAAGGGATAGAGGTAGAATGTACTACAATCATTAAAAATGATCATTTCAATATATTATTAAATAATGCAATAGGTAGTACATTCAATTTTACAAATATACTATAAATAGAGAACATGATTTACCTTGACGAAGGTATGCCAATCATTTGTTTTCAACTTTGGCCCAAAATCACCTTTCTTTGATAGAAGAGTGCTTATATTTGCAACAAATCTTGTTTTTTTATGACTTCTTTTAATGCATCACTTTGTTGCTCCATTAATAACCAAGGAAGGGCACTTGTATTTATGCGGTCTCCATTGCTATTTAATTCAATAAAATCTTTTAGTACACATGAATGTTAGTACAAATTTTGGCAATTTGTTCTCTATCACATCTTCCATACAAAATTTTCCCTAGTGTCTCTGTTACATTCTTTCCAATATGCATAGCATCAAACAAATGCATGATTGGGAGATCCTTGTAGTACGATAACCTACTAAATTGAGTTGGATAACTTTTCATTCCTCTAGGAAGTTGGTCATTGATGCCTTGATGACCTTCATGAGCATCAATTATAGGATTAGTAAATATAAGACAATATCAAAATACAAATTTTAAACTTCGAACAAAAAATTGGACATTACCTCAATGATTTAGTCAATCGTATTCTAACTTTCATAGATGAGGTGTCATTCTTCACGGCCTTGATGATGTCTCTTCTTTTCCATTGAAGAGATGTTTTTTAGCAATTTGATACCTATGATTATTGTGGAGAAAGTGCCTAAACTCATCAAACACTTGCTTTTCTAAACTTCTTGAATGACAAGATTTCATCTTTGGACCACGAACTGGAAATGCAAATTTTTCCTTTATCTAAAGATCTGAAAGATCATGTATAGTTGGATTATGTACAATTATTATGTGAAACTTAAGAATACAATAGTAATGTGTAAGGACTATAACAGACCAAAAATATGTGATCTTAACAATATAACATACCACAAAAATGAGTTAGCCCAGAGGCATCATGTATTGTCCGTATAAGCATTGCATGGAATTGAAATTGTCAGTGTCCTATTGGTCTAGAGATGTCATACATAGTGACACCATTCCATAACTTCAACAACTCATCAATCAGGGGATCAATATACATGTTCATATTTTTAACTTGGTACTTACCTATTAATTGAATGAACATACACATTACATAATTATTATGACCATTTTCATGCACTATTTATAAATTAATTTAGATAACTATAAAATGAAAAAATACCCAACACAATCATTGACAACATTATGTGCTCCCTCTTTATGAACATCCAAGGAGGAATGTTATTATTAATAATAAAAATAGGTCACACTGAGTAAAAATATCTCATATCTTCATATGGATTGACATCGTCCCTTGCCAATCAAAGCCTTAGATTATGAGGTTCTTCTTTAAAGTGTAGCCATGTTTCTTCTATTTCTTTAAATGTAGAACCATCGACATGCATTTGCATAATGTCATCTTGACTTCTATTGCGTGCATGGTAATCCATAAATAGTACCAAGCTAGTGCACCTGAATAATCGTTGAAGATGTGGAATAATGAGAATGTACCAAAGAACTTTGTGAGACACCTTTTTTGTTATTTGATCTGACTAATATCTACTAATATGACAATCAGGGAATTCTGTTACAAATTCATGTTGTTTATGATATAGAATGTGATCATTGGGACATGCATGTTTTGTCTGATACTTCATTCCAATTTGATTCATAATGGTAGATAATTCTCAGTACAAATGAGTCAAAATGTTTGATGGTGGTAACAAAAACTCACCTATCAACCTATAACAACAAATATGCATTGTTAATATAATGAATAGTAATTGTATGCTAACATTAAAGATGTCAAAAATGGCATACCTTAGCATACGTGACATTGCTACATTGGATAAACCATTCATAACTTTTAAATTCACCAACAACACTATAGCTGAGAGTAGAGTTGTTTGGGAGCCTTCGTATAAGGGTTCACGTGCCTTCTCAAGTAAAGGTATATCAAGACTATCTTCATCATCATTATCAAATTTTCTAGTACCATCATTGTGAGCCTCTTTATCACCTACTCCAATACCATCTTCTTTAATCATGTCCTCTGGCACATTATCATCTTCTTCCATGGGAGCATTATCCTCAGCTTGGATATTCACACCTCCATGTTCCTCCAGTAGGAAATCCACATTCAACAATTGACAAAAATCGTGGCCCTCTTCAATGTGACCATGTTGCCTACAATGACTTTGGGCTACTGTGATTATAATTCTTTGATTATTTAAGCCCTTATACTTTTTGCAAGGAAAATAACATTTATCAAGTTTTCTTCAAAAATGAAACCACAATGTAGCCATTGTCTCATTATTTTTTTCTAGGTTCATATTGTCAGGTGTGGTCTTTCTTTATAGGAAAATATATCTACACATAAATTGGGCATGTTGCAGTTAATGTTTATATTTGCACATATGAAAATTATTGATTAATGTTTTCAAATGTAACTAAAATGATCCTATAATTTCTAGAAAGCCTAGATATTTGCAAAATATGGAGTTATAGAAAAAGTATCTTAATTATTTGTAAAATTCCTCAAAGAGATGTCACAAGGTGAAAGTTACTTAGGTGCTATCAGCAACATGCCTTGACTAATCTTGATAGCAATGACTAATGTGATTAATGCATCAACTAATGAAGATGACTAAAAGATTGAAACATATTAATGTATAGCAATGTTTTTCTTGAGAAAATATAAGATCTTTAGTAAGATATAAAAGAAAATATGAATTAGATGTGATCTATGTGTGCTCTAGGCAGATGGACATTACCTTTTGAAAATCATTCAACAGGGGCATCATATTTTCATTTATTTATCAAGAGGTTTGTACAGTTTGAGACTGGAGTAAGAGATAGTTATCATTATCCTAAGGACAACAAGCTAAGTCTAATCAAACATTTCATTGTCTATGGTTTTACCAATTTCTCATAAAAATAAACAGATTCTTTAAAGATGGGTTCTTGAAATAGGTTCCTATTTCAAGAACCCATCTCATTTCAAGAACACATCTCTTAAGAATCTATTCATTCTTTATATTTCAAGAGTCCCTTCATTCTTTCCATTTCAAGAATCCATTCATTTTTTTCATTTCAAGAACTCATCTCTCAAGAATCCATTCATTTTCATGATAAATAGCTTTTTGAGACTACTACTACTCATGAAACATGGATTTTTGAATTTTGATTTGAAGGACAAGATAGTTGAACCCTAAAAACAATATCACAATAATGGAAGTTTTCAGTTACTCGAATGGAAGCTCATAAGTTTCTTTATATAAGAAAATAATGGAGTCTTCCTTTTTACTTTATATATTAATAATCTAATTGGTGTGTTTCTTTTCACTTTGTAGCAATCAATATGTAGCACCTCAGAATTATTTATCCATCCCAAGAAGAGTGCAAGCATATGCTAACCTATTTAGTCCATCACAGGCCTAGAAATTGGCTCAAGCTAGTAGACCATCTTTGTTATTAACTTATTTAAACTAGAATGTGGGTGGTGTTGGACCCACATTAGATTCAAACTAGAATGGAGGACCTATGTCATTTTTGAACCAACAACAACAAGAATATCTATCTCACCCTAATTATCAAAAGATTGAGACATATCCATCCCTTCCTTACCATGGGAACAACAATCTACAGATAAGATCATATCTTCGTAACAATTCTTGGAATAGCCATTCACAAATAAGAGAGTCCACTTTTCCAACTACTCAAAGAGGAAATCAAGATCTTTTTGTGAATATATATGCATATGAGCAACATATTTCCTCTTTTCTAATATCACAAGGAACTTTTCCAACTACTCAAATAGGAAATCAAGATCCTGTTGTGAACAAGTATGCATATGAGCAACAACAATCCTCTTTTCTAACAACACAAAGAACTTTTCCAACTCCTAAAGGAGGAAATCAAGATCCTTTTGTGAACTGATATGCATATGAGCAACAACAATCCTCTTTTCCAACAACACAAGGAGTAAATCCAAATCTTCATATGAATGAGTATGCAGTAGTATTAGCATCTAAGCAACAACAACTTTCTCTTTGAACTTCACAAGGAAGAAATCTAGATCTTCATGTGAACAGATTTGCAACAGTACCAACATCTGAGCAACAACAACCCTATTTTTGAACTTCACAAGGAGGAAATCTTGATCTTTGTGTCAATTGATATGTAGCAGTATCAATGTTTGAGCAATAATGACCATCTTTTCCAACTTCTCAAGGAATAAATCCAAATCTTGGTGTGCATGATAATGCAACAACATTGGCATCTGGGCAACAATAGGAGTTTTTCAGTTTGGATCATTCCCATCAACCATGGTACAAGAACAACCACTAAAGAGGCTCACTATGACTCTAGATCATATGATCCATTCAACATTTATGGCATTATCCTACATGCTAAAAACCATGTACACTGTATGGTGAAGATATCATTTCATTTCCTTTTGGTTACTATGGTTGTGATTTCATTCATATACTTTATTAGCTAGATTTTTTACTATGGTTTGATCTAGTCTTTAAGGGATTTCTATGGCGATTGATTGGCCTATAAAAGTGAAGATACTAGTTATGCATCCTAACACCTTGGGTCATATTATGTAAAAGGATTGATGGTAGTTAGGGACTTCTACTTTGGGTTCATGTTACTATTGAAAAAGAAACATAAATTAGGAATAATGTATTCATTAAATTATTAAACCATTGAGGCTGAAATGACTATTATTTTTTGGTATATGTTTTTTTTTTGATATTCTCGTATACTTAGCTTACTATTTTATCACATGTTTTCAAATACTATGATTTCAATTAAGATTAAGCCTGTATATTAGCTTGTGTCATCAATTTTATGATTTTTTAATTAAAAGTATGTTAATTTAATCATAATTATTTATTTCTACTATCCCTTTGCACTCTTAATAATAATTGAGACATTTAGGAAATATTCACAAGCTCAGGGATGTACCTAAGGTATACCATGGCCATGCCCAAACTAAGATCAATATCTGGTATGAAGGTGGTCTAGATAAGCAATATCAAAGCCAAGATAGAAATGGCTATGGGTCATCAAACAACATTTACCATAGTATATTCTATAAGTGATTTCAACATTTTAATTTTGTTTATGTCAATGATAATTGATTGGCAGATTTAATTTCATTATGAGATAATTACTGCAATCCCTATTTAGTTTTATTATAAGATAATTACTACAATCCCTAAACTTAGAATATTTGAGTTCACAATTAAACTATGTAATGGATGCTAGGAATATAATTGTGTGGAAAATAATAATGAACAATTTCACTTGCTATCTTTGATATATACAATTATATATATGCTAAAAAGAATTGATACTTCTTGCACTTAGTGGAATGATCCTTGCTATGTCAATTATGTCAATATAAACTATATGCAATGGAGATGTAATGGCATTGCTTCTACCAATGTAAATTATTGTCACTAGTATGACTTTGACAACATGCAATATCTAATCCTTATTTATTGCTAATGTCAATACCATTGTATTAGTGTTGTTTCTAATATAATCCTCCAATTCTTGCGATCAAATCTAGTTATTGCTTAAAGTGAGATTTGATGTTTCTAATTTGCTAATAGGCTTATGAAATTCTAGAAATGCTACTATGTTTGATATGATCAAATAATTCTTGCAATAGGGGTGTTATGTTTGATCTTTCTTTAAATGTGTACAACCAATAATGCCAAAGTCAGTCATTCAACATAACATGTTTATTTCAAATTGATGTTGAAATAAATGATAACCAATGTCCTTTTATACCATGTGCTTGGTGTAAGAAGTCATGTAGGATAAAGAATGCTCTTTGTCTCTTTGTAATGTCACTCTTCATAACAACTAATTGTAACACAACCTTGTAATTGCCTCCTTCCATTATTAATTACTTATCAGAACATATCATAATTCATTGTCTTAATCTAGATTGGGCTTGATTACCATCATCAAGGTACCTATTCATGATTAGTAATTTCTAAGAATGGATTAAATTTTGTCATTGCATAATGACATCAGTTTGTTAACAACTCAATGCTAACATTAACATAACCTAACATATTATGGATAAGGTTGTCTTTTTTATCTTTATCGATCACTATTTATGATATTGATTACGGATGTTATTCAATCATTAATGTTCGAAAACATTAGCCTCTAATGTGATTGGTTCATGCATTAGCCAATACTAGTTGCCAATGACCATCATTGATTCTTGAAAATGTTCTCCATTAATTCTATTCTTTGATGGCGAACATGGATAATCCTCTTAGTTGATATATTAATCTTTCTCTTGCTTTGTGATTGTTTAGTTATTAAAAAACTAAATAGATATATTGATATTTGCATTCACTCTTCAACCCTTGATATTTTTTGTTGTTCCTTATCAACCATTAATGCTTTTTTCAACTCCCTTAATCTTGTTTGTGATTTCTGTCACTTGTCTCGACTGAGGTTCTAATCTTGCTCACTAGTCTACAATGCATTTGTTTCGAATAGGTATTTGATCGATATCTTCAATAGATATTGATCAATTTAATCTTATCAGTATCTTCTTTTGGATGCTCAATGACCTTCTCTATTGGTTAGCTTCCTCATAGTATTAATTATATGCTCAATCTTAGTAGGATTCAGATAACTCATCAATATGCATTGATTCTGATTATCTTTTGCAATTGTTGATCAATTGATCTACACAATTGTAGTCTATAATATTCATGATGATGTCTTGAATGTGTCAATGCCAATGAAGATACATACTTGGTATGATTTACATGTTGCCCACTTTCTTGGCAAAGTCATCAAAATCTTGGACTAATCCTTATTCCTCTGATGCAACTATGGACTAGTCCTTATTCCTTTAATGCAACTAGAAAACCATCTTATTCATAAGACTTCATGATTTTTCAAACATCTTATTCTTCTACTAATATATATGTATGTCTAATTTTAACTGTCAATGTGCTATTGGTGTCAAGGATTGCCACTCCTTGTCCACAAAAGTACTTTATTATTTGGATTTTATCAGTCTAATAATGGGTATATATGTCAAGCAGATCTATTCAACATCACATAAAAGCCTCTCATATATTAGAGGTTTAAAGAAAATAAATTATACATAGGATTATGGAATTCTTGAATCATAAGTCTATCGTACTTTAGCCTCACCCTAATCTATTGGTGCATTGTAGTCCTCATTTGCATTATTGACATTTTCATCAGTACCATTAACTTGAGAAATTGTTTGAGAATTGCACTTTGATTTTTCTTTGATGATATCTACCTTATTTCTTGTCTAGGCATTTATAATGCCCTTATTAAGCTATTCATTTGACAGACCTACATCAAGTTGTAACTAAAACCAAAATGAGTCAGAATAGTCATGAATGGCTATCCACAACCTGTAAATTTATCTGTATAAACCACAATGCCAAAAAAAATTAGTGCCAGTGATTTATAAATAAAAGGTCTAGGGGCATTTTGTAGTAAGAGGAAAGGAGAGGTGCAAACAAGTGGAAGAAAAACATCTTGCACCAGTTCTTGCAAAAAATCATTACAAGGAATTCATTTTAACAATAGTAACATTAAAACTTGCACTTAACTCTAGTAATCCTAGCATCCCTCCTACTTGATTAATCTCAAAAAATAGTTCTCATTTTATTTTGTGTATCTTTACTTTTGGGGAATCACTTTCATCAAAGAAAAGAAAATAAGGTTAAGGCTAAAGGATTCTAAACTTTTTTAATTTTGAGTTGAAATTTTGAACACTAACATAGTAGGTTGTGTTTGATGATAGCAGTACTTGCATACTATTTTAAGACCAATCTCCAACTTGTATAAAGGTAAAGATCTTGTTTTTTGCATCACATTTATTTCTAATCTCTATGCACTATATATTTTATGTGACATTAAAAAAAATCTTTGTTTCTATAGTTAAATTTTACATTTCCTTCCAATCAACCATATCTATGTAGGATCCTCATCAATTTATGTTGGTTTCTCTAGCTCTACACCTTGATCTCCTCTACTCACCTAGATATCAGCCTATTCCTCTTAACATAGTGTTGAAGCTAAGTAGACAACTTCCTCTCAACACTTGAAATACCAAAGAAATGGCTAGATAGGTAGTCCACCACAAAATTTAGTTTCCTTGTGCCATAGTTGCCCTATCCGTGTTGGTCTCCTCTGTATAACCCTTAAGAGTAGTAAATTTTCTCCACTAGGTACAAATGATGCCAACCTCTCTAGTATCATATTGAAAATGGTCCTCATGAACCCTACATTAACATCAAAAATCTATATGAGTGTAATTCTATTATGTCTTTGCACATCTCACTTGAGATTCATTGCATAGTCTATAAATGAGTGTAACTCTACCATACCTTTGCACATCTCACTTGAGATTCATTTCATAGTCTATATGAATTTGAATCTTCTATGCCTTTACACATCCCACTTGAGATTCATTGTAACTCTACCATGCCTTTGCAAATCTTACTTGAGATTCATCGAAACTCTACCATGCTTTTGCACATCTCACTTGAGATTCATTGCATAGTCTATATGAGTGTGACTTTACCATGCCTTTGCACATCCCACTTGAGATTCATTGCATAGTCTATATGAGTGTGACTCTACCATGCCTTAGCACATCCTACTTGAAATTCAATGCAAATGAGTGCTAAGCATCTCTCATCTTTAATTAATAATTGGTTCAATTTCTCATTTTAGAATGCGAATGATAGTAGGTTACTTCTAAATGAAATCTTTTATTTATTCTAGCATAGAATCAATGCACTTGTACACCTCTCCAAGGATAATAGAATCAACATCATCATATTCTAATCACCTAGAGGACTAGAGTACTGATGAAGACATTATATTTTGCATCACCTCAAGAAACATTACTCTCCACTTCATCTTTCTCTACTTTGTCTTGGACTCCAGCCTTCAAATCCATTTTATTAACTTAACCATTAGTTGCAATACCTCATGCAACTCATGGCATCCTATCCAAAAGGATGAAATAGGAGGCATATTTAGTTTCAACATGTTTCAAGAATCCCTATTAGAGGTGGCAGTAAAGAATGCATATATTAACATCGCTTTGAACCAACCAAACTTTTCGCATATCCTTGAGTGCATAATGCATTCCATGCACACAACAAGGAGTCCACAAAATATGCCCATAGGTGATGCCAATCACTACTTGTACTGCATTTTTGGCCTAACCTCCATTATAACATCCTTGAGAAACTAAAATGAAAATCAATATCATCATAATATCCTAAACAATCAAACTGCCTTGAAAATACAAGGCCCTCTAAACATGTAACAATGACATCACCACAACAGAGTAGGTATGCCAATGTCTCTAGTTCCTTTGGTATATGGCTAGGCACGAAATTTGATAGTTTTTAGTGTTGTTACGCATAACTAAATATTTCTATATATAGAAATGTAGGGCTATATAACTAATGAAATGAAGACTTTTCACTATTGATGTTCTTTCAATTTTGTGGTTATATTCAACTTTATACTACCATGACTGCAATGATGACTCCTAATTTTTCACCTTTATGATAAATGAAACAATATATATCTACTACTGATTATTAGCTTTAGATTGCATTCACACTAATTAAACTCGCATATGCAAATACTTTAAAAGATAAAAAATGGTTGAGTGGGGAATATCTACACCAACTCAATTAGTGCAATAATATGAAACTCACAAATACAATGCTCCTAAGTCCCAAAGATAAATAACTTGATGAGTGAAGGATGTTTGCTCCAACTCATTTAGTACAATAACATGAAATAGGGACTAAGCATGCAACTATCTAATTGAGAAGGGGTTGGTCACTACTTTGAGAATGTTTATAATATACAATAAACTTGGAAATACAATACAAGGATCAAACTCAAAATACTTAGTGAAAACCAATTAAAATAATCTACCTAACATACCTAGTTGCTGAAAAATAAATTAACATACATGCAACAAAGAAACTAGAAAATGGGTTTCAAAGCCCAAACCATCTACACCAAGAACTCTAAGATGGATGACTGGAACACTAGAAATGGTGCCACAAACTAGTTATAAACCTTTGCAATGTCCTAGAGAGAGACTGGTTAGCAATGATCAGACCCACAAATCTGCAAAATCTCCTCAATTAGCCTCGCAATTGGGCTCTAACACTCTACTGCTCAAAGAACCAAATGTATCAGCACTATTGAAACTCAGTTGTGACCTTTGTGTTAAATGACCAACTTATCTTCTAGATTGCATCTTTCAACAATGTGGAGAATGTTATCTGCAAGATTTTCAATCCTCATAAACTAAGAAGCAACAACTCCTTCAAAACATAAAAAATATCCAATTCATCAACAACCCAAAATGAGAGCTCCAATCCTCCCTTTTTTTTGTTTTTCTCTATTTTTCAAGAATGTTTTTCCCCCTTTTTGAGAATTTTTTTTGTCATTTTTCACAAATGCTCCTGCGCTCTGTGAAAACCAAATTTAATGCTTGTAGTGTAGCTCTCGTGTGTGCTTTGTGAAACATAACTGGAAAACCTTTTTCATTTTAACATGTCAAGCTTGTGTTGGTCAAAATTTTGACCAACATAGGCATGGATTTAAAAAATTGATATTTTTCCTTCCATATTTTGACCAATCTATAACATTTTAATAGATGGTCAAAAAATGAGGTCAAATGTACTAGTGAGGATATTAGATCTAGAAATAGAATTACTTACAATTATTACAAAGCCATTCCATCTTTCAAGAAAAGAACACAAAATCAAGAGAGCCCTAATTTATTCATCAAAATTAATACCCACAAAATATAACTGACTAGTAATAGTACTAAAATAATTTAAATAATCTGCAAAAGATCTACCTTATGCCATTTTCATATTAAATAAATGCTTCATGAGAAATACCTTATTTGAAGCAGAGGGCTTTTCATACAATTTTGCTAGGGTTTCCATCAACTCTTTAGTCATCTTCACTTTTATAATATTAAATGCTACTGATGGTGCCAGACATAATCAAATGCTTCCAAGTGCCTTTTTGTCTAAAAGATCCCATTCATCATTTGACATAGATCCTTGATTCTTGGTTTTTTTTTTTCTTCCAACGACTTCCATAAATCCTTCTGATAAAGATAGTATTCCATTTGCATCTTCCATAACTGAAAGTTCTACAATTAAACTTGTTAACCCTCAACTTACCCTCGTACACCATCACTCCCACTCAACCACGAGACTTTCCTACAGAGGATAACTAAAAAAAAACCTAGCTCTGATATCACTTGTTAGGATTAAACCAAAGAAAAAAATAATAATTACATGCAAATATAAATAATATCTAAAAATAATAGATCTCATAGAAAAGAACACAAGACACCAATATTTAAGGTGGTTCACCCAATCCATGGGCTACATCCACCAAAAAACAAGTCCAATATTATTACGATCTAATGATTACAACTTAATTACAATCCGTAATCCCTTACATCTCAATACCACTGCAAAAAACAATTTTTACATCACACCTTATGAAACAATCCCTAACTCTAAGCCCTTTTATACAAGTATTTTTGTCACTTTAGGGTTAAAACATGTTGGCCATAAATTGGTGAATATAAGCAATAGCCAATTGGTGAATAGTAGCCCAAAATTTTGTGCTATTGGTGAATGGTGAATAGTAGCCCAAAATTTTGTGCCATTGGTGAAAGGTGGACAGTAGCCCAAAATTTTGTGCCATTGTTGAATAGTAGCCCAATTTTTTTTTTTGGGGTGATGCGTTTGACCCCAAAGAATTTATGAAGTATGTACAATAATTTCTTGATCAGTCACCACAAACTAACATTAGGTACTTGACAACTTCTGCAAGAAAGATGTTCTAGAAAATATCATTATAATTGATAGAGTGATGGGATGGAATGGTAAGATGGAAGATAGATAAGGTGAAGTGGAATTGATATGAAGAAAATACTTAAAAAAAGAAAGTGTTTATTATGAATGCCTTCAATGGAATCAAGAAGTATCAGGAGTCAGGATAGGAGACCCAGAATCATTGGCTACATGAATGAAAATGTCCTCATTTTGCTAGAATTGTTATAGGAACTCTTCATGGCTAACTAGTTTATTGTAAAGCTTGAGACGATGCCCATTGATAAGTAGTTTGAAGCTAACATGATCAATGGTAGATAGTTGAACTACATCATTTGAAAATATGAAAAAAATCTCATATGGTCATAACTAGCATGTTTGGAACTTACTTGGGTTATGCTAGTAATGAGTCATAAAGGAATGTTGAATCTCCTACAACAAACATTTTTTGTTTGATAAACTTGTCATGCCACTATTTTCTTTGGTGTTGAATAATTTTAGTATTATTCAATACAAATTTCTTCCATTCATTAAGACCTTTTAAACTTAGGATTTGGTCCTGTTTGGCAATAGTAAGTTCTATCCCAAGCTCTAAGGAAGTCCTCAATGGTTTATATTCAAATTCTATAGGCATTATGACTGACTTACCATAAACAAGCTCAAAGGGAATAAAACTAGTTGTAGACTTCTAGGTGGTTCTCTAAGCCTAGAGAGCTTTAGGAAGGCGTGTGGCTCAATCCTTCCTATGGAGTGCTATAGTCTTGGTGAGAATGGATTCTAGCTCCCTATTACTAACTTCTACTTGATCATTAGCTTGAGGATGATAAGGTGATGATTTATTATCCTTGATAACATACCCCTTCACAAGTGTAGTTATCAAATTTGATGTAAACCGAGTTCCCTAATTAGATGTCAAATGCCTAGGAACACCAAACTGTGTAAAGATTGATTCATACAAAAAAATTTCCATGTTAATATCCCTTGGGTGTTTCATGGGTATAGCCTCTACCCATTTGGTCACATAGTTAGTGCACACTAGAATGTATGATTTTCCTTATGAAGTAGGTTCATTGGGTCCTGCAAAGTCAATCCCCCATTTGTCAAAGGGTGTGACAACTACTTGAGGTTGTAGGGGAATTTGATTTGATTTAGTGGGCCTTCCCATTCATTGAAATTTGTCACATTGCTTCATATATTTAGCTGCATCCTTGTGCAAGCTTGACCAATAATACCTAGTTGTCAAGATTTTAAAAGCTATTCTTTTGGATACAAAGTGACCTCCATAGGGCTCATCATGACATGCCTTCCAGACATCATATGTTTCATCCTCTCTTAGAGACCTATGCATGACTTGATTAGGTCTAGTATAGAACATAAATCCAAAAATCCATGAATATTTAAAGCTCTTTTCTATTAGTAACTTTCTTGCTTGGGCAGTGAAGTGAGCTAGCATTTTTCTTGTGGTAAGGTAGTTAGCAATATCTACATACCATGGGTTTCGTGTAGACAACATAAAAGGGTGCTCATTTGGAAAACTATTATCAATGGTTCTAGGATCATTAGGGACATGTAATCGAGAGATAAATTTAGCTACCACATTGGCCTTACTAGGTTTATCAACTATGGCGATGTCAAATTCTTGCACAAGCAATAACCAGTGAGCCAATCTTCTTGAAATTGTAGGTTTGTTCACCAAATATTTTATAGAAAAATGATTAGTGTGAAAAAATATTTCATATCTAGCAATATAGTGCCTAAACTTATTGAGGCCACAAATGACTGCAAGTAATTCCTTTTCAGTGACTGTGTAATTAAATTCTACACCTTACAAATTCTTACTAATTAAATAAATGGCATGTCCAGTGGAGTCTACTTTCTATCATATCACAACACTAATAGCATAGTCTAAGGCATCTGTATGAATGTGAAAAGGTAGACCCCAATTGGGTCCTCTCAAAATAGGTGTTGTGGTAAGAACTCCCTTAAGCTGCAGGAAGGATGTTGCATGATCGGAGTCCCAAGAAAATTTAGAATCCTTTTTGAGTAGGTTGTAGAGAGGTGTTGCAAGTTGACTAAATTTTTTAGTAAATCTTCTATAATATCCAACATGTCCCAAAATTTTACATACATCCTTCTACTTTTCTAGCTTAGGAAAGGTACTAATGACTTCAATATTTTCTAGATCTACTTGGATTCCCTTAGATGAAATGAAATGGCCTAGCACTGCCCCTTCCTCCATCATCATAGAACATTTCTCAATATTTGGGGAAAGGTTATAGTCCTGACATCTTTTGACTACCATTTCAAAATTTTCTTTTGCTTCTTCAAAAGTAGCACCATAAACAATAAAATCATCCATGTAGATCTCCATATAGTCAAGATAAATATCTGCAAAGATACTTGATAATATCTTGTTGAAATGTTGTTGGGGAATTACATAAGACAAAAGGAAAGAATGAGTAGGAAAATGTTCTCCATGGGTAGGTAAAATTTATTTTTTCTTGATCTTCTAGGGCTATTTGAATTTGATTGTAACCACTAAAACCATCTAGAAAAGAAAAAAATTTCTTGCTAGCTAGGTTGTCAAGGAATTGGTCTATAAATGGTAATGGAAAATGGTTTTTATTAGTGACTAAATTAAGCTCCCTATAATCTACACAAACTTGCCATTTTCCTCCCTTCTTGGGTACTACGATGAGAGGTGAGACCCATTGGCTATCAAAGATGGGGTATATGAAACCAACACTTAATAGTTTCTACAATTCATTCTTAACTATATCTCTTAAGACATAGTTAACTCTCCTCTAAGGCTATTGAATAAGTTTGAAGTTAGGGCTGATGTAAATCTTGTGAGTGCAAAGCATAGGGTCTAATTCTTTCATTTCCATGTAATCCCAAGCAAATGCACTTTGATTCTCCTGTAGTAATTGCAACATAGCTTTCTATTGAGAGGGTGATAAGGAATTGTTTACATTCAATTCTCTGCTTGGACCAATTTCCATCTTAATAACCTTATCTACAATGAATAATTGGGAAATAGGAGGAGAATGCATCTCATGAGGTAATAATTAATGGAGAAACTATGAAGTTTTTGAATAATGTGGTGAATTCAAGGATAGTAAAATAGTTTCTAAGATACATTCAGTTTGAGGATACATTGGAGATTCTATTCCATATTCATTCAAATTAATGGATGAAATTATTTCATCTTCTTCTTGAGCAGCTATAAATGATTCTCTACCTATCATCATCAATTAATGGAGGGAATTGACTTCTGGATTATCATCACCCAAGTCTAGCTAGATTACTTGGTCATCTAGTAATAATGTTGAGCAGGGGAGTATAAAGTCAAGTTCTTGGTAT
Organism: Cupressus sempervirens; assembly: GCA_028749045.1. Taxonomy (NCBI): domain Eukaryota; kingdom Viridiplantae; phylum Streptophyta; class Pinopsida; order Cupressales; family Cupressaceae; genus Cupressus; species Cupressus sempervirens. Next base: position 376,124,889 of record CM053790.1, read on the forward strand.
GAATACCATTGGATATTATCATCTTCCTAGATCATCAAGCTATATAGGCATCTGCAGTGGCCAACAATGGTCTTCCTAAAATTAAAGGATATGCTCCCATATTAGCCTTTGGGTAGAGAACAAAAAAATCAATTGGATACTCTCAAGAATTTAAGGTGGCTATACCATCTTCTATCATCCCATTTGATTTAATGGTAGAGTTATCAACAAGTTGAAGTATGGTAGGTGTCTCTCTAAGGCCAATGATATGCAATGGAGACAATACCTCCTTTGTCATAACATTAATAGATGCTCCTAGGTCAACCAAAGCACTTTGAGCTTGGACCCCATGAATAGTGATTGTAACTATATGACTCCTAGGGTTAGAGTATTAAGGTACAATTGATTTCTCCAACATTAAGTTAGACAACTATCTTAGGACTTGAATGGTTTTTGGATCTTTCTTCTTCCTTCCTAGCTGCTTAATGCATGCTTCCTTAATAGCTTTAGTATAGGTAGGGAGTTTCTTAATATAATCCAACAATGGTATTTTTACTGTCATCTACTTCAATTGATTAAACAATCAATGATAGCATGGTTCTCCACAGGATGGATTTGTTCTATCAACATATGGGGAAATGGAGGTTCTTTGGCTATAGGAGAGCTCTATTGATTTGACTCATTTGTATGCTTAGTTAGAGGATCTTCAACTTCACTTATAATAGGCTTTTAGGGTGCAAGAAGAGTGGTGCTTGACCTTAAGTGAATATCATTCAATGAGATGTCACATCTTTGTTGTTGAGCTTGCTATTTAGTATTTTCTAGATTAGGATTAGGTTGAACTGGTAGTTGGGTTTTCTTGGAAGGAGTATTAGTGGCTATAAGAGGATGCATTAGAGCTTTCTACTGAGGTTGTAGCAATAGGGTTTTTTGGCTAGATTGGATATTCCAACCTTGCTAAGGCTGCTGCCAACCCTGTTGAGCTTGCTTCCAACCCTGCTAAGATTGTCGCCAACCCTGCTAAGGTTGTTGCCAATTATGATTTCCACTAAAACTAGTATTTATAAATTTTTTCCATTGATTATTATTATTATAAATTTGAAGAGGATCTTGTGGCATACCTTGTCTTTGAACCCATGGCCTTCTTTGAATGACATAAATTACTTCTCCATTTTCATCAATGGCTTTGAACTCGATTGGCATTGGTTGTGTCTCCATACTTGCAACAGACTTACATCCACTCTACTTTTTATTTTCTCTATAATGTGGACAATATTTAGTCAACATGGCATCAACTTCGTCTTTATTTCTTCTAGTTTGAATGGTTTCTAGCTGAGTGGCTACATAATTAATGATGTCTTGCTTGAAATATGATAACAAAATAGATAATTCCATCTTGGATACTCCTAAACTGCCATTGGACTTATGTGGTAGATCTCTAAGTCCCCTACCTTTCTTCATGGTAGCTCTGGAATAATTCAAGTATATACATTGTATATAAGTCCAAGTCTTTTAAGTGATATCCCCTCTTGCCATAAGGTCTAGAGCTTTAATGATTCCATCATTTATATGTCTTAGAAAAAGATTTTTCTTTGATTCCTCATTCAACTAATGCTATGTATTATGTTGTAGGTTGAACATGAACTGAGAAATATAATCTTCCAAGGTTTCATCATCCTATTGGGACATTTTAAAAATTTCATCCCCTTTTAAATCTTGATCCCTACAATATTCCTTATACTTTGTGAGAAACAAATTTCTCATTGTAGGCCAATCTGCTACAACATTGACACCCAACCCCATGAACCATCTTAGAGTAGCTTCTTTGAGGGTAGAAGAAAACACCTTCAATTTGTGGGCACCAGTTATATAGTCATAACTTCTACATAGTATGTCAAAGTCAAATACAAAGAATTCAGAGTCTTTAGTAATTAAGCCATAAAACTTGGGAAGTGCAGCAACAAGTATGTTCAAATTTTGGTTACCTTGCTGAGGAGGGATAGGAAAAGGAAATGTTGGTTGAGACTAAGGCTGAGCTATTCCTAGAAGGGATATTGGAAGTGGTGTTTGATATATAACAAGGGCAAGTGGATTATCTTGGTATTCATGTTTAGCAAAGAGATCATTCAAATGAAAAGATTCATCAGAGGATGAGGAAATTCATTCTTGAGTAGTAGCAAATGGATTTTCAAAAGGTTCTTCATCACTTTCATTGTGAGGTTCTTTAGGTTCAAGATTAAAAATTTCTTCCTGAATATTAAAGGGAAGAAATCTCCCAAAGGGATTCATTCTTCTATGCATGCAAAATAATGAAAAATCAAAACTACCATAATGACTTCAGGGTTGAATTAGATTGGCACCTTCCCTAGACATGGTGCCAAAAATGGTGGGTTAGCTAAATACTTTAGTAACAAAGGATTGGACATCCTTTCACATCGACTCCATGATTAGACATAATCACATATTTCCCTAAGAATAACACACTAACTTCATTTTATTTTGTCAACTTGGGAGCGTAAGCTTGAGAGGATGACTACAAAGTATATACTCTAATTCCTCTTTAAGTCATTATAACTAAAACTAAAATGAATGCTAAAGGAAACTAAGCTAGGAACTAAAAGGACATGTTGTCTTAAAGCTTAGAGTATTGCTACAAATAGTAAATCTATCTATGCACCTATGTTGCAGGAACAATTCAATGACTCTATTATCAATGGTTGTAGGAATAGCACAAGTCTACTTTGCAAAGAAACAAACAAGGAAATAAAATCTATTCTATTAATGTGATTAGAATTCCACAATCCATAATAGTTATGATAGTTTTTTTCTGGATTAGATTGTGTTATGATTTTTGTCATCAACATTTTGAATCACACTACATGATCCATCAAGATGAAAGAGCAAGAGATGTGATGGATCATGTAGTGTGACTCAAAATGTTGATGACAAAAATTGTTACACAATCTAATCCAAAAATTAACTATCATAAAAATCTATTCTAACAAAGTAGTTCACTCACCAAGTGGGCCCTCTTGGATGAGTTAATAGAAAAGACAATCAACATAGAAGATGGAAACTTGAACTTTGTATTCTATTCATTCATAGTAAGGGGTTACATCTGATTAAAAACAAGATTACACGCTACTAATATGAACAAAAAATATATTCTATCTTCCTCTTGACAAAAAATTCTTTCAAAGCTACAACAGCTTCCTACTTCTATGATTAATCCATTAATGAGGATCAATTACAAATCATAAAGTTTACAATAGAAATATCATTAACTGTGATTTAACTCCTCCAAGGATATAGTAGGTTAAGGAAGCTATATTTGTGTGCTTCCATAATAGAAATCATACAATAATATACTTGTTGCAGTGATCCATCAATTTGGTTGGCTTTGACTTAGCGTTGAAATGCTGACTTTAAATATGTGTGACAAGTACCTATAAAATATTGAACACAACAACTTACACATACATATATATTCATTTCATCATCAATGTTAGAAAAGGTATAATGTTCAAACTATCACTCTTTGCAAATCCTATGGCTATAGGAAGGAATCTACCCAAACATAAAATGGATGAGGAAACATTTATCAGCATGTAATATTCCTTCATTAAACCATAGAAGTCCATAGATTCAAGAAAACACATCAAATGTGAACTATCTATACTTCAATCTTCATGTCTTAACATATAGATAATATATTCATAAAAACATAAGTTCTTTTGCTTAAACCATAGAGTCATAAAATGTTTCTACAAGATAATTGTCTAAAAACAAGATAAAAGGTTCTCAAAATAATGGCCTTTTTGAGGCTCATCATATATGTAGATATTCCGAAAAGATAAAGGAGGAAAAATACCACACCTTTGAATTTTTTGTGTGCTTGTTGTCTTGATTAAAACAAGTGGAAGTTGTTAGATCTAAGCTTGAAACCACGCAACTGAAAAAACCTAGAAATATTTTAGCAAACTATTATGGGTGAACTGGAGCATCAGGGTTGTAGTATGACCCTAATTAACTGTGTGCAATGTTGATTCTAATTTAATTATTTCAAAGAAAGATGAGGGTAATCCAAGTTGCAAGGTTGTTGGAATCATGAATGTTGATGATATTCCTATGGGGCAGTATTGTAGATATGTTACTATGATGATATGTTACATTCATGAATGATTTTGTCATTGATGTCACCATAGCAATCTTATGTGGTATCTGAACAAAAGAACAATAGAAAGATCAAGTTGGTATGAAAGACTAGTTGAGTATTCTAAATATACAAGGTTATGGGAGATTCTTATTAGTATCTAGCATATACAATTAATGTGAAAATAAGAAATGATAAGTCTAGAAGAAGTTACATAAGTTTTGGTGATGTCTATTCTAGGATAGAGTTTATAGAGGCATGTTCTTGTAAACTTGTTATATCTCTTAGCAGAGTTGTTATTCTAAGAATTGAGGTTGAGGACATGAATGAATACATGTTGGTAATGCCATGGCTAAGTTTTCTCATCATGATATTAGGTGTAAAAAAAATTATTCATGTTGCAAGGTGTAAGATTAGCATTATCACTAAGTGTAACATGTTCTTAATGTGGTCCTATAATGATTAATTGAGAAGGTCTAATAGTTGACTCAAGGAATTGTATTATGGACTTCGTATAAAGGAAGGACATTTTATTTTATCATATGGTATGGTTTTTGATTGATGATAAGACATAGTAAGAGTGGAATGTGAAGTTGAGTAGAGTAGTGCAGAAGTGAAGGAAACTTCATTGTTGATGTTATGCTAAGTGATTTGAGGTTTGATATTTTGATCCAAGGTTCATGACTTGGTCTAAAAAGGTTTGATAATGATTGGTTTGGTTGACAGAAAAAAGGAAAGAAGAAAATAATAGTAAATTACTTGTTTGAGCAGTGAGCTCTTCTTGTAGTTGAAATTGCAAGTTTGGGCAATGGACTCTTCTTGCATACATTTTACTACAACTCCTAATAGGGTTGGCACAACTCCTAATAGGGTTGGAATCTCCTAGTAGGGATTCATAGTCTCCTAACAGGGACTTTATGTACTAAATGTCGTAATAGACTCCTAATAGGGTCCATCCTCTAACAAGAAATATTTATAATAGTACATCATCTTGTGGGCATTATTCCCATTAGGATTTTTTTTCTAATCAAGGGTTTCCCTAGTTAGCATATTTGGTGTAATTTTCTATGTGCATTATACTATGGTTACTATTACTATTTACTTTGGTTGAATGGTTAAGTTTGTTTAAAGAAGATAAATGTATTAATTGTTGGATAATTGACCACCCCCCTCTTAGTGATCTTGGTGGACTATTATTTCTAACAATCGGTATCAGATCATCAGGTCCTTGAAGATAAAGTTTAACAACTTTGGGAAATCCATGGCAAGCATGTCCAGGAAAGATAGTCCTAAGTCTAGCAGAGGAAATTTTGACACCTGGATGATGGAAATTCTTGGTGAGTTATTAGATTTGTGTAAAGAGAATAGTATTGAGTTTTCAGATCAGGAATCCTTCTATTGTATACAAAAGAATAAAAGCCCAAGAAAAGATAGATCAAGATCTAAAGAAGACATAAAGATAGAGGAAGGTATTGATCTACTTACAAAGAGACAACCAAAAGGTATGTAAATTTTTTTTTGTTGGACAATATAAATAATTTGGTCATTTTTCATCTAGATGTCCTATGAGATTAAGGAAAACTAGAAAGAGTTTACTTTCTAATCAAGTTGAAGAATTTAGAGCAATTATGGAAAGATCCTTGAAAGACTATGATAATGAGGCTAGATTGATTAATGAAAAGAAAGTATTAGGAGAAACAACTTCAGAGACTATTATGGAAAGTGCAAATGTGAGAATTGATGAGAAATTCATGATACAAGAGAGAATAGTTGATTACAATTCAAATAAAGATGTTGTTACTAAGCTAAGGAATGATGAAGTGCTTCTTGAGACTAACAATGATTTGCAAAATGAAGGAGAGCCAAGGCGGGAACAAAGCTTGGAACCTTCAATAGAGCCAACAGTTTAGATAACAACTCCTACTTCGAGAAAGAATATGATAAAGAATCACCCATCTAAGTAGATCATCAGAAGCAAAGATAAAGGTGTGATGACAAGAAGCAGAGTCAATGAAGAACTATGTTTGATATATCAAGTGGAACCTAAGAATGTAGATGAAGGATGTGAAGATGATTATTAGAAACAAGCTATGAAAGAGGAATTGTATCAAATAGTAAAGAATGAGACATGGGAATTGGTCCCCAGACCAGTAGACAAGAATGTGATAGGAACTAAATGGGTATTTAGAAACAAGATGAATGAAAAAGGAAAAGTTGTAAGGAACAAAGAAAGATTGGTATGCAAAGGTTACTCACAAAAAAAAGGAATAGATTATGAGGAGACCTATGCTCCAGTGGCTAGAATAAGGTTATTCATAGTAAGAAGGAATTGGTTATGAGGAGACCTATGCTCTAGTGGCTAGAATAGAAGCAATAAGATTATTCTTAGCCTATGCAGCACAAACGAAATTCAAAGAATATTAGATGAATGTCAAGTCGTCATTTTTGGATGGAGAACTTAAAGAAGAGGTATACATTGAAAAATCTAAAGGATTTCCTTTAATAGATGGCAAGGACATAGTATGTAGACTAAAGAAAGGATTGTGAGGCTTAAAGCAAGCACCAAGAACTTGGTATGAAAGGTTGGACAAGAATTTGACAAAGATTGGATATAGAAAAGGTATGGTAGATAGTAATCTATATTGGAAAGACTTAGATGATGGTTTGATGATTTTGGTAATATTTGTTGATGATATCATATGTGGAGGAAATGATGAAGAAAGTGAGAAGTTTTTAGAAGAGATGAAGAAAGAATTTGAAATGAGTATGATAGGAGAGATGAAATATTTTCTAGGATTATAGATTGTACATAATAAGGAAATAATCTCTATTTCTCAGACTAAATACTTGAAGGATTTATTGAAAAGGTTTGGTTTGGAAATATGTAAACCCATAGAAACACCTATGGTAACTAGACACAAGTTATCTACAAAGAATGGGACACCTATTGTTAAGTAAAAGAAGTACAAATCTATGATTGGAGGTTTGCAATATCTAACTCACAAAAGGCCACATATAGAAAATGTAGTTGGAATTGTTGCAAACTTTCAAGTTGATCCCAACGAAGCACATTATGTAGTAGTGAAAAGGATATTTAGATATCTAAAGGGAACATTAGAGTTTAGATTATGGTATGACAGATCTAATGATTTTACTCTAAGTGCTTATACTAATGCTAATTGGGTAGGTAGTATGGATAATAGAAACAACACTAGTGGTGGAGCCTTCTTTCTTAGAGGAAGATTGGTTTCTTGGTTAAGTGAGAAGTAGGATTGTACATCACAAAGTATAGTGGAAGTAGAATATGTTGCAGCAACAAAAAATTACAATCAAGTTGTTTGGATGAAGTAGATGCTGAAGGATATAAGGATAGAAATTAGTGAACCTGTTGTCATATATTGTGATAACACAAGAACGGTAAATATTTCTAAGAATATAATGTTGCATTCAAGGACCAAGCACATTTCTATCAAGTATCACATGTTGAGAGAGAAAGTTGCAGATGAGGAAACTAGATTGGGGTATGTGAGCATGAAAGAGCAGATTACAAATATATTCACTAAGCCTATTCCTAAAGAGACTTTTTAGTATTTGTGAGGTATGCATAGGGTTATACCCCTTCCTACATAAGAGTAGAAGATGTGAGAGTGCATTAGTCTAGTGTAACAAAGTGCCATTGTTGTTTAGACTGAATGATGATGCTTCCTATATGGGGGAGTATCTGTGATGGATAGAATCATTTAGGACTCATGTTGGATTTTTTTTTTGAATAGTGTCTTTTAACACTTGAGCTAGTAAGAATAAGTTATTTCTTAGTTTGATGCAGTAAAGTTGGTTGCTGAAACCTTTGACATTGATGTTAATGGAGGAGATATTTGGCATGAAAAACAACATGACAGTTGGAGAAGTTTGGCATAAGTACAATATGTTCAAAAGAAGCACAAAATGGAATGAAAGTTTGATAGAAAACACATTGAGGTATATTAGTGGGGGAGAATGATTGATGAAGAGGATTCAAAAAGTAAGATGAATAGTCTTTTGTTGGTATTCTTGGAACTAGATGTATTTCATCTATGTTGCCATCAATGCTAGAGGGGAGATTGTTGCAAGCATGAATGATGATGATATTCCTATGGGGGGAGTATTGTAGGCATGTTACTATGATGATATGCTACATTCCTGACAGAGTCTTTCATTGATGTCAACATAGCAGTCTTCTGTGGTATTTGATAGAAGAACAACAAAAAGATTAATTTGGCACGGATGAATAGTTGAGTATTCTAGCTATCTGAGGTTATGAGAAATATTTCTAAGTATATAGTATATGTAGTTAATGTTGGAAGAAGAAATGAAAAGTTTGGAAGAAGTTATGTAAGTTTTGGTGATGTCTATTCTAAGATAGAGTTTATAGAGGCATATTTTGGTAAACTTGTTATATCTCTTAGTAGAGTTGTTATTCTAAGAATCAAGGTTGAGGACATGTAGAAGACATGTTGGTGATGACATGGCTAAGTTTTCTAAAAGGTTTGACAGTGATTGGTTTGGTTGATAGAAAAAAGGAAAGAAGAACATAATAGTAAATTACTTGTTTGAGTAGTGAGCTCTTCTTGTAGTTGAAATTGCATGTTTGGGCAGTGGGCTCTTCTTGCATACATTGTACTACAACTCCTAATAGGGTTGGCACAACTCCTAATAGGGTTGGAATCTCCTAAAAGGGATTCAAAGTCTCATAATAGGGACTCTATATACTAAATGTTGTAATAGACTCCTAATAGGGTCCATCCTCTAACAAAGAATATTTATATTAGTACATCATCTTGTGGGCATCATTCCCACTATGGTTTTGCCTTTGATTGAGGGTTTCCCTAGTCAACATATCTAGTGTAATTGTCTATGTGCATCTTACTATGGTTGTTGTTTGCTTTGGTTGAATGGTTAAGTTTGTTTAAAGAAGATAAATGTATTAATTGCTGGATAACTGATTCACCCCCGTCTCAATTATCTTCGTGGACTATTATTTCTAACACTCCAATCTATACCTATTTATCAATCTAGTATCTATAAACTAAAATAAAAAGGATTTTTGATGTTGATGGGGGTTTTCCTTAGTCACACCCTAGTTTAGGAATTAACCTTAAATTAAAATAATTGAAATAGCATGAATGTAAACTAAATGTACAAATTCAGTTTACAAAAGTTAGATCTCTTGAATCAAATGCAATGAGATTAATTCACCAACATATTTGGACCAAGAAGATGAAGATGAATGGATGTGGAAGATGAAACAAAGGATATTGAATGGATTGAATAATATCTTGAAGATAAACTCCAATTTCTTGAATTCTTGAATCCTTGATCTTTAATGGAAGAGTGTTTGAATGAATACTTGAAGACTTGAAATTTGAACACTTGAATGGTATCGATTGTGGATGCAATTTCTTGTTACAATTATGGATGTTGGATATGAAAAATGGAGAAAATGGAAGGGTTCATATAGAGCTTAGAATTAGCTAACTCCTGAGGCCAACAGACCTAGAAGTTAACACCCAAACATCCTAGCACATGAGGCCCAAAGAGGGGAGCCAAAATAGGTCCTTACTATACACTATAAATGTGTCCCACTCTAAACCCTTTATCCAAACGATTCCATGAGTTTGAAATGCATGGATGTCGGCTTAGAGCTCCCTATCCACGGAGTGCAAGAGAGTGTATTTCAAGTTCAAGGGCTCTCAGATGAGCCTTAGAGATACTCTTCTTGCTAGTAAACCATGCAATGGGAGGTTCCAAAGAAAAGATGCAAGAATGAAAATGTCCTAAGGAGTTCCTCAAGAATGCAATGCAAATGAAAATTAATCTAGAATGAGATGCAAAGTGGAGCTATGCTAAAACATGTATGGGGGTGTTACAATACCATTATTAAGCTATGTGAGATTAAGCTACATGTAAAAATGAAAGCTAAGCTAAGCTAGAATACCATGATGCCATGGATGAGAGAATGTAGACAAGAAATATAAGTTCTCCACAAAGCTCCAAAGAAACCTATTAGAAAAACTGTAGCATAACAATATTCAAAATGAGGATGGATCCTTTGAGGGGGAAAGCTCTCTCCCTTTTAAAGTCGTACGAATGGTAGAGATCAAGATGAAGATGGTGGATGATCAATGGTGGAATTTGAAAAGAGGAGTGATCCATGTGCACACACAAGTCAACCAATAGAATATAAGTTGACTTGTCATATAAGACAAAAGTCACAAAGCCTTTTCTTTTAATTGTAAAATAGAAAAAGGACTTTATGTGTGCACTTTAAGTGGGTTAGAAGAATGGGGTCTTTTATTTAATTAAAAGGGGACATGTTCTTTTAATGAAATAATGAACTTAGGATAGCATAGTCAAACTATAGGTTATAATCAAATAAATTAATTATTAGCAATTTGGTCTAGGTAAATGATTAAATTAATTTAGCCAAAATGTTGAAAAGGGGGCTAATAGTCTAGATGACTATTTTTAGGTGATTACATTTGCCCCTCTTTGACTAATGCGTGATCGATCTGGGAACACATTATGTCAAAAAAAATAGAAAGTCAAGTAGGTGGTGATAGATATAGATATCTAATTTCAAAGAATGAAATGTAGAAAAAGATAGCAAGTCCTAAATGTACAACCTGATAGTGGTAGTAGTAAACACTAGGAAAAGATGATGTCAGAATTCAAGAAGAATGCTAACACTTAGAAAAGTAGAATAGATTGAGAGCAAGTGATAAGGTCAAACAAATGCTCCTAAGAAATAGATAGCTGTAACAATCAACAATAGAGTATTTCTACCCCCTTGGGATCTAAATTGAAATGAGGTAAGGGACATAGAAACAAGCTAGATATGAGAAAATTAAGAATATAGAAATGTCCAAGATGACAAATAGATGATTAGAGCCCAAGAATGACTATAAATTTTTTTGATAAAATGCCCCAGTTTGACTAGAGTTGACCTTGAAGGATATAGCATAAAAATTAGGTTGAAATGAGTAGAAAGGTGATTTTAGACATGAAATAGTGAATTGAAGTAGATATGAAGTATGGAAATGATGAAGACATGAAGAAATGAAGATGCCCTAGTGATGATTCAGAGATTAGACCTCAAAAGGTCAGCTAACTGCTCAGAAAAAAGTAGAATTTTAAAAGACAATTTTGACCATCAAGATGAAATCGAATTTGGATTTCGATCCTGAAAAAGAATCTAGGACGTTGAAATTATTTAAGAGGTCAAAAATTTATATAATGTGATGATAAGATAGAAAAGAGATGAAGTGAAAGATTAAGAAGGTGAAAAGACATGAACAAGAAGAAAATAAAGAAATATATGAAAGGAGTTAGCTGATATGTCCACAAAAAGATGAAGAGAGAGCTCTCCCCATATGCAAGAATGCAAGACTAAGCATTATTGACATGTAAGCCAAGATAACTACACGATTAGATTTCCTAAGTTTAATTTAGTAAGATTACAACTGTATCAAGGCATAAGCGCCAGGATAAACCCTGAGTGCGGTCTTGCAAAACAGTCAAGGATGATACATTTGTAAGTCAACGTGTTGAATAGGACTAGCATAAATGCTTACAACACTATAGAAAAACAAAAGTATACCCACAAGCAAAAATCAAGAAAATATGTCCCATGCCCCCAGTCTTCTAGTCAATGACATCCTCGAAAGACTATTAGGGAGGGAACACATGGAAAATAAATCATCATAGACAGCACACAAAGTAGATAAAGATCAACATAGCTCATTCGTTTAAGTGTTTATGTGTGTTTGTGTAAGTCACTTGGCCATTTCTTCAAGACTTGATTCTGATAGTGAGAAATATTGCGACATCGAAGACCGTAGGTAAACTATCTGAAAAGTGTTGAAAAACACTTGATGTCAAGGTGGGGGAAGTGTTGAGAAACACTATTTCGTGAGTTGTCAAAGAAACCCAAATGCACAAGAATACCTCAAAAAGGCTAACCAGTTGTGCCCCCAAGACGAGGACAAGAAACAATTCCAAGCTAGGAAATGTGTAGCAAAATAGGTGATTGAGACTAATAGATAGAGGTGTAAGGGTCTCAAGTAGCACCCGTTTCCAAATTTTCACCACTTGACAGATTTTTTTAGGACTTTTTCAATTTTTTGTATTTTTGTATTTTTGTATTTTTGATTTTTTTGGTGATACATCAAAGTGACTATTGCTAGGTTTTCACTAAGAAGATCTTTTTTTTAGGACATTTTTTGATTTTTAGGATTTTTTCAGCATCATATATGATTTTTGGATTTTTTAGAATAATTTACAGATCACTAGTTCTCAAGAAAGATCACATTATTTTCTCCCAATGTCTAGCAAGGTGTAGGACATGATGGAGTAGAAAGTTGGTGGATAGACAAAGATGGATAAGAAAGGAGTATGAAGTAAGTGAAAGTGATCCTCAAGGATGCACTCCTCAAGAGTACCCAAGCTAGGGAAAGATAGCCATATAAAGTAGGTTTTGGATAAGCAATGGAAGAAATGAGCAAGATAATGTGTAGGATAAGTGATGAAGCCAACAAGTGTGATAGCATATAAAATAAGCAATGGAAGCCAATGAGTAAGATAGCATGAAGTGTGTAGTCCAAAAGAGTAGCCATGTGAAGAGAACTATGAGAACCATGTTTCATTTATTATGATCAAGACCAAGGGGTCAACTAGATAGTATAGCAATGGGATAGAACAATAAGAATAAAGCTCAAGATAGAGGCTATGAGTGAATGGGAGAGCACAATAGAAAATCTCATGGATAAGATAGCCAATATGAAAAGATAGCTCAACATTGTCAAGATCAAAGAGAGAAGAGGGGATAGATGGATGATGGAAGAATTACACATGATGCCTATTTACTAGGTTTTCATCTTGGTACTTATCCAAGGTGTCACAAGAAGTAGTTTTCACCATAGGATGGATTTATTTCCTTTTACTTTTGCTAGCAAGGTGCCACAAGAAGTGGTTTTCACCAAGGCACATTTTCATTTTTTTTCCTTTTTTCTATTTTTTCTTCTTCTTTTTTTTGAATTTTTAGAAAGAGCTGAAGCTGTTTGAATGTAGATAATGCTCCTTTAGAAAAGATAAGTCATGATAAGCCAAGACCATAGAAAGGTATGCTCAAAGATGTTGATATGGTGATGAAAGAGAAATGGTAGTAGGAAGCATATATGGAGGATAATAGTTCATGTATAGAAAGTTAGTGTAAGCTTTAGAGGATTTCATGGGGGTAGATTGAAATATTGTACAAGATCAACATTGACACACACCTTGAAGGGTATTGGAATGATGGAGGAATCATGGATGAATTAGCTTGAGGTTTAGATGTATGAGGTGGTAGAAGAGATTTGGAAAAAAGTGGAGTGGAAGGCTTTGGAATATTTTTAGAAATTTTTTTGGAAGAAGATGGAATGGAAGCCTTTGGAAGCTTGAATGTCAACTTTGAAGTATTTCCAATATTCAAGCCTTTTAAAAGAGACTTGGGAATCCATATATCTTTAGATTTTCCTTTGGATACTTTAAAACACATTTCTTCAATAATGGGTTTAGGAAGCCATATTTTCTTTGATTTAGCTTTTTGAATAGTGGACCTTTGCAGTCTCTTTTGTGCATTCTCCTTCTTAGCATTCACATGTCGATTAGATGGGACATAGTGATCTTCATTTTCCAATGGATTATTATGTTTATTCTCACTTCCAAAGGACTTGGGATTTTTGGATGAAAAAGAATGATATGACTAGTTTAGATGCATAGATGGGTGAAAAGTCATCAAGGATGAGTGTCTTTGTTGATTTTGAGGTATGATAGGAGAGCTAGGAGTGAATGTAGGAGATGGAGGAACATAAGGCCCCAAAATAGATGGAAGGTTTGAATGTTGTAGCTTAGATGGATAAGGACCAAGGATAGATTTAGAATATTCAAAGGGATAGTGGGAAGGATATCAACATCTTTAGAGTAAGAAACATGGTCAAAGCCATCAATAGACTCATGAGTACCTTTGATAGGAACAACATTTTTAATAGAAGCACTTGAAGCTTGAGCACAATTTTGAAGTGGATGTGGAGAAGTAGAACATGAGGGGATGCTTTGATCTTGACAAGTAGCTTACGATAGCATATGAAGAGAACTTTTCTCATAATTTTCAGTAAGCTCAAGGGAGATAATGGAAGTGGTATCTTCATCATACTTAGGAGGTGGACAAGATATAGGATATGGAGGGGAAAAATATTGAAAGAGATGAAAGGGTGCCTGATATTGATCTTTCTTGAAATTTATAGCTTTTTCTTTTTGAGAGTCCTCTTGACATGGAGCCACTTCCAAGGACAATGGAGAATGAAAAGTGAATGGAGTAGTGTTTGGATTAGGCATAGTAGTGCATGAAGGTTGAGGATGTTTAGGATTAGTAGCATGGAAAAGGTTTGCAGCCAAGTGAAGGTTAGCTTGAGTTTCTTTTAGAGATAGCCCTTGAGGATACACATAGTCAATGTGGAAAGCATTAGGTTCTTTATTTGATGGAGGCATGTTGGAAAGCTTTGAAATGTTGGGAGATGCACAAGTGTTGGAAGAAGTGCAGGTATCAAGGAAACCATCACTAGACATAGGTTCATTAATATGATCTTTCTCAAGAAAAGTATCCTCATCACATGAATCATTAGAGGTATCAATAATTCCATTATCAATAAGATCTTGGATTTTATGTTTGAGCTCAATGAAATCTGAAGTACTATGCTCATTATGTTGATGATAAGCACAATAGATATCCAAGAATGGGTTTCCATATGATCTAGACTTAAGTAACATGATGATCTTATTGCCAAGAAGTTTTTGCAAAGTGTCATCATAAGAATCTTCCAAGGGAGAAAAAGTTCTATTAGAAGTATGCCTAAAGTCCTTTTTTTATTTCTCAAGTGAATGGTATGTATCCATGTATTCATCATTATCTTGGTCAAAGATAGGTCCATCATGAAATTTTAGCATAGGCTCAAAGGAAGTATCACTTGCTTGTTATCTAAAGAGGTCTTTAGATCTAGAAGATGAAGACATTTGATGTCTTGAAGTAGAGCATGTAAACCTAGAAGAAGAGGATGAACTCAAAGAAGGTGACTCACATGCATGTAAAGACCTTAAGGAAGATTCATGTAATGATGCAATATTCTCCTCTAACCTCTTCTCAAGTTTAGACTTCATTTCTGTCATGGGCTTAGAGAGATGAAGGTAAGAAAGATCATTTGTCTCTTCTAGTTCTTTGTATTGCAAATATAGATCTTGAAACTCTTTAGTGACATGGAGGATATCATGATCATCTAGATTCGGTTGAAGTTTGGTAGCACAAGGTTTAGATCCCATAGTTTTAGATGCAAAGCCAAGCATAAAAGAGCATAGAAGATAACTTGATGTTGAAACTATAGGAGGTAGAGTGTTCACTTGCCAAGATAGTAGAGAGAGATTAAAGCGACTTGTCAAACAATATGTCCAAGAAACTTACAACATGAATGACCCAAGTCAATAGCTAGGAAAGATGCCCAAATAAATAAATAGATAGAGCAAGCAGGTTGACAAGTGAACAATTCTCCAACCCAAGAGTTAGTCAAGAAATCAAGGTAACCATTTCAGCAAAAGGATAACTAGCAAGTAGGCATAGACCATGAAGACAAAAAGATCAAGAGCACTAAGACCAAAGAGCCACTTTAAGCATGTTCAAGAACTAGAGACATATAAAAGAAAAGTCAAATGATGAGACTCCTGTTAGCAAGAAAAACAAGAAAATGTTTGCACTTGATGTTTTGACTTGGTTGACAAAGTTTTACAATAGTTGATAGCATAGCAAGTTTGATGTTCAAAAAAAAATTCTTTCCAAGAAAGATAGTGACACATAGAGTAGTCTTCAAACAATGAACCAAGGGACAAAGCAACCTTGCATGATACAAACATATATGAGGTCTTAAAAGAAATCCATAGAACTATCATCATGTCTATGTTAAAAAGATTTCCATAGGTCTAGAACATTCAAGAACACATCAAGCAATATCTACCTAAATGTCATGGTTCATTACTCAACAACTTGGCCCACACTTGATGCTCCTTTACCTCACACCAAGTGGTTTCCCACAAGAGATATTGGCTTTGTCATGAAAATTACATAAGCATAACCAAGGGAACACAGATGGTGAGTGTAAAATCTTGGGGTGATCCGGGTAGTCCACTAGGATCGATCCTTGCACCAAGAAGTTGAGTGGCTAAAAAAGGTAGTTATTAACTTAGGGTGTTTAGATAGGGCTTCTGTTCATAGTGTTCATCTTGCTCCCAATTATAGGACACATCACCTTGTGATGAGTAATCGATCTTGTGACCACAAGAGTACCTTAAGCATTCTTTCCTAGTGATCTCCCTATGGTCAAAATCTCATAAGCAATCACACTAGGTGAAGAAAAACACTACGTCTACCAAGATTTTGTGTCCTTGATAGCCTTCAGTTTATAGTGGGTTGGAAGAGCTAGGTAATTTTCTTGTCCCCACTTGGGTCATTCCTCTCAGGTTGTCCAAGAGTAGATCCTCTACAAGATTCAAAACTACACAAAGAGTGGATCAACTTTCAAAAGTCAAGATTTTTGATTCACCACAAGGGTGAAGAGCATACTCTCCTATTACCAAAAGACTCCAATCACAAGTTTTATGTGCCTCTGAAAAATGAACAATTAGTCAATGCCACACATGAAAATAAAAAAGCAAGAAATTTTAGGTTTTTATGCTTTGGGAAGCCTTGCAAACAATGTTAGTAGCCCTTGCGCATTTGAAGCTTTGACATGCGTTCTTTTTATGCAATGTTTTAATTTTTTCACAAGGATGGCAACCTGAAATCACAACTTGTTAGCACCAAAATTTAGTGTGAAATAACATAAAAATATGCAATAAAAAGTGGTTAGTTGCCTCAAAAATTCAATTTATCTTCCAACCAAGTGCATGCAAAGAAAGTGCAAGTTAATCACAAATGCTCTCATTTTTACTCTTTGATTCTGACCTAGTCAACAAGATTAGACTTGTTTGCTATGATTTTAGATTCAAAAATAGAAATAAAAAGAAGAAAACCCTACTAAAAATTAGAGAGCTTTCCAAAAATGCAAGAAATTCAAAAAAATCTCTTCATTTGTGCCCTAGAGACTAGTTTTGTCAAAATAGGCCAAATTTATCAAATTGGATTTTTGATCCCTAATACAACCTCAAAAGTCAAAACACAAAGAGAATACCCCTCTTAGAATTAAAAAATATTTCTAAAAATGTAATTTTTTTCAAAAAATGCGCTGATTTGTGATCATAAATGGCTTTTTATGAAAAAAAAAAAAAAAATCATAACTCCCGCAAATCACATCAAAATGCTTTGAAAATCGGATTGAGACATTTTGAACACATAGCCAACTTTCAATAAAAACTTCAGAACCAAAGTCCATCTAGTTTAAAAGATATGATCAAATATTTAAACCAACTAAGTTTTTGGCCTTCAAACCAATCTACTTATGGGTTGGCCTTAAAATCAAAGTGATAATTCTACAAAAGCACTTGATTAGATCCAATATGCTGTTGTAAAAAACCAAAGATAAGAAATAAAAGAAAATGGAGCTAGAAACTTGATTCAAGCCCTACGGTGGGCGCCAAAAATGTACACTAGAAATGTGTCCCACTCTAAACCCTTCTATCCAAATGATTCCATGAGTTCGGAATGCTTGGATGCCGGCTTAGAGATCCCTATCCATGGAGTGGAAGAGAGTGTATTTCAAGTTCAAGGGCTCTTAGATGAGCTTTAGAGATACTCTTCTTGCTAGTAAACCATGCAATGGGAGGTTCCAAAGACAAGATGCAAGAATGAAAATGTCCTAAGGAGTTCCTCAAGAATGCAATGCAAATGAAAATTAAGCTAGAATGAAATGCAAAGTGGAGCTATCCTAAGACATGTATGAGAGTGTTACAATACCATTATTAAGCTATGTGAGATTAAGCGACATGTAAAAATTAAAGCTAAGCTAAGCTAGAATGCCATGATGCCATGGATGAGAGAATGTAGACAAGAAATAGAAGTTCTCCACAAAGATCCAAAGAAACCTATTAGAAAACCTGCAGCATAATAATATTCAAAATGAGGATGGATCCTTTTAGGGGGAAAGCTCTCTCCCTTTTAAATTTGTATAGATGGTAGAGATCAAGATGAAGATGGTGGATGATCAACGGTGGAATTTGAAAAGAGGAGTGATCTCTGTGCACACACAAGTCAACCAATAGAATATAAGTTGACTTTTCATATAAGACAAAAGTCACAAAGCTTTTTCTTTTAATTGCAAAATAGAAAAAGGACTTTATGTGTGCACTTTAAGTGGGTTAGAAAAATCAGGTCTTTTATTTAATTAAAGGGGACATGTTCTTTTAATGAAATAATGAACTTAGGATAGCATAGTCAAACTATAGGTTATAATTAAATAAATTGATTATTAGCAATTTGGTCTAGGTAAATGATAAAATTAATTTAGCCAAAATGCTGAGAAGGGGGCTAATAGTCTAGATGACCATTTTTAGGTGATTACATTTTCCCCTCTTTGACTAATGCGTGATCGATCTGGGAACACATTATGTCAAAGAAAATCGATGCCAAGTAGGTGATGATAGATATAGATATCTAATTCCAAAGAATGAAATGCAGAAATAGATAGCAAGTCCTGAATGCACAGCCTGATAGCGGTAGTACTGAACATTAGGAAGATGATGTTAGGATCCGAAAAAAATTCTAACATCTAGCAAAGCAAATAGATGTGCTAACATGGGTGCAATGCACTCCTTATTGGCCCAATAGGGGTGGACTATGCCCCTAATTGGACAAGGGTGCACTTCACCCTAATGATTAGGTGCACAAACCCCTGGGGTTGTCTTGGGGCTCCAAAACTAGTCTTGGGATTCAAAAATTAGATCCAAATTATGAGAAAATTCCCTTTTGGTATGAGGAGTAGATTCCAAGTGGATAAATGGATGAAAAGTGAGGATCTAGTAGAAATAGACCCTATCTAAATCTTAACACCATGAAAATAGGATCTTTAAAGAGGATCTATTAGGTTTTACCCTAATTCCACCTAGGGGAAAGGACATAGAGATGCAAGAGAAAATGAGACTAATGATCTCACATTAAATAGGTGCTAAACCTTCATTAATTTGAGGTGCTTCCAATTTAAGATGGTAAAAGTAGAAATGTCCATCTATTCTTTTTCTCATTAAAATGGGATATGCACTTTTGTGCCATGTGGCCATATAGATGGTAGTTATTGTAGTACCATTAAAGGTGCACTGCTTAAAAAGTGTTATCTACTTTAACCAATACATGCTAGACTTATGTCCTTTCTTATCACAAGAAAAATAGTTAGGCTTAATAGTTTTATTAGTTTTTGGATATGTGCTTCCTGACCTTCTATAGTCCAAGTTCTCTCCTCTTGAAGTTTCACCTTCTTCAGTCTTGTTGTCACCTACATAACTAAAACTAGGGGTACTCTCATTTCTTCTTTGAGCTCATATTTGTTCATCAATATTCTTTGATATCTCATTGAAATGCCTAATTTTTTCATTCCTTTCATTTTTGATCCTCATCTCTTTTGTCAACTTGAGCACTTATTTAGTTAGATGTGTGAACTTCTCTATGTGAAAATGGCTATTCTCCTCTTTGTTTTGCACTAATTGTGCATCCTTCTTTCTTTCCATTTCTTCAGCTTAATCTTTGGTTGTGATAAAAATATCTTGTTCTTGTTGAGATTTTATCCCTTCTCTTGTCATCTCTTCATTCTCTCTCCTCATTTGTATAATTATTTCCTTCTACTTTTCATTTTTAGCCATTAGATAAGATATGGATTCTTTACACACTTTAGATCCATTGTGTTCTTCTACAACTTCTTGGATTTATTTATCTTTTTCATTAGCTTCTTTCTTTTGGTTAAGGACTTTCTCAACTTGTCCTTTAAACCCTCAATAGTTTCAAGTACATTGTCAAGCTACTTTTTTAATATATATAGGATTCCATTTTGATGCAACAACTCATGACCTTGCCTGTTCAACTCTTCAATTTTTGCTAGCGTCATTTTGTGTGCTGCCTTGTTTTGCAAATTGGCTCCTGGAACCAAATCCATCTGGTGACTGATCTTCCTCATTGGGGGTAATCCATTAGGTACATTATCTAATAAAATATTAGAAAACTCTTCCAATATATCTACAACTTCAGTAGGTAACTCCTCTATTTCTTCTTTACTATCTTTAGGAATTATAGAAAAACACATATGCTCATGTTTCATGCCTCTAAGAAACTCTTTTCCATCAAAAAAACATATTCTGGCAGCACTACATACCTTTTCTTCTTTATCCTTCAAGAACTTCAACTTATATTTCACTCCATCCTTAGTTAGAGTGTAGGTATTTTTTCGTGCATCATGTACAACATGCTTGTCAAACTGCCATGACCTACCCAACAACATATGACATATTTCCATAGGTATGATATCACATAGTACCTCATCTTGGTAGTTCCCAATCTTGAACTTCACTGAGCACTACTCATTGACCATAAGCTTTTGGTCATCTTGCACCCAAACAATACAGTATGGACATAGGCTTTTCTATCTCTTCAACTTCAACTTGGTGACTATTGTTTTTGACACTAGATTGTCAGTACTAACACCATCAATGATAACATCACAACACTTATCTTCACATCTAAACCTTGTTTGAAACAAACTTTGTCTTTGATCAGGTTCATTCTCACCACTCAACAAAACTCTTCTATTAGCTAGGACTTCTCCTCTTTCAAAATCTTCAAAATGTGAGGATTTGGCATCTTCATCAACATGTGCAACTCTTGCCTTACCTTCTATTGTTCAATTTGTCCTTCCTTGGTGCTAGGTACATTGAAATGCTCTATGTCCTTTTTCTCCATAGTGAAAACATTTTCCACAGAAGCCTCCTCTTCCACATCCTTGTCCTCTGCCTCTTCCTCTCTAATCTCTATTGTTCTGATCATGGAAGAAATTGAAACTATTTCCCCTTTGGTTTTGGTTACTACTTCCAGCCTCATCGTTGTTCTTCTAATCATCATTACAACCTCCATAAGATCGTCCACTAGATCTTCCACCATGATCTCTTCCACTATTCTTATTGTCAATTTTCTTGCTTAGTTTCTCCTCAACTCTTAGGGAAAACTGGTATGCCTCCTCAATACTACTCATTTGAATAAGACTTAGCTCATCTTGAATGCTTGGCCTTAACCCATTAAGATAACAGGTTACTTTCTCCTTATTAGCTTCTACATGGCCAGTTCTAATGAGAAGTCGGTAGAACTCTTGAATAGATTTTCCTTCTTGCTTTATTCCTTGTATCTTCTTTAACAGATCAAGCTCATAATCCATAGAAATGAATTGTTGCTTCACTTTAGCTATCATCCAATCCCATTTGGTGATTTTGTCCTTTACTTTTCTATTTTTCTCTAATTGAACCTATTGTCACCAGATCTTTGCATGTCCTTTCAATTTTTTCCTTCACAAACTTGACCCTATTTAGATCCTTAATATCTTCATACTCAAACTCCTCTAGTTCATTGATCCAATCAATCAACTCTTCTATGTTAAGATTTCCTAAAAATGTGGGAACCTCAAACTTAGGTCTCTTTCCAATCTTAGAGATGACCTTAAAAAACCTCTCTTCCTCTGGATTTAGAACTGCCTCTACTTTGGCATTTTCTTCTACTTTGTCCTCATCCTCACTTTCATCTCTTACAAGAAGATTTATTCCTCTTTGCATTTGTTCTTCCAACACTTGTATTTGCCTTTGGAGGCCTTGGAAACCCTTAGGTGTAACACCTACAACTCTTCTACCACACTCTCTTTCTGGAGGCATTTTCGTGCTTCCACTAAAACCCTAGTGCAAATTGCCTCACAATTAGTGATCTATCTACATGGTCAGCCCAAACCACAATCTTGGTGCAAACTGCCTCACAATCAGCAATCTGTCCACACACTCAAGAACTCTAGCTTTGATACCACTTGATGCAGGGGGCTCCCCTTAATACTATAAACTTGTAACAAAAACAAAGTAACAAGAGAAAATGCAAGAAACAAAATATGGACTTCTTATTATTGTCGCAAATGTGAAATTACAGAATTCTCAATTACAATATGCTCACCCAAATGGGCACCTTCATTACAGTAATCTACAAGATAGTGCTTTGAACTATCACCTAGAGCTATCCTAAACAATGTTTGGGACTTTCTTAAATAGGTAGTTTTATGCCACCTGGGAATGTTCTAGATGCTCAAATTTAATACCCAGGGTTGATAGACTCTTACAATACACATAGAGTTAGCCAAATACATCTTTGACAAATTATTTTAGAAATTTTGGTAGCCCAACTTTCGAAGGCCATAACTCACAAACTGTTGCTTTGATTGGCTATTATAACCACTTTTTGGAAATGCTAGCTCTTGATCTACAAGCTCAAAATCATGCTAGCACCCTTCTGTCGAAGTTTTGGACCTCATTCAGGCACTCTAAGGCATCCCACAATGAGCCTAAAGATCTTTTTTCAAAAATTTTCACCAAAAATCTGCAATAACTTCTCTAATACTTAAGTTGGAGCAATGAGATTTTTATGGTAGGCTTATATCTCTAAAATGAACCTTCCTATAGAAAATGAGAACATTTCAAGCTCATATGAAAAACTTACTAAAAATAGCAAGTTCCCATAAATAGTAACCACCCAGTCTACTAGTCCTTATTAAAATAGAAAAGGCTAAAACTAAAAAGAAAAATATATATTTTTTGGGTGATACAAGATTTCCCTTACACCTAAGATGCTCTTGCATCACATTTGATCTTCCTTCAAGCTATCAGACTTATCACTACTAAGGTCTGCACTTTGATATTAATTATTTGGTCCTAACTAGTACTGAGAGGGAGGTGAATCAATAAAAACTTTTTTATAAGTCAAATGAGCTATCAAAAAGTATATTCTTAACACCATCTAAACTATAATACAACAATAAAAACAATTAAGTAAAATTATAAAAACTCACACACAAATACACACTTCAAATGATATAGTAATTTTGTATGTGGAAATCCTTCATGAGAGAATTAAAACTATGGTGGGAGTAATATATCCACTAGACCTTATAATGCATGTGAATGGTAGCCTGATTAAGAGCTACAACTATTCCTTCTAGGAACACATTTTTTTTGGGATGTGTATAAACTATTATGATTACAAAATCTTGTAAAAGCTACTTGGTTAGAGGATTCACAAACATCTTTTTGAGAGACACCTTGTTAGAGGATTTAAAATAGCTCGCTACTAAAGCTTTCCCTATTAAAGTCTTGCAAATAGATGCAGTGGTGAGAAAGCAATCTAAGTAAATTGATCTATTGATAGCATTATTTTTCCTTGTAGATCTCCATTATATATTCTTTAAGATGCACTGATCTTCTTCCTTACTCTTCTTTCCCATGAGCCCTTTATTCTCACCTCTATCTCATTGTTCTAAACATCTTGTCTGTTGTTATACTATACTCCACAATTGTGTTGTGCACTAGGTTTCACTTTGAACAAAAAATTTAATACTATCTTGGAAAAATAAAATAACCAACAACCACTTCACTAATGAAGTCCAAGTATCTTTATACACTTTATAATGTCAAGGCATAGTTTCCCAAAACAAAATCCCACTCATTTTCAAATTTGAAATTCATGCTTGAGTTGTTCACATAAAACTTGTGATACCTACTATTAGGGTCTAGACTGATAGCCTTGCTATTTTATTTGTGAACCTATATGTAGCCTTTTTCCTTGCATCCTTCTATCACTTCAACCTATATCCTTGTCACATCAACTCTAACTGACCTTGCATCTTGTCGCATCCATGGTGACTAATCTTAGATGATCCATAATCAAATAACCTTCATGTTTTTCTTCTAGTGATGACTTAGATTGTATTACCGTATGCATGTCTACCGATTCACTCTTCTACTAGTAGTAGTATTAACTTGTAATGTCTACATCTTTCTCGATCAATTGCCAAAGTGATAACACCAATTAAAAAAATTCATGCCAATCAGATTTGTAAGTCCAAAAAACTCATTTAAAAAATATTCCAAGGAATTTGATGAACTAATATGAATTATTGATTATGATCATCTTCCCCCACTCTTTAGGCTCTACAGAACCAAGGTCAATAGGTCTATACTTTAATAGTGACTCCTAGTTAAATATTTTTATAGAAGATTATCTTATATATGTACTTGAACTTTATGTGATCTCTCAAGATGTCAATGATGTCTTGAAAAAGATCAAATCATTGGCTTCATAATTATAATTTATATCCTCTAACCACTTATATTAAGAGTACTTAATTCTTTATATAGTGATAATTGTTAATGATAGTGAATTTATTTTAGATTGAGACTTCAGTATATAAATACTATACTAGTATCTTCTTCCTGTTGAGCAATAGAGTCAATTTCCTCCTTGATCACATATATAGCTTTGTGAGACAATGTTTACTTCCACTTCTTGAATGTATCTATTAACTATTATACATTTCTATGCCTTCAATTATTAAATCACACTCCAATTAGTCTTAGTGAATTTAAATTTTACTCCCAAAAGATCAACAAGACAAAATTAATATGCACAACTATATGAATTCTTATAATCAAACTACCTTATAATTATAAATAACCTCTTTATATGATAACTCAGATAGCTCCTTTTTCTTGGAAAATGAATCACAAGAACTAATCAATGTGAATAATTAACCCACAACTTTGATAGAAAGTAAAGGTATTTATTTTATATTAATATTAAAATATTTGCTAACAAAGATGATTTACATTATGATCATATGATTTGATATTCTTTCTCTTCTTCACACACACACACACACACACACACACACACACACACACACACACACACACACACACACACACACACACACACACACACACACATGTTTGAGTGGTTTTTATCTCCCTTTGGGAGAAAAGACACTACCCTTTTAAATAAAAATAGTTCTAAATCTTGAAATTGCCTTAGTTTATGTAATTAGTTACCATTTTACAAGTTGTTTAGGCATAATAGAAGCATTTTAAGGCTATTTTAGGTTATAAATTGAATAAATGAACTAGAAGTGATGTATGTACCCGTTGGTGCTTTACAATTCATTATTTATGCCTATCATCATATTTATTATATAGTTTCAAATTCTTCCACATAGATGACACATATGACTTATACTTGTTTCTCTCAAATTCTTGTGCTAATGCTCTTCAATAATTATGTATGAATGTTGTGTATATTTATTTTATCAAATTATTAAATAATTTAATGATTAAAGTAACTGATGTGAGCTCTTAAATTCCTTCAATATATGTATTTAATGACATCTTCTAGTGCATTTTTAGAAATTTGAACAACTGATATGACAACCATTAAAATGATTGTATGATATCTCAAGACTCCTTAACTATTATTATGATGGGATTTCCAGTGTTCATTTATCAACATAGGTTGTGTTGATTCTTTCATAAGACCTTGGTATGGCTAACAATTTGTTGTCTTGTAGTGAAAACTTATGTTGATGAGGCCACCAACATAGCCTTAACTAATTTTATTTTTCATCACTATTAAAATAAATCCTCAAATAAGGTTTTTAGTAACAATGTATTTCTCATTAGCATCGACAAAAGTCTTCTCGATTGCTTTATTCATCATTTCCTCTTCACCATAGCTTATCCTGATAGTTCACATGTTCTACTAAAAGAATTTCCTTATCAACACAGGTTAACTTGATCCTATTCATCAAGTATTGACATAACATATTAATCATCCTCTCAAAAGTTAGAAGACTAGTTGATGTCATTTAATCAAGGTAACTCTTCCTAATTATTTACTTCATTCTATTCTATCATCATAAGTCTTTCTAATGACCTCATTAGCCATTGAGATGACATTTGATATCTTCTTTTAATAGTAATAAGATACATTGATGATTGTTGTGAGTATTATTGATCATGTTATTAGTGTAACCTTTCCTGACAGTGCAATATTTCCTTTGTAAGCCTTTATTCTGTTATCAATATTACTACTCTCGATATATTTGACCTTTGCAACTCCTATTATTGCTCCATTAGTGCAACTCTTACTAGTTTGCTTCATCAATATAACTTTCCTCTATTACGTTATCCTTCAAAATATTTTGACAATTTGTATTATTACCCTATCACTCCTTTATGAATTTTTATTATTATTGAGGTAGCCTTTTAAGAGTTCTAGTGATACATGATGCTAATTTGAACAAGGTAAGATCAATGCAAAGTTATAGAAAGTTACAACAATGATATCACCTTTTGAAAGTATTTTTATACAATAATTCCACAATCTATGAATTTTGCATCGAACTTATAAAAATAAATATGTTTTTACAACATTCATTAAAAGGGTAGTTTTTTGTGCTAGAAAAGATAGTTTTGGTTGGGGTTTTTGTTAGTACTAATTCTACTATTATTTCTTCTATTGGCACTATTACTAGAGGATCTATTTAGGTCTCATCTACTAGATCTCCTGAGACAAATATTCTTTGTCATGATTCATTGAGGGTTGTATTTTTTGATGGGTAGACCCCAGTTATGGGAAAATATCATAAGGAGTTCTCTTCTCATTTTAACATGAAGTTTCATTCCCAAAAGAAGGGAGGTAAAGGAAAATCCTAGTGTTCTCCTTATTTCTTCTAAATGAGGTTTTCTTTCCCCTTTGGGAATATTGCATCTTATTTCATTTTTTTTTTGATCTACTAGTCCCTTTTGGTCTAGTTTTCTATGGTTTCTTTTTGGTTCTTGTTTTGGATAGTTGCATTTCTTTTGGAAACTAGTCTTGTTGGCTATACTTAGTTGAATATATTATTGTTGAGAAGTTGTAAAGGGTTTAGGGGCCCCTTCGAAAACTAATTTTAAATTAATAAAAATAATTCATTGAATAATTTTTCTTTGATAAAATATCCTCTGAAATGTGCATGATTTATGGGAAAAGATAGACATTTTTGGGATTTTCTCATTATATAGACCCCAAAATTTTGTAGAAATTTTGAGCTCCAACAATGACTTTTTTTGGGGATGCATGCTCCCTGTGACCATAGTGAGATTCCAGTTATGACTTATCTCTAGATAAGATGATCATGAAATATTATTCAATTAGATAATTTCTAATGTGAAAACTTCATTTGGTGGCCGAGGGCCCCAAATTGAATTTAAATCCCTTTCTACATCAAAACTTTATTCTAGTCATGTAATAGTATATATCTCCTCAAAGTATCATAATCAATTTTTTCACTACTTATATCACTTGAGATGTTATTTCTCATCCCTTTGTCACAATATATATATATCCTTTTCATTGAATTGGAAATAAATAAATATAATATCCTCCACGTTTGGCTTTAGGAATTTTCATTGGTCACTTTGATAAACTACAAATTTACACTTATTTCTCCATTGTATTTTATGCTTACTTGAAAATTTTTTAGGGGGAAAATGGAAGCGCTTAATAGGGTGTGAAACTATAAGATTTCCTCTTTGCACTAACATTTAATACAAGAGAAATAGGGGCTTCCAAACATAACTTTCAATATAACCCAAGTTAGATTAGGAAAACCCAAATAGATGAATCGATGTCAATACTAAACCCAAATTATATCAAGGAAGTATGTAAGAAATTCCTCCTTCATGCAATATAAATTAATTTAAGATGTGTAATTATAAATGTAAATTGAACTAGTTAATTTAATGACAAGTATAAGATAAATATAGATTCTAAACACATATAATAAACTCAATTAAAATATGGAAATAGGTATATTCTAAAAGGTGAAATAAATAATTAAGGTATTACCTTGAAATGTGTGAAAGAAGATGTCTTTTTCTTCAAAGATCATGGATATGAACCCATGACTAAACTTTTGACTACAACTACATGACCATGATAGAAAGCCCAGAGAAAGATATTTTTCTTCGACCTACAAGAACATGTTCAATTGGTGGTAAAATTTATGGACACTGTACATGAAGATGGATATGTTCTTTGTGTTGAAAACTATGCACTAAAAAGTGTCTCTCTCCAAACCCTTCTATCCAAGGGATTCCATCTAATTTGCAATGCTTGGATATTGGCTTGGAGCTCCCTATCCACAGAGTGCAAGAGAGTGTGTTTTAAGTATAATAGCTCTAAATTAAGCCTTAGGAATACTCTTCTTGCTAGTAAACCATGCAATGGGAGGTTTCAAAAACAAGATGCAAGAGTGAAAATTTCTAATGGAGTTCATCAATGATGCAATGCAATATGGAAGCTAAGCTAGAAATGAGAATGAAAAGTGCAACTATTCTAAGCAATATGCAAGTGCTACAAATCCAACTAATTACTATGTGAGCTAAGCTATTGTAAAGAAATTACATTAACATGCAACTACTCTAGAATTCCATATGCTAATAATGTCATGGATGAGAGAATGTAGACAAGAAATAGAAGTTCTCCACAAAGAGCTCTCAAGAATTCAAATAGTAAACCTGCAACATAACAATACTCCAGAGTGTGGATCCTTCAAGGGGCAAAGCTCTCTCCCTTTAAAATTCATATGGATGGTAGAGATCAAGATGAAGATGGTGGATAATCAATGGTGGAATTTGAAAAGAGGAGTGATCCATGTCCACACACAAGTCAACCAATAGAATACAAGTTGACTCATCATAGAAGATAAAAGTCACAAAGCCTTTTTCTTTTAATTTGAAAATTAGAAAAGGACTTTATGTGTGCACTTTAAGTGGGTCAGAAGAATGGGGTCTTTTATTTAATTAAAAGGGGACATGTTCTTTTAATCAAATAGTGTACTTAGGATAGCATAGTCAAACTATAGGTTATAGTCAAATTAATTTATTATTAGCAATTTGGTCTAAGTAAATAATTAATTAATTTAGCCAAAATGTTGAGAAGGAGGCTAATATTCTAGACGACTATTTTTAGGTGATTACATTTTCCCCTCTATGACTAATGTGTGATTGATCTAGGAATACATTACATTAAAGAAAATAGAAGCCAAGTAGGTAGCAATAGATATATATCTGATTTCGAAGAATGAAATGTAGAAAGAGATAGAAAATCCTAAATGTACAGCTTGATAGTAGTAGTACTAAACACTAGGAAAAAAAAAAGATGATGTTAGAGTTCAAGAAGAATGCTAACACCTATTAAAGCAAATATATCAAGAGCAAGTGCAAAAGATCAAACAAATACTCCTAAGAAATAGATAATTGTAGCAAGTAATGCTAGACTATTTCTGCCCCCTTAGGATCAAAATAAAAATGAGGTAAGGGGATGTAGAAATAAGTGAAATATGAGAAAATTGAGATATAGCAATGTCCAAGATGATAGATAAACGATTAGAAACAAAGAGTGACTACTAAGGAATGATAGAATGCCCTAGTTTGACTAGATTTAACCATGAAGGATACAACATAAAAATGAGGTCAAATCAATTATAAAATTGATTTTAGATATGAGAGGGTGAATTTGAGTAGATATGAAGCATGCAAATGATGAAGACATGAAGAAATGAAGATACCCCAGCGATAATTCAGAGATTAGATCTCAGAAGGTCATCTAACTGCTCAAAAGAAAGTAGAATTTTAAAATGCAAATTTGACTATTAATATGAACTTGGATTTTAATTTTGATCTTGAAAATGGATCTAGGATGTCAAAATTAACCAGGAGTGCAATTTTTCTAGAATTCTGAGGAGTTTGAAAATTAGGTCAAAATGAGGTTGGAGGCAATAAAAGGGGCCCAAGTGTCATTTTCAAATTCATTTATCTTTTGTGATTTTTGAGAGCTTTGTTAGTTTTTGAGAGAGAATCATGGCTTTGGCAAATATTTTGACTCACCGACACCATTTTGAGCATAGCTGATTGCACAATTGACTAGATCACTATGGCATGTCGATAAGTGACTACTTTTTTGTGATTTTTTTTGGTCTTTTTTGCACATTTTTAGAAGTATGGTATGAAATATTGGGAAATATTTTAAAAGTATCAGATGGTACTTTATAAAATATTGCATGATAGTTTACATTAAAAAAAGAGTCACACAAGTATTTTTGGGTGTGTCGTATGAGACACACCCATTTGTTGCCCAGACTAGTGCAAAATATCGCACAAAAAAAATGTATCTCAACAATTTAGAAAATGTATTGTATGATATCATTCCAACATTTTATGTCACCTGCATGTAGAAAGAAGTATCACATAGCCTATTTTTGAGCAATTTTCATTGATTTTTGTATTGTGATCATGTTTTTAATGCTTTACTAATGTTTACATGTCATGTGTTTACAGGAGGTATTTCTAGTGCTTCTTATTAGAACCCCCAAAGTGGTGGGGTTGCGAGTTCTACATTACGTGACTAGTGATGATCTTGCAACGATATTAACTATGGGGTTGAGATGGGTCATATGGACTCCCTATATATACGTGAACCATGGGCTATTGATAGGACTTGCTAAGCAGTGGCATAGTGAGCATAAGACCTTCTATCTATTGGCCAGTGAGGCCTTGATTACATTGGAGGATGTGTATTGTCTTCTGCAAGTGCCCTATTATGGTGATCTGATAAGTTGTACATTTGATTGCTTTGTTGTGCTTTTGCAATTTTGATTTTGATGCAAGGTGTACTAATGTCAAGTTTGATAATGTGTCACAAGTGTAATATGATTAGACCTTGATAGAGGGGTGGGCACTAATGCAACATAAGTTTCAGGATGTTACCATCCTGGACCACCATCTAAGTTGGGAGTGAGTCATCGATGAGTATGGGGTAGATTACCCTCTACCTAGCTTGCTATGTTCTTTGGTAGCTCAGGCTTTGGTGAAAGACAAGAGCTAGAAGGGCTTCCCACTAGGATGGGGTTGATTGGTAGTAGATTTGATTGCATGGCCACATAGGATGACATGGGGACTAGTGATACTAGTAGATATGTACCATGAGCTCCATGAGATAGTATAGCATAGTGTTCATTCTTAGGCATGTGGGGCAGTATTAGCACATATCTAAGCCTAGGAGCATATTACAGAGATTCGACCATGGGTGCAGCCTCAAGAGCAAAACCAACCCTATATTTTTGGATATACAAGTTTTGTCCCATAGACTCATAGTGGGGATGTAACTTATCATCACCATATTTTTGATGAGCTGATAGCATTCACATGGAAGCCCTACCAAGAGTGCCATAGGTGGTTAGATGCCTAGGAGTTAGACTATATGAGATATAGTAGGCCACTAGTGGGTAGGCATTCATTGATCATAGAGTGGTTTGTGATCAATTGGGTATGGCAGTAGTTTGTAGAGTGGCAGGTGATATTGGTGAAGACCACCACTTATGCTCACTTTAATTCTAATGAGGGATGGGATGGCTGTGAATGTTGGATTATTAGACAATGGTGTGGGAGATGGAAACTCTAGTGCAAACTCCTTGGAATTATTGCCTAGATGTGGCAGATGTAGGAGTGGATTCAACATATTTATATGAGATGCAGAGACATCCATTTCCACATTTTATAGAGCCAGATGCATTACTTACAATAGGGGGAAATAGAGAAGGTAGAGGTGGAGGAAGAAGAGGGGTATGGATGGAGGTTGGGGAGGTGTTCTCACTTTGGGAGGAGGAGGATGTGAGCACATGCTACTAGGGAAGAGGAGGAGGTGCCATTGAGGTGACATGAGTGGTATGGGTGGAGGCAAAGGTAGAGTAGCCAGCTCAAGGGGATGATGATCAAGATGGAAGGATCCATACTTTGGAGGTAGAGTTACTGGCATCCCAAGTGACCATTTCAATACGAGATTAGTAGATTCTAGATGAGTAGGCATAGGGGGATGAGCTCCATAGGGAGCGATATGTAGTGAGGTAAGAGGTGTCTCATCATGGTGTGTGCATTGTATATTATTATGCTACTTACAGGGTCATGATGCCACTAGGGCAAGGGCTTCCTGATTACTTAGAGTGGGCAAGCAGGTTAGAGGGTGTGGTATAGGTACTAGATAGGAGACAGACTCCACCACCAAGGCCACCACTAGCTAGAGAGGGTACGAGCTAGTCATAGGCTGATTGTGACAGCTTTTACATTTTTGATTGTACACCATGTATTTTTGAGATGGATATCCAAATGTTTGATCTCACATTTGTATATATGTACAATGACACATTGATATATATATATATATATATATATATATATATATATATATATATATATATATATATATATATATATATATATATATATATATATATATATATATATATATATATATATATGAGATACTTGATTTTGATTGAAAAATTTGTGTACTTATCTCATTTTGATGGATGTTTTAGCATTTTAAGTTTTCATGTGATATTTAAGTTTCTATTTCCTACTCATGTATGTGTTGCTTTGATGTTCATGTGTATATGCTCATGTATCTCTCTAATGTATGATGTTTTACCTCTCATGTGTATGATATAGAATTATGTTTCTAAAAATATGTAACACTTGGATAAATTGAATTTGATGTTTAGATTAACCCCTTGTGATGATATGATAGAAAAATAGAGATGAAGTGAAAGATTAAGAAGGTGAAAAGACATGATAAAGAAGAAAGTAAAGAAAAGATGCAAAAGCAATTAGGTAATATGTCCACAAAAAAAGATGAAGAGAGAGAGAACTTCTTCCCATATGCATGAATGTAAAACTAGCCTAGAATGAACCTATAATGCAAGCTAATATGCAAAGTGGCTTACCAACAAGAAAAACATAACATTTAGACTCTTATTTCATCATTGAGCATTTATTAGGGACATCATGATCATATAACCATCACTAGTATAACTATGAGGATATGAATATGATCAATATTAGATAGGTATGTGGAAATCCAATCTAAGCATTAGGGACATATAAGTCAAGATGATTGTGTGATTAGATTCCCAAAGTTTAGTATAGCAAGATTGCACCTGTAACAAGGCATAAGCACCAGGATAACCCCTAAGTGTAGTCTTGCAAAATAGTCAATGGTGATATGTTCCAAAGTATCAAATAGGACGAGCATGAATGATTTAAACACTATAGAAAAATAAAGTATAACCACAAGTAAAAAACAAGAAAACGTGCCCCATGCCCCCAGTCTTCTAGTCCCTGACATCCTTGAAAGATTGTTAGGGAGGGAACATATAGAAAAGAAATCATCATAGAAAGCACACAAAGTAGATAAAGTTCATCATAGCTTAGCTATTTAAGTTTTTAAGTGTGTGTGTGTGGGTAAGTCACTGGACCATTTCTTCAAGACTTGATTTTGATAGTGAGGAATATTGCAACATCAGAGACTGTAGGTAAACTATCCAAAAAGTGAAACACTTGATGTTAAGTTGCAGGAGTAGTGTTGAGAAACACTATTTTGTGAGTTGCCAAAGAAATCCTAATGCACAAGGAAACCTCAAAGAGGCTAAGCAGCTATGCCCCTAAGATGAGGACAAGAAACAACCCCAAGCTAGGATGCATGTAGTGAAATGGGTGATTGAGACTGATAGTCATAGGTACAAGGTTTTCATTGAGCACCTGTTTCAAGGTTTTTATCACTTGAAATTTTTTTTTAAGGACTTTTTTCAATCTTTTTTTTTGTATTTTTGAATTTTTAAGATTTTTTTAGTGATGCACCAAAGCACCTATTGCTAGGTTTTTACTAAGATGATCATTTTTTCAAGACATTTTATGCTTTTTAGGAGTTTTTAGGATCATAGACATGTAAAACATAAGTGAGCCTCTCAGCATATAACTTCTTCAAATGTAGGGCATTGATAGGTTTTTCAAGTTCTTCACCTTCAAGAGTAGATAGTTGATAAGCACTAGACTCAAATACTGCTATGATAATGTATGGGCCTAACTAGTTAGGTTCAAATTTTCCCTTCTGCACCCTATGCTGCTAATTTTTCAGATTCTCTCTACGCACAACTCCACCTACTTGAAACTCACATGGGTGAAATTTCTTTTTATATTGAGTAGACATGCACTTCTGATAAGCCCTCATGTGATTAAAAGAAACCTTGTGACATTCATCAAGAGTTTCTAATTCCTATATTTGCATAGCTCTATGGTCTTCATCAGTTATCAACCCATGTAAGGAGACTCACAAGGAGGGGACCTCTACTTCTAAATGGGAGGACATCCTCAAAGCCATAGAATAGAGAAAAGGATGTGGCCTCTGTAGGAGTACAAATGGTAGTTCTATAGGCCCAAAGTGCCAGATTCATCTGTAGGTGCCAATCTTTCCCAGACATGTGAATTGTGTGGTGTAAGATTTTTAGAAATGTTTTATTGGAGGCTTCAACTTGGCCATTCCCTTGAGGGTAGTAAATAGAAGACCAATGTTGCTTGATTTGAAATTTCTTGCACAACTATTTGAGGTCTTTATTCTTGAACTATCCTCCATTATCAGTGACAATGGAGGAAGGAATACCATACTGACAAATGATGTGGTTTAGTATAAATAGGGAAACATATTTGCCTATAGTAGCAAATAGTGGCATGACTTCAACCCATTTGGTGAAATACTTATTTGCTGTAACGATGAACTTGTGACCACTAGATGAACTTGGGTGAATTTTACCTACCAAGTCAAAGGCCCATTATTGAAATGGCTAGTATGTCATAGAAGGAATTAGCTTACATCTAGGAGCATGAATTAAAGTTACCATGAAGTTGACATTTTTGACAAGACTTGGCATAACAAATGACATTAGCTTGCATGGTTGGCTAGTAATAACCCACCCTAAGTAGTGTTTGAGGAAGTGCAAGGTTATTAGAATGTGCCCCACAAATTCTATCATAGACTTTATCAAGTACCTTTTCAAACTCTTCTATTTGTAAACATCTAAGCAACATTCCATCCAGAATCTTCCTATACAAGTCACTAGAGACCAAAGTGTAATGTGAGGTATTGTAGAGAAATTGGCATTTTTGGTTTCGCATGATGTTCTCAAGAACAATTTAATCATGTAAGTAAGAGAAGATAGCTACATAGTGGGAGGAATTGTGACCTACAATAGTGCAGATCACTTGGTTATGTGAGGAATTGTAGGCAGGATGATGCAATTCTTCCACCAGGAACTCAAATCATGATTCATGTTCTTGTAGTTGGAGGATAGATGCTAGAGTGGCCATAGCATTAGAAATCTTTTTTTCTACTCTAGGAATTTGCTAGAATGTCACAAAAGTGATGTAGTTCCTTAGAGCATCTATCAACTTTTTGTAAGGTATCAACTTGTCATCCTTTGTTTGGTAGTCATTGTTCACTTGGTTGATAACAAGTTGAGAATCTCCATCGATATGAAATTCAATTATTCTCCATTCAAGAGCCATTTTGATCCCATTTGTTAGTGCCTCATATTTTGCAATGTTGTTTGTATAGGGGAATATGCATTTGTAAGATTTGGGAATCATATATCCATGAGGGGAAACAAACAAGATACATACTCTAGGTCCATTTTGGGTATGAGAACCATCAAAGAAAATTTTACAAGTTCTATTAGTGATGTACATAATTGAGGCATCTAGAAAATCAAATTGTATGGGTGTTGTATCCTCTAGTGGAAAATCAGCCAATTGGTTAGCTACAATTTTTCCTTTGATGGCTTTACATTTGACATACTGAATGTCAAGTTTTGAAAGAATAATCATAAATTTAGCTAGATGACCAATAAGTATAGCTTTTCTCAAAAAATATTTCAACCGATTAATTTTAGCAATTAGGTGAACTGTATGTGCCAACATGTATTGTCAAAGTTTTTGAGAAGAAAAGACCACTGCAAGTCAAGATTTCTTGATACTGGTGTAGTTCATTTCATAAGAAACCAAAGTTTGATTAATGTAATATATACCCCATTCTTTACCAATCTCATCACTTTGGGCTAATAACACTCCTAGAGAAGAAGATATAGCTAAGATATACAAGATCAAAATTTTTCCTGAAATAAGTGGCATCAAAACTAGAGGTTTTGCCAAGTACCCTTTGATTTGATTTAGGCTTTATTGACACTCATCATTCCAAATATGAGTAGAGCCTTTATGAAAATTCTTGTTAAAAGGTTGAGCTTTATCAGCCAATTAAGAAATAAATCTTCTTGTGGATTGTAGACATCTTTGTAGACTTCTAAGTTGGCTAATATTTCTTAGAGGAGGCATTTCCATGATAGCCTAGATCCTTTTAGGATCAACCTCAATACCTTTGCTGAGATAATGTAGCCTAGTAATTTTCTAGAAGTGACACCAAAGGAACATTTTTTTGGATTTAGCCTAAGTTGAATTTGTTTTGTACAGTCCAATATTAGGCTAAGGTCTTCAAGATGCATGTCTCATTTTCTAGATTTTTCCATGTGTCATCAACATAGTCTTCCATGTTCTTATGCATCATATCATCGAATATGGTGGTCATTTCCCTTTGATAGGTAGCACCAACATTCTTGACCCCAAAAGGCATGACATTCCAATAGAAAGTACCCCATGCACATGTAAAGGCTATCTTCTCTTGATCAACTAGAGTTATCTTAATTTGATTATACCCAAAAAAACCCATTAATAAGGGAGTACATTTCATAACCCATAATCATTTCCACTATCATATTGATGTTTGGTAGTGGAATTCATCCTTGGGGCATGCTTTGTTAAGGTTTCTAAAATTAGTACAAACTCAGATAGTTTTATGATGTTCAAATATAGGTACAATGTTGGAGATCCATTTTGTATAGTCAATAGCTCTGATAAAATTTTCACACAAAAGTTTTACCAATTCGTCTTTCACCAATAAGGCTACATACAGATGCATCTTTCTTAGCTTTTATTTAATAGGTTTGATATCAGGAGAAATAGACAAATGATGCATGATAAGATTTGTGTTAAGCCCAGGCATATTTGAGTACGTCCATGTGAAATTGATCTTTTTGTCTTGAAAGAATTTGGTAAACTTTTATTTTTCCTCAGCTAATAATGATTGAGCTACATAAAATATTTTAGGAGACTTCTTTGTCCCCAAGTTGATAGGCTGTGTGGGTTTAATGAGAACCACTGAGCTATCCTAGAAATAACTTGGCAGACTACCAAGTACCTCATTTACAGGTGCCACAGAGAGGTTTTCACCATTAGATACATTTTCTTTTATACTATTTTTAGGTTCAGACATTGCCACAATGTGGTTTTTGCCATATACTCATTTATTTTTTCTTTTAATTTTATGACTAAGATACTTGATATCTAATTTTGTCATATGAATTGTGGGTTTCCTAGTGGAAGAAGCGATGGGTTCAATGGTATTTAGGTAACAACTGATCTCATAATCATTTTAGAAAGATTCTATTTTAAGTCTTTGATGTTGAATGGACCAATCTATGAGATCAGGATGGATCAATAAGAGTGAGGTGGAAGCTTCAAGGTTGTTGATGTGAAAAGAGTCATATCTGGTGACATGCAAAGTTGAGCCTATAGTGAAAGTCGCAAAGGAGTCCAGATCAAGAATAGACCAAGAAGGATCATTGTGGTCCACCAAAGCATTTTGTGAGCCAAACTGATCTATCCCTATACTAGACTCATCTACCACATTTGGTTGGGTTACACAAGCACGAATAACATCCACTCCTAGTTCACTAGAGGCATCTAATAAATTTTCTCATTCATACTCTTGAAAATCTGTATTCTGATCTCTAGCAATTAGATGAGAAATATTTTATCAAATTTGTCCTCTATTCAAGTTTTCATGGTCAAAGTCATCTTGTCATGGCTATCTAGAGGTCAATGCTTTAGCATCATCATTAGTAGTGAGTGTTTCTTCTCCCCAAAGAAGAGAAGTTACAGGCATAAAGTCCTCAACTTGCAAAGTGATAGCAACAAAGGGAGGATAATCATCCTCTGATTCACTAGATATGGGTGTACTTTGAGAAAATGGTGGTCTATTATTCTCTAACCCAAATACTTGGCCAATAGTATCTCGAGCATCACGACCTTGAGTATGACTTAAAGGTTCAACTAGAGCTTTTTTATTACTAGTTAAGGACCTGTGGCCCTGATAGCCCATGTTTGCAAGCATCTTATATCCTTTTCCATAACATTTAGGAGAAATGGGGGTAATGCCTATGACATGCTCCTCATTTTCCTCTCCCTTATATATCCAATCTTTAATCACTTGTTCTTCTTTCTTTGCATCTAGGGGAACTGAGGACTGCACAAAAGTGCCAAAAAGGGTCATGATGGAAGTAGAAGGCTTCTTTTTAGCAGATGGTTTCCCATAAGACCAAGGGGAAATAGTTAGAGTAGTAATGGATTCTAGAGTGTATTTTCCCATACCAAGGCTCATCATTTTCAATTTATGTTAACACTTTGTAAAGGACAATGTTGGCTCATGAGAAGACTGATTATGTGGAACCAATGTTTCAGTAGCATATAACATGTTGATAGACATGGAGTTGTCATTGAGGACAACTATCTCAATATAATTAAAAGGGAAATTGATGTACTGATGGTATGTAGAGAGTACCGCTTTCATGTCATGAATCCATGGTCATCCCAACATCAAATTGTATGCAAGTGGTATGTCTAAGACTTTGAAAATGACATTCTTCTCAACTGGACCAACTTTGATTAGAACAATTAGACCATTGGAAGGTCATTCAACCTAGTCATAGGATTTTATAGTGATCTCGTGCCTAGGGTCAATGGCAAATTTAGACATGCCCAACTGTTGAATTACATTGAATAAAATTATGTTTAACCCTACACCATTGTCTATCAAGACTCGATGAGCAAGTACAAAAGATTTGGACTTCAACATGGAGAGAGAGGTTGTGGGAATGAATGAGAGCTTGGTCATCTGATTTAGAAAAGGTGAGGTAATGAGATGAATAGATATGGTTCACCATAGCTTGGAATCATTCCACATCAATATCTGTGGAAATGTTGGCCATATGTAAAGCTTTTTTGAGGATATGCTTGTGCAAAGGGGACAATTCTAACAACTCAAAAATGGAAATTTGGGCTAGGGTACATTGTAATTTATTGATAAGGTCATAGTTGGAGATATTAGAACTAGTTGGTTGTTTAGAAGATGAAGCATTCTTAGGATCATGGGAAACTTTTAGAACAACCTTAGATTTCCCCCTAGTAATGGCATTAAGTGGTTCAGTTTATAAAGAGAAAGATTCAATCACTTGGACCACCACCTTAGGTCTAGATTCATTATGATGTTGATGAATGTTGCACATTTTTAAGACAAATTTGGGTCATTCATCTTCATGTTGCTTTTCATCATTAGAACTTGCCATGCATAAATACTCAACGGGCTTAAGTATGCCAATAATATTGTTTGTGTGAGCATAAGGCTAGCTAATCTTTGCATCATGATTATTTTTAGTAGCTTTGGAGGTTTCAAATTTCTCATATTCTAGCAAGGGTTGTTTAAAAGCTTTATGGTCAACATTTTTGATGAGGTCATCTATGACAACTTTACCTTAATAAAATCTCGAATTACATCTTTGAGCTTGAAATAGTTTTCAATGTTGTGACCCTTGCTTTGGTGATAATTGCAGATATGATCCTCTCTCCACTACAAGGGTTTGAAAGGTGGGTCATAGGGTCAAGAAATATCTAGTAAAGTAACCAACTTATTTGTAATTAAAGTTTTTAAGACCACTTTGTAAGGCTCAAGCATTGGTGTATAAATATGTTGTTTCTTGGTAAACTTAGAGCTCTTGTCAAATGTTTGTGGTTTCACACTTTCTTGTTGTTTTGTAGCATAGATGGCAATATAAATGTTAAATGCATGTTACTTGGTCTTAGGATTGTCCACCACTCCATCATTTACAACATACTTGTTTTTATTCCAAGGTTTACCTTTGTCTTTACCATTTGCATTTTTGTTTTTGTCTTTGTTTATAACAATGTCACCCTTTTTGATAGCAACATCTTCAATGCAATACGCACTCTCAACCATGGTGTTGAAGGATTTGAATAACTATTTTCTTAGATCAAAGTATAGCTCTAGTACAAGCATATTGACAAAAATGTCAATTTTTTCAGCCTAGGGAACTTGCCAAGGGTACTGAGAATATAAGGATCTCTATCGTTGAAGATATGTTGCATAAGTCCAACACAGTTATAGGATGTTGGATGTTGTAGGAGTATTTTTGGATAAAGAATTATGCAAGTTCATCAAATGTTTTAAGAGGAGGACTCAATTTTGTGAACCATTCCATAGCTTTCCCTCTTAGACTCCTAGGAAACAGACGCATAAGAAAGGTGTCTTCATGCATAAAATCCATGCTAAGAGCACAAAAATGTGTCACATGATCATGAGATTCACCATTTCCATTATATTTTTCCTACTTAGGAATCTCTATATCCTTAGGAAATCATAGCATGTATAGACTCTTATCAAATGGGAGAGTGCATATTGATTGGATAGATGAAGTTTTGGGTGGTTCTTTTGAAGTTTGTAATTGTGTAAATTGTTTCCTTAGTTCTTGTATTTCTTCCCTTAAGATTTTAGCTTTAGTGGGTTTTCATTTTTGAATTATGCATTCCACATCAAAATCTTGAGGGAGTTTACATCCCCTTGCCACCATGTATCAGAAGTGTTGGTCTCCATTTTTCTCTAAAGCTCTAAGCATTAATTTTTGAGGAAGACTATCTTGTTGGAATTTTATAACATCCTCATTGGTTACTTCTTCATCACTTTCATGATGGGAAGGACATGGACCCACAATGACTCTAGGATTTCTTGGAAGTTTGTTGTTGCTATCATTACAATCAAAAGGATTTTGAGAGAAAGTCCCCCTATTCCCTTCATGTTGATGTTCTTTCTCCCTAGCATACATGGTTTTTAAGATCATTTGGTTCTCACGTGCTTGTTTTTCTAAGCGATGTTGGACTTCATTGGGGTGCACCATTGTACCAAATAAATTTTCAAAGCTATAAAGTGGATTATGCCTAATGTTAGCTATTTGTGTTTGAGTAGATTCAGGGTCCTCCACACAAGGTTGTCCACAAGGACGTCTAGGTGGAGTTTTTAATTGCTTGAAGAAAAAAGGGGTATGACTACTGATACCAACTTGAAATCTAGTTGTAACATACATGTAAGGATTAATATTTTCTTAATAGGACAAGAAAAGTATGTTATATTTGAAGCTCTTACAGTCAAGATTAGTCACTTGTCAAAGTATAATAGATGACTTGTCAAATAGTGCTCAAGAACTTACAACACTGGTGACTCGAGCCTAGCAAGTGAGCAAGAAGCTCAATAGTGAGTAGCTAATATAGAATGGTAATGGAATTTTGACAAGTGATTCATTAATGATGTTTCAATACTTACATCTAATAGACTAAACCCATCTTTTCATCTTCAGACAATACCTAATAGACAAATGTGCAATCGGGACTAGGAGGGACTAGGGTGACAAGATCCTAAATCAAAAAAATTAGAAGAGAAACCCTATTTTGGCAATAAACAATCTTAGGAAATACTTTTTAGAAACTAGACAATAGTGAGACAACATAATATGTCATATGACATAGTTTAGGACACCCATGCAATACTTCTCTTCTGAGTGATAGTTTGCACAAGATGAGATGATAGAACTCAATATACTAAGTTGATAGACTTTACAACAAAAGGGTGACACAATTTTGAAAAAAGATTATCATTCAATATTTCTCTAGAGAATAGGTGATAAAGTGCCAATTTTGTGCAAAAAGGACTAGTTTTGATCCCAAAAGTTTGTGTTTTAGTTTGAAAATCAATGAATTTTTAGATTAGACAATGTGAGATTTCAGTTCATGTCGATTATCAATAAGGTTGCAAATAGTAGGGGTTTTAACACATCTTGAATAGTTGAACAAGGGTTAAAAAAAACCTTACCAACATGCACTTGTGATATTAGAACAACCTTCCTACCAATATTACTGAGATGTTTGATATGTAAGAACATTAACACTGGTCA
The DNA here is from genome assembly GCA_028749045.1 of Cupressus sempervirens. Taxonomy (NCBI): domain Eukaryota; kingdom Viridiplantae; phylum Streptophyta; class Pinopsida; order Cupressales; family Cupressaceae; genus Cupressus; species Cupressus sempervirens. Next base: position 376,167,180 of record CM053790.1, read on the forward strand.
ACACATTAAAAAATAGTAGCCTAGAAATCTACCTTAGAGTCACCGTTCATTACTCAACAACTTGGCCCACACTTGATGCTCCTTTGCCTCACACCAAGTGGTTTCTCATGGAAGTGCCATAAGCACAACCAAGGGAACACATCTAGTGACTATAAATCTTGGGGTGATCTAGGTAGTTCACTAGGATTGATCCTTGCACTAAGAAGTTGAGCGGCAAAATAGGGTAGATACTAACCTAGGGTGTTTAGAAAGGGCTTTCATTCATAATGTTCCTCTTACACCCAATTAAGGGAGACCCCACCTTGGGTGGATAACAAACCTCACAGTCACAAGATAACCTTAAGTGTTCTTGCATAGTTATCTCCTTATGGTCAAAATCCCATAAACAATCACATTAAGTGAAGACAAACACTATGTCTACTGAGGTTTTGTTTCCTTGATAGCCTTGAGTTTATAGTGGGTTGGAAGAGCTAGGAATTCTTCTTATCCCCACTTGGGTCATTCCTCTTAGGTTGTCCAAGAGAAGACCCTCTAAAGGATCCTAACTACCACAAAATGGATCCACTCTCAAGGGTCAAGATTTTTGATTCACCTCAAGGGTGAAGAGCGTACTCTCCTACCTTGATCACTTCCCCCAAACATGCCAAGAAGATTCAATTATTTGCTTGCTTTCAAAATCCAAAGGTAGGTCAAGATTTTTGATTCATCTCAAGGGTCAAGAGAATACTCTCCTATCACCAAGGAATCCCAATTGCAAGTTTGATGTGCCTAAAAAAATTAACAACTAGTAGATGCCACACATGAAAGAAAAAAAGAAAGTTGGGTTTTTATGTATCAGGTAGCTTTGCAAACAAGTGTTAGTATCCCTTTTTCATTTGAAACTTTGACATGCATTTATTTAGGAAATTTTAAGCAATGTTAATGCTTCAAGACAACACCCTACAATCACAATCATTAGCTACACAAGTTAGCTTCAAAAATAATACATAATATGTAAACAATAACCTTTGTAAAACAACTAAGAACCTATAAGAACTAGTAAGTAAGAAGAAGCCACTAAAAAATTGACAAAACCACCTTAAACGACAAAGAAATTCAAGTTTGGTGATAGTTTCTACTGGAATATTATCGTACAATATTTCTCAATATGAGTGTGCAATAGAACCTTCCTGTGCGATATTTCTTCCTAAGCTAGATGATAGAATTTTCTATACTAGGGTGACAAAGTATAGTATAGTTGTATGACACTAATTCCAAAAAAGTATCACCCAACAATTATGAAAACTATCACACAAAATTGGAAAAATGTCACCCAAAATTTGTGACTAAAACAAGAAAAAAAAGTGCAGACAGTAAGCCAAAAATGAAAATAAAAAATAGTAGAGCAGAGGACAAAACTTGATGTTTTGCCGCATAGTGGGTGCCAAAAATGTACACTAAAAAGTGTCTCTCTCTAAACCCTTCTATCCAAGGGATTCCATTGAATTTGGAATTCTTGGATGCTAGCTTGGAGCTCCCTATCCATGGAGTGCAAGAGTGTGTTTTAAGTACAATAACTCTCAACTAAGCCTTAGGAATACTCTTCTTGCTAGTAAACCATGCAATGGGAGGTTCCAAAGATAAGATGAAAGAGTGAAAATGTCCACAATGGAGTTCCTCAATGATGCAATGCAATATGGAAGCTAAGCTAGAAATGAGAATGCAAAGTAAAACTATTCTAAGCAATATACAAGTGCTACAAATCCAACTAATTACTATGTGAGCTAAGCTATTGTAAAGAAACTAAATTAACATGCAACTATTCTAGAATGCCATATGCTAACAATGCTGTGGACGAGAGAATGTAGACAAGAAATAGAAGTTTTTCACAAAGAGCTCTCAAGAATTTGAATAGTAAAATTGCAACATAATAATACTCAAGAGTGTGGATCCTTTGAGGGGGAACACTCTCTCACTTTTGAAGTCATATGGATGATAGAGATCAAGATGAAGATGGTGGATTATCAATGGTAGAATTAGAAAAGAGGAGTGATCCATGTGCATACACAAGTCAATCAATAGAATATAAGTTGACTTCTCATATAAGAGAAAAGTCACAAAGTCTTTTTTTTTTTAAAATTTGAAAATTAGAAAAGGACTTTATGTGTGCATTGTAAGTGGGTTAGAAGAATGGGGTCTTTTATTTAATTAAAAGGGGACATGTTCTTTTGATCAAATAATAAACTTAGGATAGCATAGTCAAACTATAGGTTATACTCAAATTAATTGATTATTAGCAATTTGGTCTAAGTAAATAATTAATTAATTTAGGCAAAATGCTAAGAAGGGGGCTAATAGTCTTGATGACCATTTTTAGGTGATTACAAATACAATCGGTTAATTGTGTATTATCTCTAATGTTACACAAAATGTCATATCATTTCCAATCAATGTTTATTGAGCTCACTCTGGTGATGGAGATAGTTTCCTATGTCTACCAAGCATTCCAAAGTTTTCCAAGTTCAAAAGATAGTGTCTACCAAATTCACTCAAGCATCGAAGAGAAGTTAGTATAAGTTTAGTGTTAACTAAGCTCACTCAGTTAATGAAGAAAAAGTTGGATGGAATTAGTGTTGACTGAGCTCACTCAGTTGCCAAAGGAAATTTGTGAAGGTGTAGTGTTAACCAAGTTCACTTGGTTAACATAGGAAAATCATTTCTGAGTTAGTGTCTACTAAGTAGGGTCAACTAATAAAGGATTTTCTTATTTTTGCATATTGAGTTCAATAGATTTGTTTGTTGGTTCTAGCCGACCAAGGAGATGAATATTAATTATTCTAAGTTGTATTCAAGACAACTTGGAAATGTATAAGATATAAATAAAAAGGTCAAGTTGAGGATTGAATGTGTGCAAGTGAATTAAAATATAGAAGATGCTAAGAGGAAGCGAATTAGAAGGATAAGCAGAATATCCTTATGGAGCTGCAAAGATACATTTGACCAAAAAGGATCAAGTATACAAGCTAGAATTGAGATCTATAATCAACAATTTATTTGAATTAGAAATTAGGTTATCTCATTGTTATTCTCTAACCATTGTAGTAGTGATCTAAATCTCTTAATAGAGTTGGCTTAATAGCTATTTGTAAATCCTCTAACAAGGTGGCATTTCTAGATTGAAGTGTCTAAAGGCCTCTAACAAGGCTACTCTTAATAGGGTGATTAAATCCTCTTATAGGGTCATACCTAAGAGTGTGTTTTGTAACCTTTAATAGGGTTAGATCCTAATAGGGCTCACTTCAAAAGAGTGAAAATCAGTAACTAGTTCCAATTGGTGGTTCTTCCCAAATTGGGTTTCCACATTAATTCTTGATGTCACTTGTGTTCATGCTATTTGTTTTATGTGTATGCAACTAAGTTAAGTAATGTTAATCATAAAAAATATAATAAGATTTGCATATTAAGCATTTGTCAACTTACAATATTTACTAGTGTAAACCAAGTGCCTCTGTGTTTACCGAGCATCAGTATTTTTAGTACAGTTAGAGTTATGTGTTGATATCTAAGGGATCTAGAATTTATGTTAGTGGTAACTGATTCACCCCTCACCTCTCAGTTACTCCACTTGTATTTTCAACAATTGGTATTAGAGCTTCTTGGTGCTTACAGAGAAGGTTTTAAGAACCTAAGCCAAAGATCAGGATGTCTTACAGAATGGAGATCCCCAAGCTAAACATAGATAACATCAAGACATGGTAAGAACTTATGAGGTCGCTCTTGGAAACCATTGGGGATTTAGGGCTAAAGTAAGTAGACACGAAATACATGACACCTATTGAAACTATGAATATTGAAGAAATTGCAGAAAAGAAGAGTCATAACATTATTAGGACCTTATGTTCCTTCATCTCCTACATTTTCCACTCCTAGCTTTCCCATCATACCTCAAGATGAACAAAGAAACTCATCCTTGATGAATTTCCACCCATCTATCCATCTAAACCAGTCATATCATCCTTATTCATCCACAAATCCCAAGTCCTTTGGAAGTGAGAATAAATTTAAGAATCCATTGAAAAATAAAGATCACTATGTCCCATCTAATCAACATGTGAATGCAAAGAAGAAATTCAAGAGACCATTAATTGTCCACTATTAAAAAAGCTAAATCAAAGAAAATACGGGTTCCTAAACCCATTATTGAAGAAACATTTTTTGAAGTATCCAAAGGAAAATCTAAAGCTATATGGATTCCCAAGTCTCTTTTAAAATACTTGAATATTAAAAATACTTCAAAGTTGACATTCAAGCTTCCAAAGGCTTCCATTCCATCTTCTTCCAAAAATATTCCTAAAAATATTCCAAAGCCTTCCACTCCACTTTTTTCCAAATCTCTTCTACCACCTCATATATCTAAACCTCAAGCTATTTCATCCATGATTCCTCCATCATTCGAATACCCTTCACGGTGTGTATCAAAATTGATCTTGTCCAATATTTCATCTACCCTCATGAAATCCTCTAAATCTTACACTTACTTTCTATACATGAACTCTTATCCTCAAGATATTCTTCCTACTACCATTTCTCTTTCATCACCCTATCAACATCTTTGAGCATACCTTTCTATTGTCTTGGCTTATCATGACTTATCTTTCCTATAGGAGCACTATCTACATTCAAACAACTTGAGCTCTTTCTAAAAATTAAAAAAAAAAAAAAAGAAAAAGAAATAAAATAAAAATGTGCCTTGTGAAAACCACTTCTTGTGGAACCTTGGTAGAAAAAGTAAAGAGATATAAAATTCATCCTAAGGTGAAAACTACTTCTTGTGGCACCTTGGATAAGCACCATGATGAAAACCTAGTAAACATGCATCATGCATAATTCTTCCATCATCCATCTATCCCCTCTTCTCTCTTTGATCTTGATAATGTTGAGCTATCTTTGCATATTGGCTATCTTATCCATGAGATTTTCTATTGTTCTCTCCCATTCACTAATAGCCTCCATTTTGAGCTTTATGCTTATTGCTCTATCCCATTACTATCCTATCTAGTTGACCCCTTAGTCTTAATCACAATAAATAAAACATGGTTCTCATAGGTGTCTTGACATGGCTACTCTTTTGGACTACATGCTTCATGCTATCTCAATTGTTGGCTTCACTGTTTATCCTACATGCTATCTTGCTCATTACTTCCATTGCTTATCCAAAACATACTTCATCTAACTATTTCACCTCTTTCCCTAGCTTGGGTAATCTTGAGGAGTTAGTCCTTTAGGATCACTTTCACTTGCTTCATACTCCTTTCTTATTTGTCCTTGTTTATCTACCATCTCGTTGCTCCATCATGTCCTATACCTTGCTAGACACTGGGAGAAAATGATGTGATCTTGCTTGAAATCTCTAAAACATTCTAAAAAATCCAAAAAATCATATATGATGCTGAAAAAATCCTAAAAATTAGAAAATGTCTTGAAAAAATGATCATCTTAGTGAAAATCTAGCAATAGGCACTTTGATTGATCACAAAAAAAATTAAAAAAACAAAAAAAAATTAAAAAAATTGAAAAAAGTCCTAACAAAATTTGTCAAGTGGTGAAAACTTGGAACCAGGTGCTACTTGAGACCCTTGCACCTATGTCTATCAGTCTCAATTTCACACTTTGCAACACATTTCCTAGCTAGGAATTATTTCTTGTCCTCGTCTTTGGGGTACAACTACTTAGCCTATTTTAGGTCTCCTTGTGCATTAGGGTTTGTGTGACAAATCATAAAATAGTGTTTGTCAACACTACCCTTCTCAAGACTTTTCATATAGTTTACCTACAATCTCTATTGTTGCGATATTTCTCACTATCAAATTCAAGTCTTAAAAAAATGGCCAAGTGAATTACACACACACTTAAACACTTAAACTACTAAACTATGATGAACTTTATCTTCTTTTTGTGTTGTCTATGATGATTTCTTTTCTATGTGTTCCCTCCCTATAAGTCTTTTGAGGATTTCATGGACTAGAAGACTAGGGGCATGGGGCATTTTTTATTTTATTTCTACTTGTGGGTATACTTTGTTAGTCTAAGGTGTTTAAAGCATTCATGCTTGTCCTACATGACACTTTGGACCTACAACATATAATCCTTTTCTATTTTTGCAAGACCACACTCGGGGGTTATCCTAGTGCTTATGCCTTGATACAGGTGTAATATTGCTATACTAAACTTAGGAAATCTATCTGTATTAGCCATCTTGACTTGCATGTCTTTGATTCTTAGGTTTGATTCCCACATTTCTATCTAATGTAGATCATATTCATATCCTCATAGTTTTACTAGTGATGACTGTATGATCATATGATGTCCCTACTAAGGCTCGCTGATAAAATCTAGGACCTACTTATGTAACCCTTGCAATTGCACCTTTTCATACTAGCTTGTATTCTAGGGTTCATTCTAGCTTAGCTTTACATTTTGCATGTTGAGAGAGCTCTCTTCTTTATGTTTCATAGACTTGTTAGCTAACTACATTCATCCTTCTCTTGTATCTTCTCGATCTTATCTTATCTCTTCTTTCCTATTTCTCACTTCTTTTCTAATCTTATCTATTCTTTTGACCTATCTTTGCTAATCTCAGCATCCTAGATCCATTTTCAGGATCAAAATCCAAATTTAGCTTCATCTCACTAGTCCAAAATTTATTCTTTCTTCTATGTAGTTGGCTGACCTATTGAGGCTTAACATTTGAATCTTGTAGAGGATCTCATCATTTCTTCATTTCTACTCTCTTCCACTTGACCTATTTCTTATGCTTTATCTTTCTTAGTCAAAGTTAGTCAAACTGTGGCATATCTTCATTGCTTGGCAATCACTCCTTGGTTCTAATCCTCTATCTATCATCTTGGACATTGCTATATCTTGATTTTCTCATATCTTGCTCATTTCTAGATCCCCTTATCTCATTTTGATTTCAATCTTGAGGGGGCAAAAATATTCTATCATCACCTGCTACAACTATCTATTTCTTAGGAGCATTTGTTTGATCTATTCATTTTCTCTTGGTCTATCTACTTTTTTAGGTGTTAGCATTCTTCTTAAATTATGACATCATCTTTTTCCTAATGTTCAGTACTACCGCTACCAGGTTGAACATTTAGGATTCACTATCTCTTTTTGCATTTCATTCTTCAGAATTAGATATCTATATCTATTGCTGCCTACTTGGCTTCTATTTTCTTTGACATAATGTGTTCCTAGATCAATCACACATTAGTTAAAGAGGGGCAAATGTAATCAACTAAAAATGGTCATCTAGACTATGAGCCCCCTTTCTAGCATTTTTTCATAATTTATCTAATGGTTATTTTTTATCAAATCCTCAAAAATCTATTTATTCAATTATAACCTATGGTATGACCACTTTATCCCAAGTTCATATTTAATTAAAAGAACATGTCCCCCTTTTAATTAAATAAAATACCCCACTCATCTCTTATCCTAAGTGTGCTCACATAAAAAATTGTTCCTATTTTAGAAATAAAAGAAAAGGGATTTTTGTCGACACATGAATGCACATTTTTTTGTGTAAAAGGAATCTTCTACTTTTAAAATAACTTTAATTCTCCTCAACACATTTAAAACCCTCTCAAAAATCAACCATTAATTGTGATTGGTTGAGATGTTTGTGCACATGGATCAGTCCCACTTTCAAACTCCTTGATTACATTCATCTTGTCTCTTAATCTCTACCATTTATTTTTCTTTAAAAGGGAGGGCTATCTTATCATTCAAAAAATCTTAGTCTCTCATGCTATTGTTATGCTGTAGGTTTCTTGGTGATTTTGGAGACTTGAAGTATTCTTGCATTTATGCATTTTAGCTTAGCTCTCATTCTACTTACTCTTGCCTCTACTCTTTGAATCTCTCATTCCATGGTGCACCTTGCAAGGGTTGCATAGTTTGGTTCATTTGAGAGCGACCCCCCCCCCCCCCCCCCCCCCCCCTTTGCATGTCATAGATAGAGAGCTATAACCTAGCTCTTGAGACTCCCTCTTCCATGGGTTCTCTCAAGAATAATAGTTTATAGAAGTGTGACACTTTTATGCACATAGATGTCAGATAATAAATAAATAACATATAACCAAGGGAAAAGTAGATCCTTGGGAGAATGATAAACATTAATATGATTTCCTCCCCCATGATCCAAAGTATAGAAACAAAGGAAGAGAGGTACCTATTGTGTTACTCATAAATAAGACCATGAATGACAATGAGCCCCTAAAAGATAGGATAATAAAGTTACATGGTGTGGAGCAACATAATAGGGGCTTAGATGTTATTTAAAGAAATTTTGATTGAAATAAATCTCATTATAAGGAGATATGTAAATAAACTCATTATCAATTAATTGCTAAATCTTGAAATGTAAATCTTGATAATCATTAGTAGTAATTATGATAATGGAAATATATGCAAAATGGAGATTCATAAGTTGTTGATTATGTTTATTTTTGTGTTTAGGTTTATTAATAATCTTAGCACAAAGAATATTAATAAAAAAATATTTATTGATTAATAGGATAATATATGTTAGATGATGAAGGAAAGGATGTGAACAAAGAATTAGATTCAACAATTTATTGCACATATCTTGAATTAGGATTGGCAATGGTGTGACAACTTTTATCTTATAAGAGTTGTTATGCCCCACATTGGCTAGGGGAATCTTTTCTTTTTAACAATATACATGCTCATTAAATCCATGATTTACTAATAAATTTTTACCAAGACCATAACAAGAAGTTGTCTTAGTCACTATGTGATCTTAAGTAGGTTTGATAGATTCATCATGAGTGGAGTCATTGAAAAAGTTGTTAGAGGAGTTGTTTTTTATTTCATAAATGAAAGATCATAAACACTATACTTTCCAATGAAGGTTGGTGTGAAATCTTGTTTCTCCTTGATATTTAGACAACTATTTGGCTTAGTATCCACATGGAAAGTGTACATCACATTATTGTAGATAAAATTAAATTTTTGACGATGATTTAAAAGAATAAAATTCATAGCATGTAACCAAGGTCTACCCAAATTATGGTTGTGATTAAGAGTTCTAGACAAGACATGCATGCGAGTATTTAAAATAACTGGACCTACTTTGATAGGTAAGGTGATGATAACTAAAAATTTCTTAGAACATTATCAAGGCCATAGATGGAAACATTATTGGGTTTGATATTGGAAGGATTGACTTTAATTTATTTGGGAATATCCATGCTTCAAACATTAAGATTGGACCCATTATCAATTAAGGTTCTAGAGAGAGGTTACCATTGATAAGAAAAACTACAATAAGAGCATCATAGAGATCTTGAATTTCTTCAGGAGGAAAATCATATTCAGTAAACATATTTTGAAGTGGGACTGAGGTATCATTGAACATTAAAAAAGGGCATTGATAATATATTTGGAAGAGTAGTTAAATATTTTTTTCAAGGCTAAAGATAAATCTTGGTGGGGGTATTACAAGACCACACTACCAAAACATATTCCATTCCAAGATTTTGATTAATATGAGGTATAAGGGAAGAAAATTTTGAGAAGGTGGGAGAGAAGTAGGCTGAATTTTATTACTTGTATGATAGGTGTGGGACATCACATGAAAATCCAAAGGATTGCAAGGTTCTCATTTGAGAGTTATCGAAGAAAAAATCTTAAGGGCGATGAGAGGTATATTTTATGGAGGGTAACCTTTGAGAGTTAGAATGGGTTAAGCTTTATTAACTTGATTAAGATCTTTCTTCTCCATAGATTTATCACTAGAAGGGAGAGCATTAAGAATATTTTCATGATCCTCTTTCCCAAGGATTCCTTAGAACATAGATTGTGGATTTTCATTAATGTTTCATCTCTACTAGGAGCATCAAATGAAGGAAAAGTCACATTGATAAAAATATTTATAATGTCTTCTTCTTTATCTAAAATATCACTAAGAGAGGATATGTATTAGGAGAATAAGAAACATCAAGCTTTTCATGTTGAAAATAAAAGGTATTAATGATTATATTGTCTTTTTTCATTGGAAAGAGAATAGCCAAAATTATCACCTTAGACTATCAATGGAAGGAACATCTTTGTCAATGAATCACACCATAGAAGAGGAATAGTCATGAGTTATAGTGAGGTCCATAAAGGGGGAATGATTGAAAGAAGATATAGGAAGACCCTCAACCAATGTATTCCCATAGTCAAGGCCTATATTAGGATAAGGGAAAAATATCAACCTATCACTCATATCCATAAGGAGGAAGATCATATCATAAATCTAAATTGATAGGAGGGTGGTAAGTTTATGTAAAATATAATGACATGATGTTTGAAGAATACTTTAAATAACTTTTACAACATGAGAAAAAGATAAGTGCATATAGAGTACATCCAACTAGTCATTTTTCCATTGAAAAGTGTGCAAGATCCAATGAACATTTAAAAAATAAGGCACAAAAGTACATAATAAAATTTATAAAATCGACAAAAAAGAGATCTAGCTAAATACTAATAATTCAAACAAGACAAGATCTAGATGAACAAAGAAGAAAATAAGAGAGATCAAGGGATCAAATTTCAAAATAAAAAAGAGGAGATTCATTAGGTTCACCAAAATGTTTAGGATAAACTGATACAAAAAATGGGAGATAACGAGATCTAACTCCAAAATCAAAAAGTGGAGAGGTGTTAGGTTCACCAAAATGTTTAGAGGGAAAATAGAAGTTCTTAATAGGATGTGTAAATATAATAATTACACTTTTAACTAACATATAATTAAAGAAAAATAGGGTCTTCCAAATATACCTCAAGTTATATTAGAAAAACACAAATAGATGAAGTGATGCCAATGCTAAACCTAAATTATATCAAGGAACTATGCAAGAAAGTATTCTTTCATGTAATGTAAATCAATTCAAGATATGTAATTATAAATGTAAATTGAACTAGTTGATTTAATGAGAAGTGTAAGATAGATCTATGTGCTATATGTATGCATTCAACCCAATTAAAATATAGAAATAGGTCTATAATAAAAGGTTAAATAAATGATAAATGAATTAGCTTGAAATATGTGAGATAATATTCCTTTTTACTCAAAAAATTGTGGCTCTAAACCTTTGAATAAACTTATGATTGTGAATCAGGATCACGATAAAAACCTAGAAAATGTTATTTTTCTCAAATCTCTAGGAATAGGTTGAATTGGTTGTAAAGTGTCAAATTTTTTATAGGAATAGAAATATTCTTGGGATAAATTAGGAAAGTCAACTCAAACTCTTCATAAAGGTCTTGATGAGAAATTTTTATATCTCCAACCTTAATTTAGATCTCCTACTCTAGCACATAGTAAAACTTGAATTTCACAGTTTAAGTTTGATTAGGACTTGCCTAAGTCAAGCCCTAGGTTGAGGAATCAATCTTGAAATTGATATGAAAAACATGAAATTAAGCAAGACAAATGTACATATTCATCATGCCTAATGAAATCATTATCAATAAATATTCTACAATGTTTGTGTGTTGTAGATGTTGAATTGGCAATGAAGGATGTAGGAAATCTCTACAAATTGCAATGAATCTACAAAAGCTACATCATAAATCCATATATGCAAATGAAAATAATTTTCACTAATGTAAAAACTTTAAATTTTTAGATCATAAACTCATTAACCTAATCTAACATCAAAATATGAAAAGATATAAACTTTTTTTTAAAATATCAACTTAATATACTGAGTATTAGAGTTATCTTCTAGCTTATTCCAAGTTGCAACAATAAACAATAAATGTGAAATAAACTTGTAACATCATAAGAATCCACTCAAATTTGACACAAGTATTTAACATAGAAATCTTGTAAAGGGAAAACCACCTGGGAACTAGCAACCCAAAATTCCCACTCTTCTAAAGTGAGATCTACTAGGAGCCAACCTTGTTAAAGGTCATATACACATTGTTAATGTGAACTTGTTATAGGATTTTCACCATAGATCATATTAAATTTTTTCAATATTTGAGACTTCTAAGAAATCACCTACTCTAAAGGACTTACAAAACACTCAATAAAATGTGACCATATAGGATTTCAAAAGACTGTTAGGTCCACTTGGCTAAGATATTCTTTTGCTACAGTGATTAGAGAGTAATAATGAAATTATATGTTAGGTTTTAGTACCAACTCACTTGTTTATAACTTTGTGTCACTATATCTCTTTCTTCTATCAACTTTTGGATGATTCACTCAACTCATCCACTTAGCACTTTCCTTGCTTGACCTTCAAAATGTAGTTCTACTTGGTTCTCCTTTACTTCTTTAACAACATCAACAACACCAACTTTATATCATTATAAATAACAATAAACACTATGTTCATCCTTTAAATAGATTTTTTTTTCCATTCCTCTAGAATCTTCTAGGTTTTTCCACTTAATCACAATAATTAGATCTTTATCACATTCATGTTCATTGAATCTAGATGCTCAGGAAATATACTTCCACCTTGAACTTTGTGCAACATTTCTAATTGTTAAATCTCCTGCATTAGATCTTCTTTGAATTTCTTTAGCCATTGATCTGATAACACAACTCATCCTTAACTTTAGAACTTCTTGAAAAATCCTTATTTTCATCAAATGTCAGCCTCTGATTAAATCTTTTCTTAAACTATTTTTCCTTTTCATGTTTTGTTAACATTACGTGTTACTTAGTCAAAGCTAGATTTGATTAACACTAAAATTTCTTGGTTACACTTATTTCATTTCTTCACCAGGTGCTCAATGAAAATTGTAGTAGCTTAGTTAATACTATTGGTTTTTATTCACCGACCAAACTAGCTTGCTTATACATGATCTCAACACTTAATCAAATAATGTAAAACAACCAAACCAACATTATACTATTAGAGTCTAATTCATTCAAGTGCCTATTGAACACCATATTTTTATACACTCTTACATCATCATTATACTTTCTTCAAATCCTCTTCATCGATCAAATGATATGACACTCTACTGAATTAACATAATGTCTAACCAACTAAGGCTTGACATCAATAACAACATAACAACTGATATGAATCTTTCATGTACATTAACAACATTATTAGTTGGGGCAAAAAATCTCCCCCTTTGGCATTTATGACAACACATAAACACATAAGATATTACATTATATGAAATTTCATTATGAAAGAAAAAATGGCCAACACATCTTCATATCTCTAACTTCATTCAAGTTCTCTACAATAGGTTCACATCAAGGTCTTCAACTCTTTTCCAATTTGACATTTTCTCCCCCTTTGGGTGTAATTCTTTGTTCAAAAACTTAAAAATTATATCAACATCTTGTAGAATTCTCCCTTTGAGTATACAAAACTTCATCATACCAATTACTTGTTTGATGTTAATTGTTCCATCTATCTCTCTTCAGTATTCTCCCCATTAGGGTATCATCTCCATACTTATTCTCTTCATCTCACTTGCTCATCTCCCCTTAACTTTCTCATATCCCCCTTTGATAGCAATGCTAAAGGTAACTATAATTTTTAATGAGAAATTTGTAAAACCTTATAGTAATACCTTGTACCTTGCATGCATTGTTTTCATCTATTTTATTACAATTACCTTCCCAACTTTAGGGAAGATTCCTTAAAGAGTGAAATCTTGCATCAAATCCAAAAAGATATTCTAATAATCCATGAATTTATGTGACATGCATCTTCTCCTAGTGAATCTTGGATAGGATAAGGACCCCTTACTTATCTCTCAGATACTCAAAAGCATCCTTAGGCGATCAATTTGTGAATATATCTTTGATTTTCTCCTTAGACTTCACATACTCCTATCTTACTTGTTTCTCTTAAACTTTATTTCTCATGTAACAATACTTGATAGATATGTGCTTGGTCTTTACATGTATCAAAAGATTCTTTGATATGTTGATAGCACATGCATTGTCACAATAAATAGTAACAGATTTGGTGACTTCTTCTTGCATACCTTCCAAAAATTGTTTGATCCATACAATATTTGAACAATTAATAGCAAGAGCAACATACTAAATTTCTACAATAGAATATGATATAAAACTTTGTTTCTTTCTCAACCATGTAATCAATATTTGTCATAACAAGAAAGCTCCACCACTAGTGCTCTTTCTATGATCAACATTTGCTGCCCAATCAACATTAGTATAAACTCTAAGCTCAAAATCACCTTCTTTCTTGTACCATAGTCCATAGTCTTCAATTCATTTTAGGTATTTGAATATCCTCTTAACTATAGTCATATGTGTTTCATTAGGATTAGATGCCAATATCACAACTATTCCCACTGCATGTGCAATATTAGGTCTATTGTATGCAACATATTGTAACTTCCCAATCACTGATCTATATTGTGTCTCATTCACTACAACAGTGTTGTCTTCCTTAGATGATTTACATCTAGTGACCATAGGTGTTCCAACTAGCCTTGAGTTATCCATACCAAATTTCTTCAATATATCCTTTATGTACTTAGATTGGGTTACATACATACCACCTTGTGTTTGATGAACTTGTAAGCCATTAAAAAATTTGATTACACCAAACATAGACATCCTAAATTCTTTGCTCATCTAATTAGAAAATGATTTTCACAATAAATTACTAACCATAAAATATTATATCATCAACAAATATCTTAGCTATTAGGACCTTGTTTTCATCTTTAATTCTCAAGCACAAGTTTCTATTTTCACTTATTCTAACAAATCCAATCTTGATTAGATATGAATACAACCTTTCATACCATGCTCTTTCTTCTTGTTTCAATCCATAAAATTATTTTTTGATTTTTCATACTAGGTGCTTCTAATTTGGCTCCACAAAATCCTTTAGGTTGTTCATGTTAATTACAAGTAGAAAAGGTTAAGTACTTGGGGGGGTTGAATCAGTACTTAAGAAACTTTTTTATTTCTCATAGTTTTAACTAATAGTCAATTCTAGCATTAATCTAACAACTCATATATATAACTAATAGCTTTACCATTAACCATTGATAGTTCATATACACAAAAATAACTAACAATTCATGAATGTAATCAACACACACACACACACACAACACATAGATTTGGTATCATTGAAAACACTTATTTAGAGGGTAAAACTGTGGTGGGGATGGAACCCAGAACTCTTTTACTATAGCAAAAAATATTTTCTAATTAGGTATACAATAGAATTTTTTTTTGAGAAACTCACCATGTGAGGAGTGACTAGTACAATGTTAATTTCATCTTTATCCTATTAAGATTACTCAATTTAGAGATTTAATCCTACTAGTCTAGGTATTAGTCTTGTTAGAGGATTTTATAAAATTTCATACATGAACTTAATGTTAGCTTGAATTCTAATGATACTACATTGGGTGAGTATCCTAAGTGTTGGAGAGTATTTATATGTTGCATTCATGAGTGTTGGAGAGTATTGATATGTTGCATTCATTGATGTCAATGTAGAAGTAATTCTATAAAGATTGGATGAATAATAGCCAATAATCTTATGATGCATAGAAGCTAAGAAAGTTTTAGGTGATGCATAGTGGATGGCATGTTTCTAAGGTTGTGCTGATGACATGGTTAAGAGGACTAAGTCTGAGTCAATGGTATATGAAAGTTACACTTGATTTACTAGAAGCAGTGCAAAAATAGAGCATTGGAAAATAGAGTTTTGATGATCTATTGCTATCTTTCATTTGAGATGTAATAAAGAGATGCACACTTAAACATCAATCAAGGATAGTTGTGTGATGATGCTAGTATGTGTGCAAGATTTGGCTTAATACATGTGAATTTTTGTATAGACTTTAAGCCAATAGTGCTATTGTAATTGTGAATTAATTAATTATCTTATTTTAATTAATTGGGAAAGCCTCAAGGCCAACTCAAGGAATTATTATGATGATATGGTATAAAGGAAAGTTGTTTTTCTTATTTGAAAATGAGATGTAGAAGAAGAAGATCAAGTGGAATGCAAAATATTAGTGCACAATGTGAGAAGGAGAAGAATACTTATTGAATGCATCTAAGTGATCCAAGGGATCATTGAATGTGTAGTATGAGATCCAGTTATAATATCTAAAGGATCAGAAGTATGGTTGACAAGGGATAGAGGAAGGAAGTACATTTTAGTTCTATTGTTCTACAAGAAAAAATATAGAGATCATTTGGATAGTGGGTTCTTTGATCTTAATCTTGAAGCTATTTGGGTAGTGGGTCCAGTTGTCTTCCATAACTCCTGACAGGGTTGGCAAAACTCCTAATAGGGTTGGAATCTCTTAACAAGGATTCAAAGTCTCCTAATAGTGACTCATATGTAGTGAATGCTGTAATAGACTCCTAATAGGGTCTATCCTCTAACAAGGAATATTTATATTAGTACATCATGTTGTAGGTGCCATCCCCATCAAGGTTTTCCCTCTGATCAAGGGTTTTCCTAGTTAACATATATGGTGTTATTGTGTATGAGTATCTTCTTGTGGTTTTAGTTTATATTACTCATATGGTTAAGTTTATTTAAGGTTGATAATTGTGATAATAATTGGATAACTGATTCACCCCCCTTCTTAGTTATATCAATGGACTATATATTCTAACAATTGGTATCAGAGCATCAGGTCCTTGAAGATAAGGTTTAATAGCTTTGGGAAATCAATGAAAAATATGTTCAGGAAGGATAGTCCAAGATTTGATGGGGCCTACTATTATAGTTGGAAGGAAAAGATGAAGACTCATCTGCTATGTGTGGGTCTAGGATATTGGATTTTGACAAAAGCTAAGAAGGAAATTATTGAAGAATCAAAGAAAGTGGAATGCAGTGAGGGAGAAAGAGATCTATTCATGTGTAAACATGAGAGCCAAAGAAGCCCTACCATTAGCTCTTCTAGAGAATGAATATAATTAGGTAAAGACATTTCAAACTTCTCATGAAATTTGGAAAGCATTAGAAGTTACTTTTGAAGGTGATGATCATGCAAAAAGAATGAGATTGCAAAATTGGATTTGCACATTTCAAGATGCTAAGATGCTAGAAAGATGAATATGTGAGAAGTTATGTAGGAAGAATATTAGAAATTGTTGTAGGAAATTGGTCTCTTGGTAGAACTAAAGATGATGATGAGGTTATATGGAAGATCTTGAAAATTTTAACACCACCATTCAAGTAGACAACTCAATTGGTTCAGCTAGTGATGCCCTACACCAAAGATTTCACAAAGGAAACATTGCTTGGAAGATTATAATCTATAGAAGCAAAAATGAGATAGTCTAGAGGATTAGCTAGATTTGAGACAACTTTTAGTCCTCTAAACATTTGACCTAATTTGTCAAGAAGTGCAAGTGCAAAAGGAGAATTTTCCAGTAGTAGTAGATCTAAAGAAGATAAAAATATTGAAGAAGGAATAGACCTTATAGTAAGAAGAGAGAAAGATGGTAAGAAAATCATTAAGTGTTGGAATTGTGATTAATATGGTCATTATGCATCTAAATGCCCTAAAAGAGAGAAACAATTTAGAGGAAAATTTAAGCCTAGAAGAGATAAGGATATAAATTATTTATATGCTAATAAGGATGAAGAATTTGATAAAAGAGATCAGAGTGAAAGTGATGATGAATTAGGATTTGTGTCTATCAAGGAAGATGATATTGATGGAGAAATTAGAGAAGAGAGAGCTCTAGTTACCCAAGTTGAGAAGAAATTAGATTGGATAATTGATAGTAGATGTTCACATCACATGACTGGTGATATGAAAAAATTTGTTAAGTTTAGAAATCATGATTGAGGTATTGTTGGAGTTGGTAACAATGTAGCCTATCATATTAAAGGGATTGGATCTATTACTCTTGATGATAAAACTAACACTGATGATGTTTACTTTGTTTATAGTTTGAAACATAATTTTTCAAGTGTTGGACAATTAGTAGACAAGGGATTTCTATTGAAGTTCACAGAGAAGACTTGCATTATCAAAGACAAAGATATTAAGATAATTAGTACTAGAACTAGATCCATAGGTAATGTATTTCAGTTGAATCCTATTGAAATAACATGTTTGGTTGCAAAGGATGACAATAATTGGTTATGGCATAGAAGGTTCTTTCATATAAACTTTGATAATATTATGAAAGTTAGTAGTACATTTGTAGTGAGAGATCTACCTAAGATTATTAAGCCTAATAATGTTGTCTACAAGGAATGTATTTTGACTAAGTAGAGGAAAGTGTCTTTTCCTAGCAAGAAGTTCTCTACTACAAAGAAACTAGAGATTGTTCACACAAATCTAAATGGTTCTGTAAGAATCAAAGGATTCTATGGAGAAAGGTACTTTATGATTTTTGTTGATGATTTCACTAGGATGATGTGGGTAGAATTTATTAAAGAGAAGTTTGAAGATTTTAAGAGATTTAAGAATAGAGTCAAAAATGATTTTGGTGTCAAGATTAAATGGTTGAGATTAGATGGAGGAGAGTTCACCTCTAGAGAGTTCAACATGTTCTATGAAGATAATGGAATCAGAATATAGTTATCTTCATCTAGAACACCTAAATAGAATGGGATTTCTAAAAGAAGGAATAAGTTAGTAGCAAAAGCAGTAAAAGCAGTGTTATTTAAGAATGATGTCTTGAAGAAATTTTGGAGAGAAGCTTTTAACACTGCAGTATATACTTTGAATAGAGTATATATCAAAAAAGGTATGAGAAAGACACCCTATGAGTTATGGTTTGGTTATTCACCATTAGTCAAGTATTTTAGAATATTTGGAAGTAAGTGTTACATAAAGAGAGATGATGATATTGGTAAGTTTGATCCTAGAAGTAATGAAGGTATGTTTCATGGTTACTCATTGAAAAGTAAAGGATATAGATATTTCAACTGTAGAACTAAGAAAATAGTTGAGTGTGAAAATGTTAAGATTGATGAAAAGTTTGGTACTAAAGAGAAGATGGTAGATTATAATTCTAATAAAGAAGAGGATAATTTTTGAGACTAGCAATAAATTGCAAAATGATGTATCTATTGTGCATAGAGAAGAACAAAGATCTAAACCTAGAGAAGAGATAAGAGTTGAGATGCCAACTCCTACTTCTAACAAAAACATGATAAAGAGTCACCCTCTAGAGAAAATAATTGGGAGCAAGGATAGAGGTGTAATGACAAGGAAAAAAGTGAATGAGGAATTATGTATGAGTTCTCAAGTGGAACCTAAGAGCACAAATGAGGCATGTAAGGATGATCACTGGATGCAAGCAATGGAAGAAGAACTAGATTAGATTGTGAAGAATGAGACATGGGAATTAGTTTCTAGACCTAAAGACAAAAATGTTATAGGAACCAAGTGGGTATTTAGAAATAAGATGAATGAGAAAGGAGAGGTTGTGAGAAAAAAGGGTAAACTTGTTTACAAAGGTTACTCACAACAAGAAGACATAGATTATGAAGAAACTTATGCACCTATGGAAAGAATGGAAGTATTAAGGATGTTCTTGGCTTATGTAGCAAGCAAAAATTTCAATGTTTATTATATGGATGTAGGTTCATCTTTTCTAAATGGAGAACTTGAAGAAGAAGTCTAAAATGAACAACTTGATGGATTCCCTCTGCCAGAAGTAAAATAATTTGTATGCAAATTAAAAATAAAACTGTATTGTCTAAAGAAAGCACCTAGAACTTGGTATGCAATGTTGGATAGGTATTTGTTTAAGCTTGGATTTATCAAAGGAACAACATATGGTAATTTGTATTTGAGAAAAATTGATGATGGTTGATTTATCATTGTAATATTTGTGGATGACATAATATTTGGAGGAAATGGTAAAGAAAGCGATAAGTTTGCTAAAGAGATGAAAAATGAATTTGAAATGAGCATGATAGGAGAAATGAAAGTTTTTCCTAGGATTGAATATTGTGTAGAGTAGAGATGAGATATCTATTTCACTAACCAAATGTCTGAAAGACTTGTTAAAAATATTTGGTTTAGAAAGTTGCAAACCTACTAGTACACCCAAGATAACTAGTCACAAGTTATCTAGTAAAGATGAAACACCTATAGTTGAGTAGAAGACGTATAGATCTATGAGTGGAGGATTACAATATCTAACTCACACAAGACTAGATATAGAAAATGTAGTTGGGATTGTAGCAAGATTTTAAGTTTATCCTAAAGAGTATCATTATGCAGTAGTAAAGAGAATATTCACATATTTGAAGGGTACATCTAATTATGGAATTTGGTATGATAGATCAAATGATTTCACTTTGTGCACATATACTGATGTAGATTGGGCAGGCTATATAAATGACAAAAAGAGCACTAGTGGTGGATCATTCTTTCTTGGAGGAAGACTGGTTTCTTGGTTAAACAAGAAACAAGATTGTATATCTCAGGGTATAGCTGAGGCAAGGTATGTTGCACCAAAAAATAACTATAATCAAGTTATGTGGATGAAACAAATATTGAAGGATATTGGGATTGAGTTTACAGAACTTCTTATCAATTATTGTGATAACACAAGTACAATAAGTATGTCTAAGAATCCAATATTGTATTCTAAGACAAAGAAAATATCAATTAACTTTCATATTTAAAGAGAAAAGGTAGCTGAAAAAGAAATAAGGTTGGAGTATGTAAGTACTAAAGATTAGATTGTAGATATCTTTATGAAACCTTTGCCTAAATATACTTTTGAGTACCTAAGGGTTATGCCCCTACAGACTTTAGAGTAGATGATGCAAGGAGTGCATTAGTCTAGTGGTACAGAGCACTATGGTTAGACTCTAAATGTCGATGCTTCCTATATGGGGGAGTATCTCATATGTATCGAGTCATTAAGGACTCTTGATATTTTGGTATTTTGTATTAAATAGTGTCTTTGGATACTTGATCTAATTGAAATATTTGAAAGAAGTATATTCTAACAATTTGTAATTAGCAATTGGTATTACGTACTTGTATTGATACCTTTGACATTGATGTCAATGGGGAAAGAGAATGTGTATAGGAAAAACATCTCCTAGGAAATGGGGAGAGAAAATATGAAAGAGACACCCATTGAGATGTCAATGGGGGAGTTTTATCTCTTTAGAGAGATGTAGAAAGATTCATGTAAGTGCATAGAAGAATATGTAAGTGCACAGAATAATATATAAGTGCACAAAAGAATATGTAAGTGCACAAAATAATATGTATGTGCGTAGAAGAATATGTTAGTACACAAGTGGATATATCTATGAGGAAAATATACAAATAGAAAAGTGTTGTAAGTTTTTCACCATGAACAACTCACTACCAATAGCTAGAAGATTTCAGATTGATGAAGAGAATTTGAGTAGATGATAGCAACAATAATAGAGTATAGTTTGGTGTTCTTGGAACTTAGATGTTTTTCATTTATGTTTCCATCAATGCCAAAGGGGGAGATTCTTAGCATGAATTATGATGATACTACATTGAGGGAGTATCCTAAGCATTGAAGAGTATTGGTATGTTGCATTCATGACTGCATTTGTCATTGATGTCAACATAACAATAATTTTGTAAAGACTAGAAGAATAAAAATCAGTAATCTTATGATGCATAGAAGCTGAGGAAGTTTTAGATGATGAGCAATGGAAGACATGTTCTTGAGGTTTTCCTAATGACATGGTTGTTATAGAAGCTACACTTGATTTATTGCAAGTAGTGCAGAAATAAAGCATTGGAAAATAAAGTTTTGATGATCTATTGTTATCTTTCATCTAAGATGTAATAAAGAGATGCACCATTACATAGTGATAAAGGATAGTCATGTGATGATGCCAACATATGCACAAGAAATGGTTTCACACATGTGAAGTTTTGTATATATTGTGAGCCGACAACTTTATTGTAATTGTGAATTAATTAATTATCTTATTTTAATTAACTGGAAAAGCCTCAAGGCCGACTCAAGGAATAATTATGATGATACGATATAATGAAATTTTTTTTTCTTATTTGAAAATGAGATGTATAAGAAGAATATCAAGTAGAATGTGAAGTATTAGTGTGCAATGTGAGAAGGATCATAATACTTATTGAATGCATGTAAGTGATCAAAGGGATCATTGGATGCACAATATGAGATATGGTTACAAGATTTGAAGGAGTAGTAGTTTGGTTGATAGGACAAAGACAAAGGAAGGACTTATATTTCAGTTCTATTATTCTATAAGGAATAATATAGAGATCATTTTGACAATGGGTTCTTTGATCTTAATCTTGAAGCTATTTGGGTAGTGTGTCCAGTTGTCTTCCACAACTTCTAACAGGGATTCAAAGTATTTTGATAGGGACTCATATGTATTGAATATTGTAATAGACTCCTAACAGGCTCTATCCTCTAAGAAGGAATATTTATATTAGTACATCATCTTTTGGGTACCATCCCCACTGGGGTTTTCCCTTTGATCAAGGATTTCCCTAGTTAACATATCTGGTGGTATTGTGTATGAGTATATTGTTGTGGTTTCAGTTTATATTACTCATATGGTTAAGTTTGTTTAAGGTTGATAATTGTGATAATAGTTTGATAGCTATTATATCAGTGGACTATATATTCTAACATTTAACTATCTTGTGAAAGACTTTATAAATCTTGAAAAAATCAATTAAGTATTTGTACAAGATAAATTTTCATATTTAGTGATTCTCCCTTAAGCTTATTAGATCCACTTTTTCCTATGTCCTTTCACTATGATGTTCTTGATCATTATTCTCCTTGTTCATTGTTCTTTCTTGCCTCTCTCTCTCTCTCTTCTCCTATATATCTAAGTCCCTTTCTATCTCTCGTGTGATAACCTTAGACATAATCTTGAAAATGGATCTTAGGGTTAATCCAATGTAAAAATATTTCTTGAAAGCTTCCAATAGTATCAGTCGTATAATTCTCTAATAATCTTCTTGGATAGTAACCCTTCTATGTAGATAGTAACTTGTTTTTAGTGATACCAATAATAAGAATGCTTATCAGAATAATAACTTTACCTTACATTTTTTGGAATCAATGAAAAACCTTTAGTTAACAAATAATCTCCATGGAGTCTCCATGCAAATTCTTACTAAATACAATAATCTCCCCCTTTGGCATTGAAGATAAAAACAAAAACTTGTAAACTTTACTCCCCCCTTCATGTTTCTCACTATAGTTGTATGCAACGATATCCTCTATTCCATGTACTCTTGTTTTCCTATGGCTTTATCCCATTTTGTGTTGCACTCTTATTTTCCTATAGATTTATCATGTTATAATATATTTACCATTCCTCATCTTCTCATCTCTATCTCTATCTCCCCATTTTTGTTTATGGAAGTCAATGCCACTAAACATGACCAAATAAAATAAAATATATATAGTAAAAAGTTCACAATTATGTATATTTTTCTTACAATAGTTACATATTTAGAATCAACACATTGTAATAGTTCTTACCATGTTTTCTTAAAAGCTTGAAGAGTGAGAATGTGCTTGGCAAATTCTACAGCTATATTGTCCATTCCACTTACTATGTTGTCCTCTAGTACTTGTACACTATTTTTTACTTCCAATAAACATCACTTCATCATTTCAATATTCATGCTTAACATTCCTTGCATGTACAAAATATTTTCTATCACTTTATATCATTCTTCTAGAGTATCTCCTTTTTTTGTGACTAACTCCTTAAGTTTCAATGTATGTTGTACAATATTCACCGATGATTCTAGTATTTTGATATGAATCATTCACTCACTTTTAACTCCAATAATATAGGTTTCCAACTCTGTGGTAGATATGTCATGACTACAAAAATAAGTATATTTTTTTAATGTTGTGTTTACAATCTCCTTTACTACAATAATATCTTCCTACAATTTCCTTTTTAAATTTGTAAGCTTAGCCAACATGCTTTTTTTTCTCCTCTAGTTTACTCATGACTTTAGTTCCTAGTTGTTCTCCTAGATTAGTTCCTATTACCTCCATCAAATCTAGATAAAATTTCAATTATCTTTGAACTAGTTTCTCTTTATCCACATTAACACCTAGCATAAGTCTTTCAAACATCCATAGAGTCTTATTCAATAGCTATCTCTTTATCCTATTTGATCTCCTTTGATCTATCTCTGCCTTAAGATCTAAGGCTTGCTAAAATTCAACTCTATCACTTTTCTTCAAAGTTTACACATTTTCCTTAAGTATGTCAAATTCATGGTCCTCA
The DNA here is from genome assembly GCA_028749045.1 of Cupressus sempervirens. Taxonomy (NCBI): domain Eukaryota; kingdom Viridiplantae; phylum Streptophyta; class Pinopsida; order Cupressales; family Cupressaceae; genus Cupressus; species Cupressus sempervirens. The sequence continues at coordinate 376,191,461 of CM053790.1, forward strand.
CTAGGTGGGTCATTATCTTCCTTCTCTTATTGTTTCCTCTTACCTTTAGTATCAATTTTTTCAATTCCTTTTTCATGATCTTTCTTTCTATCTTTATCTTTATCTTAATCATCATCATCATCTTTTCCTTTGTTGGTTGTCTTCTCTACTTAGATAACTATTGGCTTAGATGCACTAGGTTCTTGGGTCTGAGTGCTTTCACTCTTCTCCCATGCCTATTGAGTTCTAGAGTCCTTTGATTGAGTCCCTACATCACCACTATTTCTTCTCACTTGTGTTACCCTTAGTAACTATTGATTCTTCTAGTGTCAATCTTGGTGTTGGGTGCTACTTTTGAATAGTTATTAGAGTCTTCTCTTCTTGCCCACTCTTTATGTGCAATAATTCCTCTATATATATCAATGATTGAGTGGTTAGGTCAAGAGATGTCAGACCTAAATTTCTAGTTGCTATAATTTCATGGTGCCTTGTTGTAGCCTTGTTGGATGCATCTACTCCACTTTATTCAATACAGTAACCACTATACTTTTTCTATGTATGCTCACCTAAACTTGTGTCAAGTTTTTTTGATTATCACCTTCTTAATTAGATTATCCTTGTTTGTTGATAATGTCTTCAATGGTGACCTATCTTTCCTTAGATTTCTTCTTGGTCTCTGTGGTGGAAGTTCCAAGTAGCTCACTAATAGTGAATACATCATTAACATTTGAAGTATTTATCTCTTCATACACTTGATTCTACTCCTGTTATAGCTCTTCAATCCATACTTCTCTAATATTATGAATCAAAGTAGGTTCTTCATCTTCTAATACTATAATAGTCAATACCTTTTTTCTAAATGCCTTGTAAAATATGTCCATCCAAACTTTTGTGTTGTTGACCATTAGATCAAGATGTATTTGGTTAAGTATTTTCTTCCTTAGCTCTTCTACTCTCTGATTCATAGAGTGCCATCTTATAAGTAAAGTAGTGTAAATCTAACATGACACTTTATCCTTTACATCTCTAGGATATTTAAAAGAATATCTTAAAAAAATTATTATTGAATCTTCAATCATCTTCTTATCTTCTTAAATTAAATTAGCAAAAGCATTAGGATCCATCTTCCCAACTAAACCCATTTCATTGATGTACTTTTCTAACATCTTGGGATTAGATGGTATCTTATACATTCTTCTACCAGATTTCCTACCCCATGAACTTACTTCCTTCTCCAATTGAACTTGTTATTTCTTCATCATTGGTGGAGTTTTAACTTGAATCTAAGTAGGTCTTCTATCTATGGCTATAGGCTAAGTCTTCCTTCTCTTGCATAATTTATCCTTATCATTTTTTATTACTCTTTACTTAACAACTTCACTAGGTGTACTTACCTCAATTTATTCTCTATTCTCTTCTTCCTCATGTTCAAAACTAGTAGCAATAGCCTCTCTAGTAGGCTAAATTTATGTGTCTTTTTCCTTCCTTACTAATGTCAATAACTGAAGTATTGACATTGCTTGTGTGACCTCCTACATCAATAGGCTTCTACATGACTCAATCAAAATATCTGATGTCTTCTTCATCTTATTTTCTTTCTTGACTGTTGGGGCCTCCAAATCTTTTCTATTGAAAACTTCTTAATAAGTCCCAAACCACATAGCTAAGGTATTCTTTGGTAAGCTCATTATATGGTCAACATAACTGACCAACTCCTACTATGAAACTTATAGCCTAGATAAGGAACCCAAGGAGTTCTTGTCTCCACTAGTTGAATCCTACAATTATTAGTGTAAAAAAAAACATAGACTTTACAACTTTCCACAACTACACCTAGGATTTGATAGCATGCATGTATTATTAATTGAAATTATTTGAAGTAGATCTACATTGAAATCCTCTCCTAATTTCTGAACATACTCATTAATTTAATGAATAATGGGTCTATTCTCATTCTATTCTACTACTCTTATATCGAGGAAAAACTTCTTAACATAGAAATAAATACATACAAATAGAGTTATATATTTTATGTCTTGTTGTCAGTCCTTCTTCAATCATTCCATATTTAAACTTAATTTATTAACAACTATACCTTATAAATCATACTTTTTACCCTATGTGGCAATCTCATGTGCTATCCATATAGCTATTCATGGCACACTATTGGGTGAGCTTGATTGATATACTTTATATCTGATTATCATTACAACAAATATTGTTCCTTCAGGTTTTACCTTATCTACTATCATGGATCTTTTTTTGATGTGGTATCTATTAGCCACCTGAAATTGCTCATAATAATCACTCTTTATGAACACCCTTTCCTTGTGCTGATGGGATCATGACTTTGTTGATGATTTTTATAGGGATCTTTATTGGTTCTTCAATATCTAGCCAAAGTGCTCCATTCTGTACTCGAATCAGTATAAATCTAATCCATTTATTAGCAAATGTTTTTTTCATGTGCACCATATGTGCAAGGCCTTGAGCTTCTAGGTGCTTGTAGTCATTTTTCAATTTCTCCTCTACATATAGTACCTTCTTATACATCTCTTTAATTCCTACATTACCCAATACCACAATCTTGTTATGAATGAATGTAGGAATTTCCTTAGTCAATATTATTCTCAATGGTAGAGATGAAAAAACTCTAGCATTATCTTGTATATACAAATCTACTAGATAAACTTCACATTCTGGCTTTGGTCTTTTGTTGATTCTCACAACAAAAGGTGTCTTGACTGCAACTACCATTAATTTAGAAAATTTCTTGTTTAAATGTTAACTAAAAAAATAATTTCTTATTGCAAATGTTAGGGTGCATTTCGCTCTATGTAGTCTCATCTTTTAATGCTTAATAACTTCAGAGTTCTTTTTAAATGTAGTTCATTTCACTAGTCTACTAGTGATAGAATAGTAGAACGAACTGATTAGGAAGCAAAGATCTCAACAGGAAGAAAGGCATGGAAACCCAAGGTAGAGAATCTTAACATGCAAATCATTAATGACAATAATTTGTACAATTAAATAAATACTATGATTTGTATAATAATATGTATAGGAGATAGTTAGAGAATGTTGTAGTTAGAAACATGATCCTAAAAGATAAAAGATTTGATAGCATAAGAGGTTAGATACCTAAAGATTTGTACAATAAATTGAGAAACGAAAATTGCAAAGTAATAGAGGAAGACAAGAAAATAAGAATTAATATGGTGAACAAGTTATGCATTGTAAATAACGAGGAGGAGTTAACCGAAATCTTGAAAGGAATATCACCACTATTAAGAAATAAAAAGAGATCCATTCTCCTCATGGGATGAAATTATGAAGTAGTAAATGTAGAAAATCAAAAGGCTATAGTTACATTCATGTCTACTATGCCAAAGAAGAGTGCATAGCTAAAGAAGGAAAGCCCTATTCCTAAGGAGTCTGAGGAGTGTGCATAGACAGAGGAAACAAGTCCTACTATAGTTAGTCCACCTCAAAGTTTTGAGAAACCATCTAAAACTCTTGTTCCAAGTGATTCACCACATTTTACCATTGGAAATGAATCTATGCAAGTGGATAACACCAATGTGATAGTTGATAGAACTGAGGTCCTATTTAAAGATTTTGGTGCCAACATTATTGGCAATATTGTGGATTATAGTAGCTATCTAATGAAGAAGAAGATCATGAGCCAAAGGAAGAAGATGCACCTTCTAGAAAGAAAATTAAATCTAGCATTGAAGTAGCTACTTCAAATGTTCCCTTAGCAACATCAACTACAACACCCACTACACCTCCTTCACAAGTAGCAGTGGTCTTAGCAGTAGTAGTACAGTCATATGAAGAAAATGAGGCACAAAACCTCATATCTTCTTTAAGTAAATTTCTTGAAAAGAAATCAATCAAATCCATTGAAAAGACTTTAACTTTAGTTTTGGATAGATTAGGGATGACTATAAACCCTGTTGATACACTTACATATATCTAATAAAGAGCAACAATTTTTTGTAAAGCTTTTGATAATGAGGTTACAACACTCACCAATGTGGCTACAATTCAAGTGAAAATGAAGCATGATGGTAAAATTCTTAATACCATGTGAACAAATATAAGGAATGATATAGGAACTTTGAATGTATGCATTAAGGCATTGAGACAGAGTATAGACGAAGGGAAATAGACCAATGCTAAGTGCAATTTGGTATTCATCCATCTTCAAAGTTTTGATGAGAAAATCAAAGAAAAGGTAACTAAGCTTCAAACACTCACTGATAACTTTTTGAAATAGAATAAAAAGTTAGAAACTATTGAGCATACAATGTAAGAACTTCATAACAGCATCAAGGATACTCAAGGAAAAAAAAGAGAAAGTTCTAAAAGATTCACTCTTTTGAGAGATCACTTATTCCCACATATTACATTGCTAGAAAATCAATTGGAGGAATGCTCGGTAGTGAAGTCCTCATATGAAAAATTTGTGGCTATAGATTTGAATGTAGTATAGTTAGTTGCATATGCTCTATGTGCACTAATTAGTGTGTCTGATGCACTAAAAGATAGTTGGAAGAAATACCTTGAGCAGTTGAAGAATGATTTCAGTGATTGTTTCTCCAAGTTTTGATGCAGCTACCAATTTTTGACATTTCTTTCTATTTTCCTTTTATTGGCACCTTTGTCATTGATGTCAAAGGGGAGAAATATGGAAAATTGTAATTGTAAGGGGGAGAAATAAGGAAAAGCATAATTGATAGTTATATTTTGAAGTATAGTAGTATGTTTTGCTTCAAGAAAACTTTGTAATTAGAGTTATAAGGGATGTAATCCTTTCAAAACATAAATAAAATGTTTTTACTATGTTATAGTTATTTAATTTGATTAGTATGATAACATGTTTAGGACTTAGCCAATTTTCCCAAAAATGTTGCCATCAATGCCAAAGGGGGAGATTGTTGGCAATATGACCAATCAATTAGATAAGGTGAGTTATGTGGTTGTCATTTATGGTAACATTTTTTTTACAATTTAGTTATGTTTACTTGTGAAAGAAAATTGTCTAAGTATTAGATAGTGTTACAACATGACAAGATTTGATGATAGTAGAATATTCCCTTAGAATAATCTCTTGTATAGTTAACCAGAGATGCATGGCATCATCCTGATGATGAATACTAGTGTACATGTTCGTACAATCAACCAAGTTCAAGTTATGAAGGAATTAGTGATGTAGTGATGTTACAATGTAGAACAGAGCATGTCAGCAGAATAAGTTAAACGACTTGAATAATTGTTTCAATTATTAATTCTTGATGAGCCAACTTTGAGGATGATATGTGAGCTAACTAAGGAAGAAGTATTAATATGCTTGGTATAAATAAAGATCTTCATTTGCAAAGTTAGTGTGTAATATGAATGGTAAAAAATGCCTTGCAAAGTAATGATATGTGATGTGAGATATGATGGAATTTGATATATGTGCAATTACCCTTTGTGTGAAGAATTGACAATTAGAAGAATCGTGAAGTATAGCAAGTAATCTAGTTATGAGTAGTTACTAACATTTAGAAGATTCCAAAGTACAACAAGTGATTCAACTTTGTATGTATATCTATTCTCTTGAAGAACTTATTCATATAGTTGCATGTTAGGGAAGTGGGCTCTTCTTGTACACATTTGTATATGATCTACCAAGTCTTGATAAGGTTGAAGCAAATCCTAATAGGGTTGAGGTTTTTAATAAGGCCTAGTCTCCTAATAGGGATTCAAGACACTATACATGCTTCATAGACTCCTAACAAGGTCAATATCCTTAACCAGATTCTTTATATACTAGATTTCATATAGTGTCTTGTTTGTTCCTTTCTTCAATCTTCAACTGAACTTAGTTAAGGGTATAAATAACAATGATTAAAGGATCTCTCTAGAATATTTGTGCAACACCTTTTTTAATTAATAGTGTTCTAGTACAATAAAAAATATATCTATTAATTCTCTCTACAATCTCATCCTATTTTGGTGTCCTTGATATAGATAGTTTGCTCTTAATTCCATGCTCAACATAAAAGTTGGTAAATTCATGAGACATAAAATAACCATCTCTATCAAATCTCAAAAATTTCAATTATTTAGCATTTTTTTTTTTTCAACTCTTGCCTTATACCACTTGAACAGTTGAAAAGTATCAAATTTCAACTTCAAAAACATAACTGTCATCATTCTAGAATAATTATCAACAAATAGTATGAAATATCTATCTCCATAGTAGCTCTCAACATTCATAGGACCAAAAAAATTAGTATGTACCAACTCCATAATATCATTAGATGAATGTGTATTACTTGAAAAACTAGAACCAAGTTGACATTGCTTACACATAACATTTTAGGATTATGTAGGTTGGGTAAGCCTCTCACTTTCTTCTTTCTACTCACTTTGACCATATTCCTAAAATTTACATGAAAAAATCTCTTATGCTACAACCATATATTAAATTATAGAAAATATTTATGTACCACTAGTAGGATCTAGGTAAAATAGGTTACCTCTAGTTTTCTCTCCAGCACCAATCAAGTTTTCATCATCATCATAGATATTTACCTTCATTTTTTGAAATTCCAATTGTGACCTATATTTCTCAACTATGCAACACTCAAAAAATTGTGCTTAAGACCTTGAACCTAATAAGCATCACCACATCTAATTTTATCATTTAGCATCAATGACCTTTTACCTTTCATAGGACATGGAACATGATTTCCAAGTTTAATAGTTCCACCATCATAATCTTCTAACTTATCAATCTTACTTATATCACCAATCATGTGATGTGAATATCCACTATCAATAATACAAGTATCACTTTTACTAATGTGAGAAATATGATCTTTTCCTTCCTCATACCTTTCCTCTTCTAAATCTTCTTTAACAACAACATATTTCACTTCTTCATCTTTATTTTCATCATTAGAATTTGTCTTAGTGTGCTCCTCCTCAACAATATATAATGATTTATTTCCTTTGTACTTTTAGTCCTTGTAATCCTTGGTATTCCTATATTTTTTCTCCTTCTTTTCTTTCTTGTCACTCTTGTTCTTGTTGGGACATCTAGTAGCAATAAGACCAAATTCATTGCATTTAAAACATATTAGAGGTAGTTTACCTTTGAATCTTTTGTTGCCTCTCGATATCCTCCTTTCCAATAGTGCTTCAATCTTATCCGTCTCATTGTCATCTAAATTTGAATGACTCTCATCCTTGCTACTCTTCTCTTTCTTTAGAATTCCAATGGTTAGTGATGTCTTATAAGCATTTTCAATTTTAGGCACAATATTATCAAAGTTACTTAACTCAAATGTAGTCAATCTACTAACTAAACCATTAAGAGTAAGATCATTACAAGAAATAGCTCTAAAATACTAAATAAGAGATACTCTAATAGCATAAATAGTCAATAATATTCTTAGAATCTTACTTACAACTTCTTCATTGCTGATGAATCCTCCAACATATTTGATGACACTCAGAACTTCTTTAATTTAGTTGATATATTGAACAATGTGTTTTCCTTCTTTCATCATCATTCCATCATACTTACCTCTTAGAATTTCTACTTTGGATCTCAATGCATTTTTATCTCAACCATGAACAAGTATTAGCTTGTTCCACACCTCTTTAGCAGTAGCACAATCTTTGACATCATCAAACTCAACATCATTCAGTGCAAAAGCAATCTCAATCATCAAACTATTATTTTCTTTATTTTGGTTCATCTCATTAAATTTTATACGGGGATTAGGAAGGGTGTACATATTGTCCAAATAATATAATGCATTATTTCCATTCCAATATAGATACAACCTCATCATGCTTTTCCATAAAGACAAGTTCTCCTTGTTTAACTTTAGTACCTCCTTTCTTATAGATCCTTTGATCTTTAGCTTGATTCCTTTGAAAATTTTCCTTCAAGCACTCAAATCTGATACCAACTGTTAGATAACTAGGGTGGGGGGAGGGCAGTGAATAAGTTATAACTAGTTATCCTATAGGACTTAAAAACAATTTCCACCAACTTAACTCTATAAATTTTTAGATCATTAACTCGCTAATCAAATCTAACATCAAAATATAAAATTTGCATTAAACTATCAATTTAATATATCGAGTATCAAAGTTATCTTCCAACTTATATAGAGTTGTAGTAATAAATAGTGAACAAAAAATAAAACTGCAACATCATAAGCATCCACAAAAATTGACACAAGTATTTAACATGGAAACCATATAAAGAGAAAAGCCACTTGGGAACTGACAACCTAAATTTTTTACTCTTCTAAAGTGAGCTCTGTTAGGAGCCAACCTTGTTAAAGGTTACATACACACTATTAGAGGATTTCTACCAAAGATTATCTAGACCTTGTTTATTCTTTGAAACTTCTAAAGAATGGCCTACTCTAAAGGACATAGAAAATATTCAAAAAAATGTCACCATATAAGACTTCAAAAGAGTATTAGGTCCCTTTGATTAAGATATTTTTCTATATAGTGATCAAAGAGTAACAATGAAATGATCTGCTAGGTTTTAGCAATACCTTTCTTATTTAGACCTATGCGCCACTCAATATCTTTCTTCTTTAAAATTATTTCAACTTGTTGGTGAACATATTTGTCTTTTAAATTAAAGAAAGAGAATGAAATATTCTATGCCCAAGTTCATAAGACAAATACAATTTTCCAATAGTTGAGGAATTTTCACAATCACAATTCCTCTTTGAATTTTAGTAAGGTTAAGCTTCCTTATAATATTTTAAATTCAAACCACCTTTTAAAAGAAGATTACTTTTAACCCAAAAGTAATAAGGCTTCCCATCTATTCTTAGATAGGGGGAACAATCTAATTAATAACAATAAAAAAAAAAAAAAAATGCATACAAAGGAGTGAACACATAATTTTTCTATCGACCATATTCCACAAAATAAAAAAACTTGAAAGATAATCACTACGGGAAAAGAAATATCCAATACATAAGGAATCTCAACAATTCAATATTGATTCAATACTAAATCAATAATGAATGAATTCAAAGCATACATATTTAAACATTTAATCATTTCCTTCCAGAAAGAACAATACCGTTCAGACATGATATTAGAAAAACTAAAAAAATTTGCATAAACATAAGTTTCAAATAAAATGGTCATAGTATGATATCCATAAAAAATTTCCAACCTCTAGCACTATTGAGTTTCAAACTTAAATAGAAAGCTATTTGAGAATCTTCCTAAAAACCTGATTCTCAAATAGTCAAAAATAGTTATGAAAACCAACATTAAAATAGGGTATGCAGACCCAGTGTTTAACTTTTAAAAACCATAACTAAAAAGTTTTGCAAGCAATTTAATAGAAAACATAAAATATCTATTGATTGCTCAAATAGTTTCCTCTTCCTCCTCATCTTTGAAATCTTTGGCATCACCTTGCTCATGTGCCAACTTCCACATCCTAAATGGATTCATGAATTCAGTCATGGTGGTTGTGTTTGAATTCTTGATGCATTGAAGATGGTTTTTCCAGATGTCCTTGTTTAGCTTCATTTTGTCCATAGTGTCTAGGTAACTTGGTAGTCACAATGTGCAGGTTCCTAACATCACTTCACTCTTAGCCACTTTGGAGAAGTCAAACAATGTGAGATCAATTTTTTCCTGTACAAACTTCATGCATTCTTCATGTTGCTTGACCATTGTCCCTACATAAAAGCTTCCTTCTTTAAGGGAACTAGGCAAAGGTGAACCAATAGACTAGAAGTCTCTACCTACCTACTCCAATAACATCTTGAAATCCCTTTCACATGATTGCATTATTGAAATTACAAAAGTATAGTTAGACACTCTCTAGGCTACATTTTTCCTCAAAACCTAAATTAGACCTGCATCTACATGTTGCAATGGGTTCTCTTGGAGGAATTTTTCTAGTCCAAACTCTTCTACTTCCACTAATTGAGACACCATGGCTAATATTTTTTCAACTTCTATTTTCCATGTCTCAAATTGAAAATGGGATTCATCAAGAGCAATCCCTACTAAGGAAACAATCTCATGCAAATTCCACATGAGTTTGGCAACTTGAATTTTTACTGGGCCAATCCAACTAGATACTACAAATGCCATTATTTTTCCTTTTTCCAAATCTTCTAATAGCTACTAATTCTTAGCGGCATTAGAATGGAAGGTAGTTTGTGACTGATTCCTAGGAATTGAGCTTTGTTCTTTCAATGAATTTATGTATTTAACCATTGCATTATTTTCAGCTTTCAACCTTTTCTTCTCAATTTCATCTTTCTATGATTACAATATAATTTTTATTGTGGACACTTCCACCTAGTGCTCTTTTGTCTCACAGTTCATTACCCATAAATCTATGCATGTAATTTTAAAGTTGCCCAAGTCCAATTAGTTAGCTCCTTCTTTTTGGTTATAAGTGGCTACTTTGGCAGTGTTCCTCCCTGTTACACTGTCAAAAGTTATCCTAGTATACTTTTGGTTCTTTTGGGTTGGGTGACCTTATTAGTGTATTTACTCACAATATCATCAATAGGGGTAAAAACTAGAACTAGACTACTTTTCCTATTTATCAAGGCCACAAGCTAGTTAGGAGTGATAGCATCCCATTATGATTTAGTAGCCATTTTTAGAGTAGCTACAATTGGCACCCTTGGAGGAGATGAACCCATAGTCATTTGAACTCTTTGGCTATTATCAATGAGTTCTCCACCTTGATCATTGTCTTGTTTGCTGTCAACTTGAATAACTTGGTGAGTGCTTGTTGGAGTTGACATTTTAGTCTTCCTACTTGAATGAGTTTTCTGCACAAGGGGAGGGTTGTAAACCTTTTTCTCAAAATTTCTTGTTGAACTTCTACTACCTCCAATGGGGAGACCAATATTAGAAACAGAATCAAGCTTGACATTAGCACAGGTTCCCTTTTTCAATTTCAACCAAGACTTTCTCTTTTTAATCACATTTGTTATTTTTTCAAGAATATTATCTTCCTCCTTAGAATCCCAATCTTTGACAAGGTTTACAGGTCTGATTTCTTGGGAAGTTGGAATGTTGGTCCCATCCTTTTCTATGTCTATAATATCTATATCTAATTCCAACTAAAAAGGGGGAATTTGGAAAATGGTAAACTTGGATAACCCTCTTCTTTTCACTTCTAATTCATCTATACAATCTTCCTAGAAATCTTCCATAGTGGGTACATGTGTAGTTTTCACCTGAGTATCAAACAAGCTATGAATGATTCCTTTGCCATCAAAGTTTGGCCTAGCTTGACAAGTACCAAAACCAAACTTAACTAGATTAGAGCTTATACATTTTGCATCTTCCATGCTTCCACATGTTAGTTTGCCTAATTTAAGTGGGAAAATGATATCACAAGCTTCTTTAGTTAAGAATTTATTTATCATAGAGATTAATTACCATGCTACTTCTACCAAGATGAAACAATCAAAGAAAAATCTAGGAAGACACATAGGTTCTTCATCGAAACCTCCTACTCTCAAATAAGTGAACCTTGGGAATTGAATATGTACGTAATTGAAAGATTGGACTGAGACTTGGGTGAAAATCTGTGTTGCAAAGAACTTTTCATCTCAAAACACAATTTCCCAAAGAAAACATCATGAACCCTTGTAAAATCATCTTAGACTTTATCTTTATATAACAAAGGGAAATAATTATATATGGTGATATCCCTAGTCCAAGGTTCATGTGGCAAATGTTGCAAATCTTGAGTGGTAGCTAACATGTACATTAAATAAGATGACATGAAGAAATCCTTCTTTAGATTTAGAGCACCTTCCAGCTGATCTCTGAGAGAGCTGGCAATTAGCTTTTCCCAATATATAAATGAGCATTTTAACACAATTTGAATGTAGAAGTACATCCAATTTTCAAAGATAGACACATCAAGGGAACCATAAATTCTATGTAAAAGAACCATTATGTCTTGAACTTAAGCAATCATTAGAATTTTCTTCAAATTTTTTGATAACCTTGAAACACCCTTATAAAAAGCTTCTACCCAAATTTTTTCTATGACATTCTTATAAGCACTTGCCTTTTCAGAAAATCTAGCCACAGGTAAGGCCGGGGTAAGATCAACAAATTTTTGCTCTTCCAGGTGAAACAAGCTAGACATTGTCTCTCTATTGACATTTAATAGAATAGTTCCATCTTTCTTCAATATATTTCCTTTGGACACATTGTACATATGTATGCATTCCTAAATTAACTCTGGGCAAGGATAAGCTGGAGGGAAAGTGGAAGCCATGAGCAAGTTTGTGTCTAACACTTTAGTGGAAAAAAGTTGGGCTAGTCTTTCACACAATCTTTTTGAAACCCCTCCCAAATCAATAACTAACAAGTCTGTATTAGCTATAATGGGGGACCTACATTATAGACTATGAGTGTTTCCAAACATGTGTAATGTAGACTTCACGATTTTAGGAGCTCTATTTTGGATGCAAAAGAAAGGAAACAACCACAAACATGATTCACCCTACTAGTAGTGGGAAAAATAACCAGAAGATGGAAGGATTACCTAGAAGATGACAACCATTTCAAGTATGCAAGAAGTCTAGTTCTCTCCATTTTTCTTCTATTATTGCTTGTTTTCAGCAAGGAAAGAAACTTAATGTCTTTCTTTTTAAACTAGAAAACTTACTTTTAGATGCATTTTGGAAAGGCACAAATGATCATTAATTGTGTAGAGGATGGGAGTAGTTTTTGCATGCTATGAAGGAAAGATGACAGTGTAGAATAGGTACTAGCATTAAATTAGGAGGCAAGTACTTCCAATTATTACTCCTCTCTACACATCCCAAATCTTTCTTTTCGCACCCTTAAATCAAAACTCTAGCGCAACCATTAGTGAAAATTTTACTTCAACCATTAATTGCATGTACTCACTTTTTAGATCATGATGTCACCTAAAACCATGTTAATCATGATGAGACAACCAATTTTTGTGTGTCTCATGTGCCACATGTACATATGACATGTCAAGTGGGTCCTCGAGGAAAGCTACTTTGAGGAATGAAAGAAACATTGAACCCTTGAACTAGTTCCTTTGGTACAAAAGGTTCAATGTGGTAGTTCAATGTAGCTTAGTGTTCTTTGAACTTTGTACAAGGGGTAAAAAAGTTTCAAGGAGTACAAGAAAACTACTCTATTGTACCAAGAAACCTTCTGAACCATGACAAGATGGTGTTTTGAAATAAAACACTTTTGGTTAAAACTAACTGCAAGTGAGGACTAGGTCAACAATTTAGCTTGAGGGGAAGGTTGGTAAAAAAAAAGTTGAATAGATATGAAAAATGTCAATATAACTTTGTTTTCAAGTTTGACAATTGATAGAACTAATGGCTCAAACTAAAAGTGTGACAACAAGAGTGAACCAAAAATAACAAGTAAAAATGGCAAATTTGAAAAACATGAATTAACACAACTTTTGGATGATTGACACAACAAATCATCCACTTAGCACTTTCCTTTCTTCATATTCATAGTGCAATTCCACTTGGTTCATTTTTACTTCTTCATGTGCTTCAACAAAATCAACAATAATAGATATCATGTTCATCCTTTAAATAGAAAACTTTTGTCATTCCTCTAGAATCTTCCAAGTTTTGCCTCTTAATCACAATTTTTATATGTTTATTAGGTTCATGTTCATTGAATCTAGATACTCGAGAAATATACTTCCAACTTGAACTTTGTGGACTATTTCAATTCTCCTTCATTAGATCTTCTTTGAATTTAGAGAATGAAGATCTAGTCATTGATCTCATAACAAACTTTTGTACACTAGAATTTGTGCACTTCTCTAAACCATTCTATCTAGGGTATCCCAAGACTAGAAGACTTGAATTTCTATTTAGAGCTCCCTAATCATGGAGTCCAAAGGCATAGAAACAAGCACAAAAATACCTCTCAGCTGAGCTTTGGAAATGCAACTCTTTCTAGTAAACCATGAAATGGGAGATTCTTTAGAAAAGAGAAAGAGTGCTAATTTCAAAGAACTCTTGAAGTATGCAATGCAAATTATACTATACTAGAATGAGATGCAAAGATGCAACTATGCTAAGAATATGAGAGTGTTAAAATAATACTAATTAAACTAAGTGAGCTAATGCTACTGTAAGAAGGAAACTAAACTAATGCAAATAAACTAAACTAGTACGAGAAAACCTATAGCAAAACATTAGCTCCAAAATGGGATCCCTAGAGAAGGAGAGAGATCTCCCTTTTAAGGGTGTATGAATAGTCGAGATCAAGATCAAGTGGTGAATGATCAAGGGTGGGGGTTGACTTTTGACATGATCCATGTGCAAATTCATTTCTTTCAATAGAAATGAGTTGACTTTTCATATGAGACAAAGTCTTTTTCTTTTAATTTGAAAATAAGAAAAATAAGTTATGTGTGAAACTTAGGAATATATGGGAATGGGGTCTTTTATTTAATTAAAAAGGGACATGTTCTTCTAATAAAATATGGACTTAGAATATTATAGTCACCATAGGTTATGTTTAAATAAATTATTTTTTGATAATTTAATCTAGGCAAATCATTAAATAATTTAGCCAAAATGTTGAGAAGGGGCTAATAGTCTAGATGACCATTTTTAGGTGATTAAATTTTCCACTCTTTGACTAGTGGTGTGTGATTGATATGGGAAAACATTACATCAAAGAATTATGAAGAAGCCAAGTAGGTAGCATTAGATATAAAAATCTAATTTCAAAGAACAAAAATATAGAGTGAGATAGCAAGTCTGGAATGCACATCTTGGTAGCATCAATACTATACAATAGGAGAAAATGATGATACCAAGACTAAAGAAAAGTACTAAAATCAAGAAAAATAGATAGATCAAGAGAAAATAGAAAGGTCAAGCATATGCTCTAGAGAAATAGATAGCCATAACAAGCAAGCAATGATAGAATATTCTTTCCCCCTTGGGATCAAAATTGAAATGAGGTATAGGGGATGCATAAATGAGAAAGAGATGATCAAATTGAGAAAAAACAAGGTCCATAATGTTAGATAAGAGATTGAAACCAAAGTGTGACCACTAAGGAGTGATAGAATGCCCTAATTTGACTAGTTTGACCAAGAAAGACAAAGCATGAAAACTAAGTTTGTGTTGGGGTCGATTAGTAGCATATACGATCAGGAAAGCTTAGAGGATGGCATGGGAATCAACAATCCTAGCTAACATGTACCATGATGTCCATGAGATTGTACCTTTAGATGGGAGGACATGGGCTTGTAGTGCAGTTTTGGCACAAATTTGGGTATGGGAGCACATAGTAGTACAACCGTGGGTACAACCATGAGAGAAGAGGCATCTATTCATTTATAAATATACAGGCTTTATCCCATAGACTCATAGTGGTGATCTAACAAACTACAAGAAATTTTTGACTAGCTATCATCATTTGTGTGGAGGACCTATTGCGAGGTGGTCTAATACCTGGGAATTATAGTATATGTGCTATAATAGACCACTTGTGGGCAAACACTCAGGTATTTTTGAGTGATTTTTCATTAGCTAGGTATGGAGATAGTTTGGGTGCTGGCAGGGCATATCTATTAAGATGTAATGAACCCAAATTGGGGGTCCATTATTTATCTACAACTTTCCTTTTATATAAATTCTGTTGCCATATTTTTCTCTGGATGGTTTTGATAATTTCTATCTGATGATCCTTTTCTAGAGTTTATTCATTATATATACATTTTTGTTGTAAGAGTCACGCCCTTTCATAATATATTATATTAATTTAATAATTATATTATATAATTATATATATTTTAAGCTTAGCTATGACAATTAATATAATATTAATAGTTATATTACAATTAATATATCAACTATATTTATATTATATTGTATTAATATAGTATTACCATATTTAAAATATATCATAGTGATAATATCATTATTCTTGTATTAGATTTATATTTTCAGATTACCATTATAATACAATATAATATGATATTATTACATGATTATAATATAATATTATTTGTAAAATATTATTATTTTAATATTAATATTAATATATAATACTTATTAATTATTTAATTTATATGTTAAAGTGGGAACATTATAGTCCTCCCCTCTCGAATTTGCTTGCCCTCAAGCAAAATCTTTTATACAAAAGCTTTGCCATAGATACAAAAAATATTTGCTTACAAAAGGCCTAGAAGGTTTATAATACATACATCTTTAATGAATGAAAACATGAAGTAGACATGATGCAGATAGATGATGACACAAAGCATACATGATGTAGACACATCATACATAACCTTGATTAGATCCTACAATTAACAATGTGCAATGACTATACTTCTTCATTAAGCTTATGAACCTTGCAACCACAAAATAAGCATCAGTACATGTATATAAATATATATAAACTTCAAAGAAATTTGAATAATAATTAGTTAATCCAAGCCAATTCCATACTAAGCCCAAGAGCAAAACTTTGGCCCCCTTGGCCCCGACGGTGGGTGTTAGGCATCCACACGAGGTGGTCTACTTAGTAGATTGTTTGTTTGGCTAGAAAGGTTCTTGTGAAAAGGAGCCATTACTATCTTTCCCTTAACTAGTACTACAATAGGACATTTTCTCCTAATTGTAGACTCCATAGGAAAGTGGTAGGGTTCCCTTTTCTTATTTACATAATCCTTTGGAAGGAATCTTTCTCCCTTTCCTTATTATGATAATCATAAGATGGTAGATTTATGGTGCAGAGGGTGTATGAAACAAGCTCCAAGCATATCCGACAAGTGCTTAAAATTACTCTGCCTCTCCCTCCACCAACTCCCTACCTTAGGATATCATAATGTGGATGAGAAGATGAGTATTAAATTAAATATACTTAGTTCATTTGAAATATTTCTTCTTATAGTACACAAAAAACTTTCTCTCTCCTTGTTATGATCATCTTGACGGTAGAATGACAGTGCAAAGGGCACATGAAACAAGCTCCAAGTGTATCTGACAAGTGCTTGAAATTACTCTGCCTTTCCCCCCACCAACGCCCTATCTAAGATTACGTAATTTGGACGAGAGATAGACTCTCTATACTATAATTGAAATGTATTCTAATTACTATGTTTTCCTTAAATCAACATATTTATATTTCATTTTTTTAATTTTTCATATATATATTTTCCATTTTCATATATTCTAATTTCATTTCTTTGTAACTAGAATCATTGATTGATTATTCAATATTCTTGACAATAACAAATGTGTCAGTAATAAGAAAGATAGTATCAATTATTTCATAGCAATATATGCACAAAATATATATCTTACCTCATTACCCTTATGTGTTGAAGTGGTGATGTAGGAGTATGAGGTAACTTCTTATCCACTTTCCCTTGTGTATTTCCTTGTGTATATATATACTCAATGTATATATTTTAATATGTTTTCTCTTTATCATTAGAAAATACATTGAGTAATCTATCATTCACTTAAATCATAGATTCATAATGAAATAAACAAATAGTATTTACCTTAACATTATCTCAATATTACCTTTAACAATATTCTCTTTAATCTTTTTCCATGCTTTCCTTGTAACTCTTTGCACGTATATCTTAAAAAAATGTACTTCACTTTCCATTTCATGTAATACCTTCACTTTCCATTTCATTTAATAGGAAAGTAAAAATATCTTTCCTTGTGAAATAGAGGGTTTTGGCAGGTCTTTGCATTTACCTCCCATAAGCTCTCTGGATTCCTTGATATTAGGTTTAGGTTTTGGTTGGCATGAAATATTTTGTTAAGGATCGCTGGTCTATGAAGAAAATTGAATCTTACTTCCAACACTCAATTCATATTTGACTTCTCCTCTATCAATTGATTACCTATTTACAGGTATTAGCGTTATATCCCAAACAATGTATTTTTTATCTATATCTGTGTCTCCTTATCTCTGTATTTTGTACCCATAACCATAATATCTAATCAAAATTTTTGGTTCGCAGTCCTCCTTATCCACTTGTGATGCTTAAGCAAAGACAGTGAGTCAAATTATTAATCTTTAAAAATTATATGCATTCAAACAATTCCTTGACTGTCGCAAACTTCTATGACTGTCCAAGTAGCAAATGTCTTCCTCTTGTATAATGAGGATTAGTTAAATACTTTGCATATTCTTCATCTGTGTACTAAAAAACATCAACTATTTTGTTATACTTTGAAAATGCATAGTCTCTTGTTGGATGAACTCCATTTACAACTTCAACCCAATGGTAAAGCTCCAACTTATCTCTACCAGCAAATGATTAAAGGAAGCCACTGCCAAGAGATCTTGTCAGAATATAAGGAAGGATGCTTTTTCAAATTAGAAATGTCCAAAGTGGGCATAATAAGAGGTAAACCACTAGTGAGTGCATACAACTCTCAAGAGATGCCATGAATTGCCACCTTCAAAAGCCGTAATATATCCTTCACATCTGCCATTTTATTAGTTTGTGCTCTTCATAGATTGCTTTTTTCCTTCATGCGGGTTTGGTATATGTTTCTTTTTTTTTTTGTTTCCTTTGATTACTATTCGTTAGAAAGAACTTCCACTTCCTTTTAAATAATCATCAATCTCATAGGTCTGATTTTAGACACACTTCATTTCCATGATTGATGATGATGTATAAAATGACATTTGCTCCTATTAAGAGTACCTCCCTGCAATAGTAAAAAATGACTCCCTTCATGATTGGACCATCAACTTGCTAATTATAAAATGGATCTTTCATCTTATTCACTATTAAAGCTAATTGGAGGATTCATCACTGAATGAGCATGGTTTGCCAATTTATTAATTAACAATAGTGTATCATACATAAACAAGTTTTTCTTGGAGGACTTATTTTTCTTTTCGCAGTATTGGGACTCTATTCCTCAATGAAAATTGTTATGTCTATCTTCTCTTTGTGTTGTCTAAGAAAATCCATACATGACATCTTATTGCAGTTCACTAAATTAATTGGCAGTAACCATTCATTTTAGCAAATCCTTTCTGCTATGAATCTCGATCTTACACACCTCATGATCATTTTTTACAATCATTTTTTTTTCTTCTGTTAAATAGATATTTTTTCAAGATGAAAAGCTATTGATTTAATCTTCAATTAATTATTCATATATCTTTGAATTAGAATTTCCCACATTTTCTTACTGATATGGTAATTAGTTTGACCTATAGTTGGATGCCTTCACCTGTTTGATATGGAGTTGTACATAATTTACCTCCCAAATCTCCAACACTCCTAATTTATTTTTTGATTCCACATCCATGGCTATTTGTATAATGGTTTTCTCCTGTGTCTCGAGATGCCATCGTCTATAACATGCTCTTTGTTTAGTGGCTGCTAAATACTATGTGAATTCTCAATGTTATAGTGGATGATATTACTCTTTTATTATTTTTGCCTTTATTACTCCCTCTATTTACTTGTGGATTATGACTTAAAATCTTTTATTGTTTACTTTCTTCATCTTCTTAGGCTGACAAGAACATTTCTGATGATTTTTCACTAACTACTTTCTACATGATGGCAAGAAAGTGGCTCTAATACCATTTATAATGAACCCAAATTGGGGGTCCATCATTTATCTATGACTTTCCTTTTATATAAATTCTTTTGCCATATTTTTCTCTAGATGGTTTTGATAATTTCTATCTGATGATCCTTTTCTGGAGTTTATTCATTATATATATGTTTTCATTGTAAGAGTCACGCCCTTTCATAATATATTATATTAATTTAATAATTATATTATATAATTATATATATTTTAAGCCTAGCTATGACAATTAATATATCAACTATATTTATATTATATTGTATTAATATAGTATTACCATATTTAAAATATATCATAGTGATAATATCATTATTCTTGTATTAGATTTATATTTTTAGATTACCATTATAATACAATATAATATGATATTATTACATGATTATAATATAATATTATTTATAAAATATTATTATTTTAATATTAATATTAATATATAATACTTATTAATTATTTAATTTATATGTTAAAGTGGGGACATTACATAAGATCATGACATATGCTTGATTCAGATTAGGAGTGGCTACTCATGTTGGATTAGTAGGAAACTTTAAGGGATACTATAACACTACAATGGGAGGCATGAGACTATAATCTTAATGTCGATGATGCACGAGTAGAGCCAACATATCTTAATGAGATCTAGAGAAAACCATTTCCCTAGTTTATTAGATCAAATGCATTACCTGAAGTAAGAGGACATGGAGGGGATGGTGGAGATGGGGGAGGCAGAAGAGGCAAATGAGTTAGATAGATGGAGGTGGGGAGCATTTCTAGGGAAGCCTCAAGGGGTTGGGTATGGATGTAGCCATGGAGTCATGCTATGATGGAGGAGGGTGAGGAGGAGGAGGAGCCTGAGGAGGAGGAGAGGTTGGTGAGATGTAGAAGAGCAGAGAGAGTTGAGCCTAGGTAGAATAAGTTTGTAGGGGGAGATGGGGAGGATCCAAGGGATGATTAGATTCAAGTACTAGAGGTGCAGGTTGAGTAGGCATAGATTTCCATCACTATGTGGGACCAACAACTCATTGATGAGCATGCATAGAGTAAGGAGTTCCACAGGGAGAGAGATGCATCTAGGTGAAAGGTAGAGCATCATGGTATAAATGCAAATTACTAGTATGTTGTGTACAAGGGTGTGGTACCTCCAAGATAGGGAATTCCTTACTACTTAGAGCAAGTATGGAGATCATAGGGTATGGTAAACCTCCATCTAGGAGACATGCTCCTCCACCATGAACATCACCAGCCCAGGAGGGTGAGGGTCAGTCCTAAGTCTAGGCTATTATCCTTGTGACATTTTTTATATGTATATGTGTATTTTGAGATAGTTACCCAAATTTTTGGATCTCACATGTACATGTACTCTGATTCATTTATATATATATATATATATTGATATATACATATATATATATATATATATACATACATATATATATACATACATATATACATACATACATATATATATATACATACATATATGTGTGTGTGTGTGTGTGTGATACTGGATTCTATTGATCTTAATTATGTATTTGTCTCTATTTATGCTCATGTGATGGATTTATATGGATGTTTTAGTAGTTGTGTTTATATTTCTATGTGATATTTCTCATATATACTCATGCATATGTATGCTCAATTTTGTGGTCATGGATGTATCTTTCTCATAGATGTTTTAGCTCCCATGTTTATAATGTAGACTCATGTTTTGAAAATGTTATACATGGATAGATTAGATATGCTGATAAGATTAACCCCTTATGATGAAAAGGATAGAAGACATAAGATAGTGGGTATGATTGACAAGTAATGAAAGACATGATCAAGAGGAAGGATGAGAAGAAATGAACACAGTTAGCTAATGTGTCCATGAAAGGTGAAGGGAGAGCTCTCTCCATATGCAAAATGCAAGACTAAGTTAGAATGATCCTATAATGAAAACTAATATGCATAGTGGTTTACTTGCAAGGGACACACAACTTTTAGAATTTATTCTTCATCATTGAGAATTATGTAGGGACATCAAAAAGATCATACAATCATCACTAGTATAACTATGAAGATATGAAGATGATCTATATTAGATAGGTATGTGGGAATCCAACCTAAGAATCAAAGACATGTAAGTCAAGATTCCTAATGTAGTTAGATTCTCTAAGTTTAGTAAAGAAATATCTCACCTATATTAAGGCATAAGTGCTAGGATAACCCCTGAGTGTGGTCTTGCAAAAATAAACAAGGATGATACATTGTAGGCCCAAAGTGTCAAGTAGGACAAGTACAAAGGCTCTCAACACCTTAAGAATAAAAAAGTATACTCACAAGAAGAAAATAAGAAAAAACATGACCCATTCCTCTAGTCTTCTAGTCCATGGCATCCTCAAAAGACTATTAGGGAGGGAACACTCAACAAAGAAATTGTCATAGACTAGACACAACAGAAAATAAAGTCCAATTAAGTCTTAACAAGTTTAATGTTCAATTGCATGTGTGTAAGTCATATGGCCATTTATTTAGGACATAAGTTTTCCAATGAGAAATATGGTAACATTCGAGACTAAAACTAAGGTATCCAAAATGTGTTGAGAAACACTTGATGTCAAGGGGGGAAGTTTTGAGAAATACTATTTTAGAAAGGTTTCTAGAGAAATCCTAACACACAAGAAGACCATGATAAGCTAAGAAATTGTACCCTCTAGATGAGGAAAATAGTTGATTCCAAGCTAGAAAAGGTATTGTCAAATTAATAAGTGTGAAGTGAGACTAATAGACATAGGTACAAGGGTCTCAAGTAGCATCTATTTCTAGGTTTTCACCACTTGGAATTTTTTTTAGGACTTTTTGTAATTTTGTATTATTTGATTTTTTTGGTTATAAATCAAAGTGCCTATTGCTAGGTTTTCACAAAGATGATCATTTATTTTCAAGACATTTTCTAATTTTTAGGATTTTTTAAAGTATCATACATGACTTTTTTTGGACTTTTTTTGCTGGATCATAAGATATATACAAATAGCTAAGCAATGAGAGCCTTCAGCGTAGAATTTCTTTAGATGTAGGATATTGATGGGAATGCAAAGTTATTCTCACTAGATCTAAATGTTGTTGTGATGATGTAAGGACCCAACTAGGTTAGGCTTGAATTTTCCCTTCTATTCCCTATTTTGTTGATTTTGAGGATTTTCTCAAAGAATGACTTCACCCACTTGGAACTTACGAGGATTGAATTTTTTGTTATAGCTAGTGGGCATCTTCTTTTGATAGGCCCTCACGTGATCAAAAGAATCCCTATGATGCTCATCTAGGATTTCTAACTCATGGATCCTCATAGCTCTACAATCCTTATATGCAATTAAACCATGTAGAGAGATTGATAGAGATGGAATCTCAAACTCTAGAGGGAGGACAACTTCAGAACCATAGACTAACAAGAAAGGTGTAGCCCTTATAAGAGTATGTATTATAGTTCTGTAAGCCCATAGCACTAGATTTATTTTCAAATGCCAATCCCTTCCTAATTTTTGAACTATTCTATTTGGATTTTCAACAATTTTTTTTGAGGCCTCAAGTTGGCCATTCCCTTGAGGGTAGTAGATAGAGGACCAATGTTTCTTAATCTTGAATTTATTACATAATTATCTAAGGTCCTTGTTCTTGAACTACCCTCCATTATCAGTGATAATAGATGATGGAATACCATAGTGACAGATGATATGATTAAGTATGAATATAGAAACATGTTTAACAATAGTAGCAAATAGTATAACAAATTTGACCCATTTTGTGAAATACTCAATCACCATGATGATGAACTTGTGTCCACTAGATAAGATTGAGTGAATCTTACTTACCAAATCAAATGCACATTGCTAAAAAAGCCAATATGTGATAGAAGAAATAAGTTCACACCTAGGAGCATGAATCAAGTTGCCATGTAACTAACACTTTGTGCATGACTTGGCATACCAAATAGCATCAACCTGCATAGTCAGCCAATAGTAACTCATCCTAAGAAAATTTTGAGCAAGTGAATCGCCATTAGAGTGTGACCCACAAATGTCATCTTGGACTTTAGCTAACACCTTTTGAGACTCTTCTATCTCTAGGTACCTAAGAAGTCTTTCATCTAGACCCTTCCTATACAAGTCACCATAGAGAAGGGTGCAATGTGAGGCATTACAAAGGAGTTGGGAAATTTTTATTGTACGTGATATTTTTAGGAATAACTTGGTCACACAAGTAGAAAAAGGTGGTGGAATAGAACAAGGATTCGTGGTAAAAAACAATTAAATAGTTGTCAAGGGAGTCATAGGAAGGGCATTATAGTTCTTCCACCAGGAACTCAAAGCATGACTTGTGTTCTTGCAATTATAATATAGATGCTAAAGTGGCCATAGCATCTGCAACCTTGTTTTCAATCCTTAGAATCTATTGGAATGTTACAAAGGTGAAATAATTACTTAGGGTGTCAATCAACTTCTTACAATGTACTAACTTGTCATCCTTATTTTGGTACTCATTATTGATTTGATTAATGACAAGTTGGGAGTCTCCATAGATATGAAATTCTATAATTCTCCATTCAAGAGCTGGTTTATCCCCATTAATCAAAGCCTCATACTCAACTATGTTGTTAGTGCATGGAAACAATAATTTGTAAAACTTTGTGATTATGTAGCCATGAGATGTGATAAAAAAAATATCAACACCAACTCTATTTTGAGTGTATGAGCCATCAAAGAACATCTTCCATGTCCTATTGGTGACATACATAATAGAGATATCTAGAAAATCAATCTACATTGAAGCACTAGTTGTAATTGGGAATTCAACCAGTTGATAAAAAATTTCTTGTCTTTTAATAGATTAATGTTCAAAATATTGAATGTCAAATTATGAAAGAATCATCATCCATTTAGAAAGTTGACCCATAAGCACATCTTTACTTAAGAGATACTTTAAATGATCTATCTTTGTAACCAACTTCATGGTATGTGCAAGAATATAATGTCTGAGTTTTTAGGATGCAAACACTACTACTAGGAAAGCCTTTTCAATGTTGTTATAGTTAAGCTCACAGGCCACCAAGGTGCAACTGATATAACAAACGGATATTTCTTCCCTATTTTCATCTTATTGTGCCAATAAAGCTCCTAGAGAATTTGTTTTAGTTGAGATATAGAGGATCAAAGGTTTCTTTTGAATCAAAGGCATGAGAATATGTGGCTTTTATAGATACTCCTTGATTTTCACAAAGCTCTTCTTACATTCCTCATTCCAAATATAAGAAACAACCTTATGTAGATTCTTATTTAAAGGTTGTGACATATCAAAAAGTTGAGAGATGAACCTACAGATTAATTGAAGGAATCCTTACAGACTCCTTAGTTGACTAATGTTTCTAGGAGGTGGCATGTTGATGATAGATTTGAACTTTTTGGGATTTACATCTATGCCCTTAGTTGAGATGATTTATCCTAGCAATTTTACTGATGTAAAGCCAAAGACACATTTCTTTGGATTGAGCCTAAGTTGAAATTGTTCCATACAATCCAACATCAAACTCAAGTCCAACAAGTGAGTGTTTCTTTGTTTATATTTTTATAGAATGTCATCAACATAATCTTCCATGTTTTTGTGCATCATATCATGAAAGATAGTGGTCATATCCCTTTGATAGGTAGTACCAACATTTTAAAGCCCAAATGACATTACATTCTAGTAGAAGGTTCGCCATGCACAAGTTAAAGTTATTTTCTCTTGGCCTTCAAGAGATATCTTAATTTGATTATACCTGAAGAAATCATCCATTAGGGAGTACATTTGGTAACCCCTAGACATGTCCACTATCATATCAATGTTAAGTAGTGGAAATTAATCCTTTGGGTATGCTTTATTGAGATCCCTAAAATCAGTTCATACACAGATGAATTTGTCATGTTTTGAAATAGGAAAAATATTGGAGATCCATTCTACATAGTCAATAACTTGAATGAAGTTGAGACTTAATGATCTCTTGAGCTCAGCTTTAACTAACAATGAAACATGATGGTGCATTTTTCTAAGCTTTTGTTTGACTAGTTTGAGCTAGGAGCTATGGAGATATGGTGTATGATGAGTTCTATATCTAGAACCGACATTTCAACATAAGTTCATGCAAAATTGATCTTCTTTTTCTTTAAAGAAATCTATACATTGCTCCTTATATTTTTTTGATAGGTATTGAGCCACATGTATTATCTTAGGAGACTCCTCAGTACCTAGATTGATTAGCTATGTCAATTCTATCAAAATTGATGACCTATCTTGAAAATAGCTTGGGAGACTACCAAGAAACTCATCCTTGGGTGCCTCAAAGAGGTTTTTCACCATCAGATACATCTTTATTTTTACAATTTTTAGGTTTAGATATTGCCATAAAGTGGTTTTCAACATCTAATTTTTTTTTTTTCATTTTTCATTTTATTTTATGACTTAGGTACTTCATATCTATCTCTGTCATGTTAGTTGTTGGTACACTAGTGGAAGAAACCATAGGTTCAATAAAATTTAGATAGCAAGAAATCTCATAATCATTTTGGAAGGATGGTAGCTTTGGTCTTTGATGTTGAATGATCAAATCTATGAGATTAGGGTGTATGAGTGAAAGGGAGGTGGAAGCTTCAAGATTGTTGACATGAAAGGAATCATCTCTAGTGATGAGGGAGGTTGAGCCTATAGAGAAAACTCCAAAGGAATCTAAATCAAGAGAAGACCTAGAGAGATGAATGTTATCCACTAAAGAAAATTGCAAGCCAAACTTGTTAGACCCTATACTAGACTCGTTAACTATGTTGGGTTGGCTAACATAGGCATATATTACATCCACTCCCAATTCACAAGAGGCATCTAAAAGAGACTCCTATTCATATTCACTAGAATTGGTTATTTGACTTTGAGCTAGTAGACAAGCAATATTTTTTGTTATTCTACATCTATTAGGGTATTCACTATCAAATTCATTGTATTCATTTTGTCTAGATGTAGAGGCTTCAACATCATTTTGGTAATTATTGGTTCCTCTCTCCAAAGAAGGAAAGTAGATGGTATGAAGTCGTGTTCTTGTGTAGTGATGGTAATAAAGGGTGGATCATAATTTTTTGATTCACTAACCACATGGGCCTTTCTATCAAGCCTTGGCAAGTCATCATCCACCCCAAATCCTAGACTAGCATTATCCTTTATTTTTTGTCCCTTAGTATTGTGTGCTAAAATGTTGTCACACTTCTATGAATCATTACATGTAAGAAAACTCAAGAATGAGCCCTCACAAATCGATTCATAGCTCTCTACTCATAGAGTGCAAGGGTTTGCAATGGAGGCCCTCAGTTTGACCTATTTTTGTGCCCATGCAAGTACACCATGAGATGAGAGATTCAAAGAGGAAAAGCAAGAATGCTAGTCTCCATGATCTTCAAATATGCATGAAAATAAGATCTAATCTATGAAAGCAAAATCTAATCTATAAATGCAAGATCTAAGCTAAAATCCCATAATGGGTGCAAGAGAGAAAAAGACAAGCAAATAGAAGTTATCCACAAAAAAATTTTGTATTCAAACTCCTTCAAAAATTGGTCTTCAAACCTGCAACATAACGATAGAATAATCATGGGTGTCTTCAAACCTGTAGCATAACGATAGCATAATCATGGGTGTCTAACATGAGGAGAGGGCTCTCCCTTATAAAGGAAATTATAGAGGTGAGAGGCTTCTTACAACCAATATGGGATAATAGAGCTTGATCCATGTGAGACAAAATTCCACCAATGAGAAAAGAGGAGTGGTTGAGAAGAAAGTGGTGATCCATGTGAGACAAGATTCCACCAATTAGAAAAGAGGAGTGGTTGAGGAGAAAGTGGAAAGATAAATCCCACTTAGATCACATTTTTAAGTGTAGAGAAATTAAATAAAAAGAATTTATTTTATTTCCTTTTTTCATCAAACGAGATATTTAAGTGGGATTTTTATTTAATTAAAAGGGAGCAAGTTCTTTTTAATTAAATAGAAGATATTTAATTAAATTAAAAGAGAGGTTTTTCTCTTAATTAATTAAATGTGGATGAACTGTTTAATTAAAAGAGAGGTTTTCTTTTAATTAAATGGGGATTTTATTTTATTTAATTAAAAGAGAAGATTTTCTTTTAATTAAATAAGACTTGGAATAAAATGATCAATCTTAGAAATTAAATAAATAGAATTTGATCAAGGAAATTGATTTGAATATATTACAAACCATTGATTCAGAAAATTTGATGAATTGATAAATTGAATAATGGGGGCCCATAGTCTAGGCGACCATTTTTGGGTGCATACAAGTATGACCTAGGGGTTCCACAAGAGCCTTTTTGTCACCATTCAAGGATCCTTGGCCATGATAGACCATTTTCTTCAAAAACTTATAGCCTTTCCCATACCATTTGGGAAAAATTGAAGTAGTAATAGTTGTAATCACCTAATAATGGTCATCTAGATTACTAGCAAGGGTTATGTCTCAAAGGATTTGTTGAGAGCCATTCTTATTGATCAAAACACACCTTTTCACTCTATAGATAGGGATATCTAAGTCAACATTCAAGAATTCCAATTGATAGGATCACTTGAATAGAAGGGTTTAGAGAGTGACACTTTCTGAGTGCACATTTTTGGCACCCACCATGGGGAAAAATACTCTAGTTTTGCTCATAATTTGCATCTTTCCCTACATTTTCTAAATTCTTTCTCCTCTTTCATTATTTTATAGTTGCAAGTATCAAATGATGCTTTCTCAGTATTGTATGACATTTGTTGGCATTGTCTGGTGACACTTTTCTAATAAAAGTATCATACGCCTATAGTGAACTATATCAAACTAGGATAGTAAGTTATATTGCTGGGCTATAGATAGAAATATTGCATGAGGAAAAAATATCATACTACTATACTAAAAAGTATCGTGTGATACTCTTCCAACATAAAAAGTTTCCCTTCCTAAAAATGCTTCTTGTTCTTGTTCTATGATCATTTTTCCAGCTTGTTGTCTATTTGTTGGGTTTTTAGGGTCATTTACAATCTAAAAGAGGTATGCTTATAGATTTTCATGTTATTTAGGACTAACTCATGTTGGACTAATGGTTGTGCTTGTAGGTTTTTCCTTAAAAACTTGCATACTTACCTTAAAAAATGCATGTCAAAGCTTCAAATGTACAAAAGCTACTAATATTTTTTTGGAGGGCTACCTAAAAGCATAAAAACCAAACACATGTTTATATTTATTTTATTTTATGTGTGACATTTTAATAGTTATTTTCATTTTTTAGGCACATAAACTTGTAATTGGGATCCCTTGGTGATAGGAAAGTATGATCTTCATCCTTGTGGTGAATCATAAATCTTGACCCACCTTTAGATTTTGAAAGAAAGAGGATTAATTGAGGTTCTTGGCATATGTGGGGGAAACAATTAAGATAGGAGAGTATGCTCTTCACCCTTGAGATGAATAAAAAATACTAACTCTCAAGAGTGGATCTATTCTATCTTAGTCTAGAATCCTTTAGAGGGCCTTCTCTTGAGAAATCAAAAGGATGACCCAAGTGGGGACAAGATAACCCAATTATTCTAACCCACTATAAACTCAAGGCTATCAAAGACACAAAACCTTGGTAGATTTAGTTCTTATCTTCTCTTAGTGTGAGTACTTGTGGGATTGAGAGCACAAGGAAAATGCTAGGGAAGAACACTTAAGGTGCTCTTGTAGCCATGGGGTCTATTACTTGATATAAGGAAAGGTGTCCGTTAATTGGGTGCAAGAGGAGTATTACAAATGAAAACCCTTTCTTAACACTCTAGGTTAGTAAGTACCTTATCTTTCTACTCAACTTCTTGGTGCAAGGATCAATCCTAGTGGATTTCCCAAATCACCCCAAGATTTTGCACCCACCATTTGTGTCCCCTTGGTTATTCTTATGGCATCTCCATGAAAAAGAAAATATCTCTTATGGGAAACCACTTGGTGTGAGGTAAAGGGGCACTTAGTGTGAGCCAATTTATTGAGTAATGAACCTTGAATCTTAGGTAGATTTCTTGGTAAGTGTTTTCAAATGTCTTGACCTATGTAAACATTCTTACAAATCAAACATCTTGTTAGAATTGATAGAAATATGTTTTAATATCACAAATGCATGTTTGCAAGGTTGCTTTGTCTCTTGTTCAGCTGATTGAGACATGAAAAATACATATAGTGTTTCCAAACCACTTTTTTCTATGATAAAAAATAAGGTCCTATACTATTTACATAACATTTTGGTCTTAAAAAAAACTTGACTGTGAACCTGAAACACAAGTTTTTTTGGTTAAAATTGCTCTTTTTCACAATTCACTAGCACACTATCATATAACTATTAGAGAAATATTTTCCTAAAATTGTATGACTTGACTACTATAAGTTATATCATCTGGCCATAGTGAATTGTATCTCTCTTGTTAAGGAGAAGTATTGCTTGAGAAAAAAGTGTCATTTGATTACTGTAAACTCTATTGTAGATACATTTTGTTGTCCTAATATCACCTAGCTCTTTGAGAAGTATCTCCTAGTTTCTATCACTTCCAAAATAGATTCTAAATTGCATCTTAGCTGATCTAGGAGTGTTGTCACTTCATCCTACCTGAACTTGGTTAAGAGTCTCCATGTTGGGTGCCACTCTAAGTTGAAAAGATGGGTTTAGTCTATCATATGTAACATAAAAATAATCATTAATGGTCACTTGTCAAAACTTGGTTTACTTTTCTATGCTAGCTAATTACTATCAAGATTCTTGCTCACTCTTAGCTCAAGTGACTAGCACCATAAATTCTTGAGAACTCTTGACAAGCCACTCACTTTATTTTATCTTTGACAAGTGATCATTATTGACCCTACACACTTCAAATTTGAAACACTTCTCTCATCCTGTTAAAAAATAAAACACTTCTCTCATCCTATTAAACAAAGACAAAACCTTACATTCTTCTCATGACTAGGTTCCAAGTTGATAAAGGTAGTTGTCCTTTCACCTTCAAAAAATTGGAAACCCCACCTAGGTGCCCTCATGGACAACCTTGTGTAGAAGATCTTGACTCCAATAGAACATATGAAGCTAATATCTAGCATAATTTTCTCTATAGCTTTGAAAACCCATTCAGTACACCCTTTCATACACTTAGGGTTGAAAACAACATCTCGCTCACCATGCATCTTGAGGAGATCAAATGCCACTTAGAAGTACAAGCATGAGAAAATGAAAGATTCAAAGAGGCCATACATGCTAGAGAAAAAACCTATCAACAAGCTGATCTCAATGCTTATATACATAATGACAAAAATAAGAGAGGCTACTAAAACAACCCATTTGATAATATCCCCCTCAGTGAAAATGATGGAAACAATACACCTCCTAGGACTCCTTGAGTCAACAAAAAAGAATTCCCATCACCACCTAGACATTCATAATCACATCATGAAAGTGATGAAAAAATCACTAGTGAAGACATGATGAGATTCCAACAAGATGAGGTCACCCAAAGGTTAATGCTCAAATCCTTGGAACGTAATGAGGACCAATGCTTTCAATATATGACAATGAAGGGATGAATAATTTCTTCAAATTTTGACATGCAAATGATTAAAAAAAAAGAGAACCCACTAAGGCTGAAATCTTGAGAGAGGAAATGGAGGAACTTAGAAAACAACTTGCACAACTACAAGTCTCCAAAGAACAACCTAAAATCTCCTTTGTTGAATTGACATGTGCTCTTCCTTTTGATAGGAGTCTTTATATGCTTCCATTTCCTATGGATATAGAGGTTCCCAAATATGACAAATATGATGGAAATGGTGACCCTAACAATCATGTGAGACACTTATATGCTATTAGCATGGACATTATGCATGAAGACACTTACCTCATGAGGTTTTTTCATAGGATTTTAAGAGGACAAGCCATGGAATGGTTTACAAAATTGATGTCTCCTCTCAAAATGTTTGATGAAATAGCACAACATTTCATTCAATAGTATTCCTATAACATTCAACATCCTACTACTATGTTGGATTTGTGCAACATCAAACAAAAACAAGGAGAACCCTTTGCAACATATCTCCAACAATGGAGATCTCTACATTCTGGATACACTCAACAAGTTCCTGAGACTGAGAAGATTGACATGTTTGTCAATACGCTTGTACTAGAACTTTACTTCAACCTTAGAAAATATTTTTTCACATCCTTAAATGTCATGGTTGAAAGTGCATACTATATTGAGGATGCTACTATCAGAAAATGTGGCATTGTCATGAATAAAGACAAAAATGACAACAAAAATGACAAAGACAAGAACAAACCTTGGAATAAAAACAAATACATTGTCAATGATGGAGTAGTGCATTCTCCTAAGACCAAGGAGTTTTCTTTTTACCTTTCTAATTCCATTTATGCTGTGAAAAAATAAGAGGCTTTGAAGTCTCAAATATCTGAAAAAAATAACAAATTTTCTAAGAAAAGATGTGTTCATACACCAATGGTTGAACCTTATGAAGTGGTTTCGGAGACCTTACTTGAAATTTTTTTTGACACACTTCAAGACGATTCCTGACCCTATGATCCACCCATCAAAACCCCTTGAGGGAGAGAGGACCATGTCTACAGTTATCACAGAAGCAAAGGCCACAACATTGAAAATATCTTTAAGCTCAAAGATGTAATTCAAAATCTCATAAATGCTAGAAAATTTGTCACTGATGGCCTAGTCAAAAACTTTGATCACAAAGATTTCAAAAAACCATTAGCAAAGTATGAAAAAAGAAAATCCTCCAAGGTTAACAATAAAAACCATGATACAAACATCAACTATACATACACTGACTCTAACAACGTTATAAACATGATCAAACTAGTGGAATATCTTTCCATGATGGGTCCTAACTCTAATTGTAATCACACAAAAATGGTCATCTAGACTATGAGCCCCCTTTCTAGGATTTTTGCATAATTTATCTAATTCTTATCCTTGATCAAATCTCCAAAATCCATTTATTTGATTTTATCTTATAGTTTGACCACTTCATCCTAAGTTCATATCTTATTAAAAGAATATGTCCCCCTTTTCATTAAATAAAATTCCCCACTCATCTCTATCCTACATTGCACACACAAAAAAATTTCCCTTATTTAAAAAGAAAAGAAAATATAATTTTGTCCTACATGGAGGACAAAAGTCAACTCTTCATCATGATTGGTGGAAATGCTTGTGCACATGGATCACTCCCACTTTCAAACTCCACCCTTGATCACATGCATCTTTCCTCATGATCTCTACCATCCATTTTTCTTTAAAAGGGCGAGCTCTCTCCTCATTCAAAGATCTTGGTCTCTCATGCTATTGTTATACTACATGTTTTCTTGATGATTTTTGGAGACTTGGAGCATTCTTACATTTTTGCATTTTAACTTAGCTCTCATTCTACTTATATTGTGGCATACTTTTTAGCTTAATCTACTTTATGCTTTAGCTTAGTGCTCTTTGTTAGCTTGCATTTCATTCTAGAATCTTGGATATTGGCACTCTTGCCTCTACTCTTTGAATCTTCCATTTTATGGTGCACCTTGCAAGAGTTTTCATAAGTTAGGTTCATTTGAGAGCCACCATCTCATAGATCTTACACATCATAGATAGGAAGCTATAAGCCGACTCTTGAGACTCTTGCTTCCATGGTTCTCTCAAGAATAATGGTTTATAGAGAAGTGTGACACTTTTTGTACACATATTTTTGGCAACCACCATGGGGCAGAACACTCTAGTATTGCTCCTTGTCTTGCTGTATTTTTTGCATTTTGTCCACACTTTATTTATTTTTACAATTGCACATATCAGATGATAGTTTTCTAGCATTGTATGACATTTTTTTGTACAGTTGTAGGTATCACATGACTTAGGTAGAAATATTGCACAAAGGATAACTATTACATGAGTATACTAAGAAGTATCACATGACATTGTTCCAACAAAAATTATTGCCCCACCTAAAACTGCTTATTGTTTACATGATTTGGTCCATTTTTTCAGTTGTTTCTTGTTGTTTGTTGGATTTGACAGGTCTATGATATGCTGATAGAGGTTTATTTACAGATTTTATGCTATTATAGGACTAACTTGTATGACTATTGGTTGTGCTTATAGGTTTTTGCCTTGAAATGCTTGCATAATTACCTTGAAAAGAATGCATGTTAAAGATTCAAATGTTCAAGGACTACTAACATTTGTTTGCAGGGCTACCCAAAGCATAAAAACCAAACATTATTTTTTTTTTCTTTTATTCCATGTGTGACACTCTACTAGTTGTTTTCATTTCATAGGCACATTAAACTTGTTATTAGGATCCTTTGGTGATAGGAGAATATGCTCTTCACTCTTGTGGTGAATCAGAAATCTTGACTTTCCTTTGGA
This sequence comes from Cupressus sempervirens, assembly GCA_028749045.1. Taxonomy (NCBI): domain Eukaryota; kingdom Viridiplantae; phylum Streptophyta; class Pinopsida; order Cupressales; family Cupressaceae; genus Cupressus; species Cupressus sempervirens. The sequence goes on from CM053790.1 coordinate 376,225,597, forward strand.
TTTCGAAAGTAAGGGAATAAATTGAAAATTTTTGGTATGTTTGGGGGAAATGATCAAGATAGGAGAGTATGTTCTTCACCTGAGTGGTGAATTATAAATCTTAACTCTTGAAAGTAGATCCAATCTATTTTTAGTTAGAATCCTTTAGCGAGCCTACTCTTGGGAAACCAAGAGGAACAATCATAGTGCAGACAAGTGAACTTTGCTATTCTAGCCCACTATAAATCAAGGCTATCAAAGACTTGGTAGATGTAGTCTTTGTCTTCTCTTAGTGTGAGTAGTTGTGGGATTGGGACCATGAGGAAATTGCTAAGAAAGAACACTTAAGTTGCTCTTTTGGTTGCCAGGTTTGTTACCCACCATAAGGTGGGGTGTACCATAATTGGGTGCAAGATCATTATGAATGGAAGCCTTTTCTAAATACTCTAAGTTAGTAACCACCCTATTTTTCTACTCAAATTCTTGGTGCAAGGATCAATCCTAGTGGACTACCTGAATCACCCCAAGATTTTACACTCACCATCTATGTTCCCTTGGTTATGCTTATAAAATTTACTTGTAAAATTCAATATCTCTTATGGGAAACCACTTGGTGTGAGGTGAAGGATCACTTAGCATGGGCCAAGTTGTTGAGTAATGAACCATGAATTTAGCTAGATTTCTTGGCAAGTGTTTTCAAATGTGCTAACCTATGTAAACATTCTCACAAATCAAACATCTTGGTAACTTTGATAGAAGGCCATTCTGATATCACAAATGCATATTGGCAAGGTTGTTTTGACCCTTGATCAAATGTTTGAGACATATTAAATACCCCTACTATTTGCAAACCAATTTTTTCTTTGACACAAATTGAAGTTCTAAATTGTACGATCTAAAAACTACTCGACTATCAAACTAAAACAGAAATTATTTGGAGTCAAAACTTTCCTTTTTCACAATTCACTGGCACACTATCATACCATCTCTAGAGAAATATCATATGATACTTTTTGTCCAAAAAAGTATCACCTACTTAATTTGACTTATATTATGTGGTTATACTAAACTTTATCACCTTGCTTAAGAGAAACTATCACCCATGAGAAAAGTGTCACCTGGTTACTATGAACTTTATTGCATGATACAAATTGTTGTCCTACTATTGCCTAGCTTCTGGAAAAATATCACTTGGGTTATTTTGCTATCAAAGCAGAGTCTATGGTGTGTTTTAACTAATATAGGGTCTTTTTTATTCATTCCTTTCCAAATCTAGACTCAAATCTATATGTTAGGTAATGTCCTAATTTGAAAAGATAAGTCTAGTTCATCAAATGTAAGTCTCAAAATGCCATTGATGATAACTTGTCAAAATCTAGTTATAGTTCTATGCTAGCTATTTGTTACTGAGCTTCTTGCTAGCTCTCTCAGCTTGAGTCACTAGTGTTGTAAATTATTGAACACCCTTGACAAGCCATGTATTTTACTTTGACAAGTGATTATTCTTGATTGTACGAGTTACAAATCTAAAACACTTCTCTCATCCTATTAAGAAAATAAATATTCTTATGTGCCAATCACAACTAGGTTCCAAGTTGGTAATGGTAGTCATCCCTCTTTCACTTTTGTATAATTAAAACCTCCACCTAGACACCGTTACAAACAACCTTGCATGGAAGATCCTAACTCCAATCAAAAGCAAACAACCAACATCTGACATAATCTACTTTACAGCTTTGAAAGCCCACTTGGTACACCCTTTGACATGCCTATGGTGAAGACAACATCTTAAACAACATACATCATGAAGAGATCAAACACCACTTAGAGGAATAAGCATGAGAAAATGAGAGAGTCAAAGAGGCAATATGTGCTAGAGAAAGAACTTATCAACAAGCTAAGCTTAATAATCATACACAAAATGAAGAAAATAGAAGAGTATTAGCATAATCCATTTGATCGCATTCCCCTTGGTGGAAATGATGGCAATAATTGGCTCCAAGGAATCCTAGAGTCAATGTAGAAGCATGCCCATCACCACCTAGATAATCACAATCACATCACAAAAGTGATGATGAGATCACTAGTGATGATGTCATAAGATTTCAACAAGACAAGATTGCTCAAAAAATGATGCTCAAAGCTTTGGAGCAAAATGGGGACCAATACTTCCAATATATGGTAGCAAAGGGATGGAAATTGCCTCAAGATTTTGATGTGCAAAGAATAATAAAAAGGTGAGATCCCACTGAGGCTGAAATCTTGAGAGAAGAAATGCAAGATCTTAGGAAACAACTTGCACAATTTTAAACTTCCAAAGAGCTACCTAAAACTTCATTTGTCAAATAAATATATGCTCTCCCCTTTGATATGAATTTTTACATGCTACCATTTCCTAGGGATATAGAGGTTCCCAAGTACGAAAAATACGATGAAAATGGTGACTCTCATGATAATGTGAGGTGTTTTTATGCTATTAGCATAGATTTCATGCATGAAGACACCTATCTTATACAATTTTTTCCTAAGAGTCTAAGAGGGTAAGCTATAAAGTGGTTTAGAAAATTGACTCCCCCTCTCAAAAAATTTGACAAACTTGCACAACATTTTACCCAATAATACTCCTATATCATTCAACATCCCGCAACTATGCTAGACTTGTGCAACATCAAAAAATAATAAGGAGAACCTTTTGTAAGATACATTCAATGACAGAGATCTCTACATTCTAGGTACCCTCAGTAAGTTCCTCAGGCCAAGAAAATTGACATCTTTGTCAATACACTTGTACCAAATTTTTTTGTTTATCTAAGAAAACATCTGTTCACATTCTTTAATATAATGGTTGAAAGTGCATATCATATTGAGGATTTTGCTATCAAGAAAGGTGGCATTTTCTGAACAAATACAAGATGACAATGGAAATGGAAAGGAAAAAAACAAATCTTGGAAAAAATAAATTATGTTGTCAATGATGGAGTCGTGAACACTCCCAAGACCAAGGAGACTACGTTTGACCTTTCTAATGCCACTTACACTACAAAACACAAGAGGATTTGAAACTACAAATGTCTAACAAGAACATCAGGTTTGCTAAAAAAAGAAATGTGTATACACCAATGGTTGAACCTTACAAAGTGATTTTAAAGACCTTAATTGAAAACAAATTTGTTATACTGCCAAATAATTCTAGCCCCTATGACCCACCCATTAGACCCCTTGGTGGAGAGAGGATCATATTTGTAGTTATCATAGAAGAAAAGGCCAAAATACTAAACATTATTTTAAGCTCAAAGACATTATTCAAGATCTCATAAAGGTTGGTAAAGTTTTCATGGATGACTTCATCAAAAATTCTGACCACAAAGATTTTAAACAACCCTTGCCCAAATATGAGAAATTTGATTCCTCCAAGGCTCTTAAGAAAAACCATGATGCTAAGATCAACTATTCATACACTAACACTGATCATGTTGTAAACATGATTGAGCCTTGAGTATCTCTGCATGATGAATTCTAATTTTGATGAACAAGAAAACTATGATGCCGAGGATGAAAAACCTAAGGTTGTCCTCAAAACAAAAAATTATCAACACCAAAAACATAGGAACACCTAGCCTAAGGTGGTACTTTGAGTGAAAGAATCTTCCTCCTCCTAGAGTGAGCCACTTAACATTGTCAATAGGGGGTAATCTGAAGTTGTTCTAAAAGTTTCTAAAAATCCTAAGAATGCTTCTTAATCCAAATAAGAAACTACCTCAACAATATCCAATTATGACCTTATTAGCTAGCTACAATGACCCCCAACTCATATATCCATCTTTGAGTTGTTAGAATTATCCCCTTTGCACAAGGACATGCTCAAAAAATCCTTGCATTCTACCAACATCCCCATGGATATTAATGTAGAATAATTCCAAGCTATGGTGAACCACATTTCTTCACCTCATTATCTCACCTTTTCTAAAGAAAATGATAGAGCTCTTAGTCATCTGCACAGTCTCACCCTCCATGTTGAAGTCCAAATCTTCTATACTCACATTCATAAACCTTGATAGGCAATGGTGCAGGGTTGAACATCATCTCGTTCGATGATATCCAAAAATTAGGCATGTCTAAATTTTCTATTGACCCTAGGCCTAAGATCACTATCAAATCCTATGATGAGGTTGAAAGACCTTCTAAAGGTCTCATTGTGCTTCCAATCTGAGTTGGTCTAGTTGAAAAAGATGTTATTTTCCAAGTCCTAAAAATACCACTAACATATAATTTTTTATTGGGACAATGTTGGATTCATGACATACAAGTAGTACCTTCTACATAATCATTAGTGCATTAAGTTTCCTTTTAATGATACTAAGATAGTTGTTCCCAGAGACAACTCAATGTTTATCAACATGATATCTACTACAAAAACATTGGTTCCTCATAATCACTCTTCTCATGAGCTAACACCATCTTTTATAGAGTGCAAATAGAAACAAAAAATGATGAGCCTAGGCATAGGTAAATACACTCTAGATTCTATTTCTACCTTACCTATTTCCCTTCAATCTTATGGGAAGCCTTATGCCAAATAGAAGCCTTTAGCTTCTACAATAACCATTTTTACTACTTTTGTTCAATCTTTAGCCCCCCTAAAAGTAGAAAAAGAAGAACAAGCAATCAAGGATTATAAATATAGGGAAGATGAAGATGTGGAGGAAGTCATATTCACTATTCCCATCTCTCCTAAGTGCTATGTAAAAGGATATAAAATTATCACAAACATGGGTTATCAAGGCCATGAGTCCTTAATTGGTAACAAAAAAGCTCTAGTAGAACCCTTAAGTCATACTGAGGGTCACAACACTTGAGGTACTATTGGCCTAGGTTTTGGGCTAGAAGATGGAATCTCAACATTTGATAGAAGAACTCCCATGTCTAGTGAATCAAAGGATGATGATCCACCATTTGTTGCTACTGCTCTACAAGATGAGGATTTCATGCCTCTCACTTCTCCCCTTTGGGGAGAAGAATTAATTATTACCCATAAGGGTGCTGAAGGTTCTACTTCTAGAAAACATGAATCTAACCACAAAGACTTAAATAGAGGAAGGATTTGGCAAAATATTGCTTGCTTAATTGTTGGAACTAGAGTACAAATTTTGGTGAGTATGAATCTGAAAGTCTCTCAGATGCATCTTGTGAATTAGGGGTGGATGTCATTCATGCCCATGCTACCCAACCAAATGTAGTTGAAGAGTCTAGTGTAGGGTTAGGTGAGTTTTGTTTCCAAACTACTTTAGTGGACCACATTGGTCCCTCTAGGTCTATTCTTGATCTGAATTCCTTTGCGATGTTCACTATAGGCTGAACTTCTCATGTCACCATAGATTATTCCTTTTGTATCAACAACATTGAAGCTTCCACATCTCTCTTCTTGATTCACCCTAATCTCATAGATTAGTTAGTTCAACATTAAAGACCTAAAATACCATCTTTCCGAAATGACTATGAAATTGCTTGCTATTGAACCCATGACTTCTTCCACCAATGAACCCATGGTTAACATGACAAAAGTGGATATAAAATACCTCAATCATAAAATTAAAAGAAAAAACAAGCAATTAGATGGTGAAAGCCACTTTGTAGCTGTGTCTAAACCCAAAAAGAGTAAACATAGAGATATATCTAATGGTGAAAACCTCCTCAAGACACCTGAAAATGAGGTTCTTGGTAGTCTACCAAACTATTTCCAAGATAGATCTTTGGTTCTCATTGAACCTACACAACCTATCAACTTGGGTATAGAGGAATCTCCTAAAATTATCCATGTGGCTTAGTCATTCTCAACTAAAAAAAAGAAGAGTTTTGCCAAGTTCTTTCAAGAGAAGAAGATTAGTTTTACATGGAATTACTCAGATACACTAGGAATTGACATAGATCTAATTATGCATCATTTATTCATCTCTTTTTGTGTAAAACCTATGAAACAAAAATTGAGAAAGATGCATCCACATGTAGCCCTCTTAGTCAAAGAAGAATTGGAAAAGCTCTTGAGTGCAAACTACATCAGAGCTATTGATTATGTAGACTGGATTTCCAATATTGTACTCATATCTAATCATGAAAAATCCATTCAAGTCTATATTGATTTTAGATATTTAAACAAAGCATTCCCTAAGGATGAATTTCCACTTCCCAACATGGACATGATAGTGGACATGATGATGGGTAATGAATTGTACTCCTTAAAGGATGCCTTCTTTGGGTATAACCAAATTAAGATTGCTCCTACTGATCAAGAAAAAATAACCTTTACATGTGCACGGAGTACCTTCTATTGGAATGTCATGCCCTTTAGGCTCAAAAATGCTGGTGCTACCTATCAACACACAATGACCACTATCTTCCATGATATGATGCATAAGAATATGGAAGATTATGCCAACAACACACTAGAAAAATCTAAAATAAGAGACTCACATCTTGACAACCTTAGTTTGATATTGGACCATATGGAACAATTTCAATTTAGGCTAAATCCAAAAATGTGTACCTTTGGTGTCACATCTAGAAAATTGCTAGGCTACATTATATCAGTAAAAGGTATTGAGGTTAATTATAAAAAAGTACAAGTAATCATGTAAATGCTTCCATTAAGGAATATCAATCACCTTAGAAGTCTTCAAGGACATCTACAATCAATTAGAAAATTCAGTTCTCAATTGGATGACAAGGCCCAATCTTTCAATAAAAAATTGCATAAAGGCTCTACCTATATCTGGAATGAAGATTATCAACAAAGTCTAGAAAAAATCAAAGTGTACTTGTCTAAACCTCTAGTATTTATGCCACCCATACTAGGAAAATGTTTGATTGTGTATATCTCAGCTAGAGATTCCTCTCAAGGAGCATTATTGGCACAAAGTGACGAGACCAGAAAAACAACATGCTATATACTACACCAGTTGCTCTTTGGTGGCATGTTAAATAAACTAAAACAAAATTGAGAAAGATTTCCTTGCAGTGATCTTTCCCTCTCAAAAAATTATACATTATATGTTGGCACATATAGTTCACTTGATGGCTAAAATTGATCCCCTAAAATACTTGTTAAGTAGAGCTGCACTTACTGGCCACTTGGCTAAATGGATGATTATTCTTTTAGAATTTGACATTTAGTATGTCAAACACAAATATATCAAGGGGTAGGCCATAGTTGACCAATTGGATGATTTTCCATTAGAATATGCAACATCTATGTAGATTGAGTTTCTAGATGCTTCAATTATGTACATCACTGAGAGAACTTGAAAAATGTTCTTTGATGGTTCTCACACACAGAATGAGGCTAGGGTAGGCATCCTATTGATCTCACCTCATGGTTACACAATCCAAAAATCTTACAAGTTCCTATTCCCTTACACTAACAATATTATGGAATACGAGGCCTTAACAAATGAGATTAAAATGGCTCTTGAAAGGAGAATCACAAAATTACACATCTATGGAGATCCCCAACTTGTCATAAATCAAGTGAACAATGAATATCAAACCAAATATGAAAAATTGGTACCTTAAAAGAAGTTGATTGATGCTCTAAGGAACTATTTCATATTCATGACATTCTAGCAAATTCGTAGAGCAAAAAAAAGGTTGCCAATGCTATGGATACTCTAGCATCTATCCTCTAGTTACAAGAACATGAATCATGATTTGTGTTCCTAGTGGAAGAACTACACCATCCTTCCTATGATTCCCCTAATAACCATGTGATCTACATTGTTGTAGGTCATGACTCATCCTACTATTCTCCCATCTTCTCTTACCTCTATGATCAATTTATTCTTGAAACCCTCACGCACAACCAAAAATGCCAACTCCTTCGTAATGCCTCACATTACACTTTGGTCTCTGGTGACTCATATAGGAAGGGTCTAGATAGAATGCTTTTTAGGTTTTTAGAACTAGAAGAGTCCAAAAAGGTACTAGCCAAAGTCCATGATGAAATTTGTGGGGCACATTCTAATGGCCTTTCACTTGCTTGGAAGTTTCTTAGGGTGAGTTATTACTAGCCAACCATGCAAGTTGACGTTGTTCATTAGGCTAAGTCTTGTAAGAAATATCAACTTCATGGCAACTTGATTCATGCTCTAGGATGTGAGCTTATACCCTCTATTACATATTTTCCATTTCAAAAATGGGCCTTTGACTTGGTAGGGATAATTCATCCAAGTTAGTCTAGTGGTCACAAGTTCATTATTACAGCGACTAACTATTTCACCAAATGGGTTGAAGCTATTCCATTATCTAATGCTATAGGAAAACATGTTGCCCTATTTATACTCAACCACATCATTTGTCACTATGGAATTCCTTCATCTTTACTAATAATTGAGGATAATTCAAGAACAAGGACCTCAAACAACTATGCAAGAAATTTAGAATCAAACAACATTGGTCCTCAATATACTATCCTCAAGGGAATGACCAAGCTGAGGCCTCTATTAAGACATTTCTCAAGATCCTACATAGAACAATCCAAAAATTAGGGAAGTACTAACACTTATAAAAATCCAGCACTATGGGCCTACAAAACCACCATACATACTTCTATAGGGGCCACAACCTTTTCTTTAGTCTATGCCTCTAAGGCTTTCCTCCCCTTAGAAGTCGAGATCCCTTCATTTTGAGTCTCCTTAATTTATCTAATGCTTATCCTTGATTGAATCTCCAAAATCTATTTATTTTATTTTATCTTATAGTTTGATAAATTTATCCTAAGTTCATATTTAATTAAAAGAATATGTCCCCCTTTTAATTAAATAAAATTTTCCACTCATCTCTTATCCCAAGTTACACACACAAAAGCATTTTCCTTATTTAAAAAGAAAAGAAAAGACATTTTTGTCCTACATGAGGGACAAAAGTCAACTCTTCATCACAATTGGTAGTAATGCTTATGCACATGGATCACTCCCACTTTCAAACTCCACCCTTGATCACATGCATCTTGCCTCATGATCTCTACCATCCATTTTTTTTTAAAGGGAGGACTCTCTCCTCATTCAAATATCTTAGTCTCTCATGCTATTTTTATGCTATAGGTTTTCTTGGTGATTTTCAAGACTTGGAGCATTCTTGCATTCTTGCATTTTATCTTAGCTCTCATTTTGCTTACATTATAACATACTTTTTAGCTTAATTTACTTTATGTTTAGCTTAGTTGTCTTTTGGAGCTTTCATTTCATTTAGAAAAGCCTACATTTGCATTATAATTTATTCTAAATTCTTGGATATTCGCACTATTGCCTCTACTCTGAATATTCCATTCTATGGTTCACCTTGCAAGAGTTTGCATAAGATAGGTTCATTTAAGAGCATAAAGATTACACTCTTGAGGAAGATCATGTTAATGTTGAACCTTTGTCTTTTGATGCTCCCCTTCTATCTTCTACTTCATCCACTATCCATACATCCCCTAAAGATTCTAAGTCTCTCAAATATTCTACCAGTCCTTCATCCAACAAAGATCCTAATGCTTTTCATGCAGGTCCCTATAGTTATCCTCAAGGGCTACCTCTTAAAGAAACTCAAGCTAACCTTCACTTAACTACAAATACTTTTGATATTGCTAAACCTAAAGAGCCTAATCCTTTATGTGCTATAATTCCTACTTTAGCTAGTTCTTCATCATCTATTCCAAAGTCTTCCATACAATTCCAACATGCTTCTGTCTCCTTAGGAGTGGCTTCATGTCAAGAGGACTCTAAAAATTATAAAGAAAAGAATATAAAGAAATAACAAGATCAAGAACCCCCCATGTCATCAAATTATTTTAACAATGTCTCTAGTCCATTTCATGGTTCTTTTGATCCTCTACGCCCTTCCTCATTCATTCCACCATGTCTTAAGTCTTCTCCTAAGCAAGATCAAGCTATTAATTACATCTATGAGCTTATTGACAAACAAAATAACCTTAATATAGTTGTGCCTTCCAAAGATGATACTTCCATTAAGGCTATTAAAAATAGTGTTGTTACTTCCAATGTTGAGCCTATTGAAAATAAAGAGCAAAACTCTACACTTATGCTATCTAATGATCCTTGTCAAGATCAAAGTCTTCCATCTTCTTGTTCTACCACTCCATGTTCCCTTCCACTTTCTACTCTTCCTAAGTCTTCTCAAGCTTCAAGTACTCCTATAAAAGAAGTTTCTCCTATTCAAGATGTTCATGATCCTATTGAAAACCCTAATGCTCACTCTAAAGATGCTGATATCCTTGATTGTCATATAGATGTTGATGAACTTATTGATTGCCCTTTTGCATCTTCCACATATATCCTTGGACCTCCCCCATCAATACTAAATGCTTCATGTCTTCCTTCCATCTTGGGTCCTTATGTCCCTTCACTTTCCCCTCCCAACTCTCCCAATTCATCATCCATCTTGGGTCCTTACATCCCTCCCTCTCCTATCTTTCTTCAAGATCAATGTAGATGCATATCCTTGAATCCTTTTCATCCACCCACTCACATAAACCAGTCATATCATCCTTCTTCCATAAGTCACAAGTTTTTTGGAAGTAACCTAAATATTCAATACAAGAAAAAGAAGGATTTAAGAATCCATATGAAAAATAAGACCACCATGTCTCCTCTAATCGACATGGGGGCATAAAGTCAAAAGAGATATCTAAGAAAAAAATTATAAGACAAGTAAGGGTTCCTAAATCCATCATTGAAGATGTTATCTCTAAATCATCAAAAAGAAATGAAAAGAGGCCTATGGCTATATGGATTCCAAAGTCTCTCTTGAGAGAGTCTAATGTTGAACAATAATTGAAGTTGGCATTCAAGCTTCCAAAGAATTCCACTTCATCTTCTTCCAAAAGTATTCTTCCATTCCATGTGCCTAAACCATAACCTCTTCTATTTACTCACCATATTCCTTCATATATTTCTTCATTCACATTTTCTCCATCCTCTCACCACCCTTCAAGGTGTGTGTTGACATTGATCTTGCCTTTATTTCCATCTTCCAATGTCACTCACTTTGCATAAAGCCATATCCTCCATTTTTGTCTTCCATCTTCCTTTCCCTATCAACATCTTTGAGCATATCATTTCAAATCCTTTGCATGTCATGGTTTAAACTTTCAAGGAGCATTACCTAAAAAGCTTGACTTCTTAAAAAAAAAATTCAAAATTTTGAAAAAAAAATTGGAAAAAAAAAATGAAAAAATGAAAATTTCAAAAATGTACCTCGGTGAAAACATGGTAATCAAGCACCTTGGTAGCAAAAGTAAAGAGAAATAAATTTGTCCTATGGTGAAAACCAGTCCCTTGTGGCACCTTGGATAAGTACCATGATGAAAACTTGACAATCATGCATCATGTGTAGTTCTTCTACATCTTTCATCCATTTCATCTTCTCTTTTTGATCTTGACAATGTTGACCTATTTACAAACATTTGGCTATCTTGTGAGCTACCTTATGATGATCTTATTTTCATTCCTTTCATATTTATCCTTCAAATCTATTTTCCTCCATTCATTGTAGTCTTTTGCTATCTTTTTCCCATTTACCCCTTTGGTTTTGATCTAATAAAAAAGAGTAAAATACAATGCGATGAAGACTATTGACATGTCTACTCCTTTGGATTGCATCTTTCCCAATTTTACATTATCCTTTTGTGAATTATCTTATATTGGCCTTTCATTTCTTATCCAAATGTGTTTTACATGACAAATTTTCCCTAGCTTGGGTACTGTTGAGGAGTTTTCCCTTGAGGATTTCTTCCCTTTATTTTCCTTCATTCTCTTGTTTTTGATTTCTTCCACTAGCTTGCTAATCACTCTTGTCCTCCACCTTGTTAGACATTGGGACTGCATGATGTTCTCTTGCTTGAGAGTTTGATGTTTGTTCAATCTAGGGGCATTGTATATTATTTGTACATATTTATTGATCCTAAAAAAATCCTAAAAAAATGATATATTGTAAAAATTCTAAAAATTGGAAAATGTCCTAAAAAAATGATCTTAGTGAAAACCTAGCAATAGACACTTTGATGTATCTCCAAAAAAGTTATATATTCCAAAAATACCAAAAAATCTAAAAATTCAAAAAAATAAAAATAGAAAAATTGCCTTGGTGAAAACTTGGAAACTGGCACCTTGGTAAAAAAAATACAATTTTTTACAATAAAAAGTCCTTAAAAAAATTTTAAAAATGAAATCCAAGCGGTGAAAACCTGGAAATGGGTACTACTTGAGGCCTTTGCACCCATGTTTCTTAGTGTGTTTCCTCAAGACTTAGCCTTTCTCCATCATGCCTTGTCCTTGTTGCCTTTGCTTGGAATTGGTCTTTGTCTAGGGGGCATAACTGTGCTAGCTTTGGTCTCTTGGTTGGATTAGTCTTTAGGACACCTCACAACCGATGTTTTTAAACACCATCCCAATTGTATTTTTTTAAATACAACCCTTGACATTGAGTTTTTTTCAACACTTATTGGTTTGGTCTTACCTAGTTTCATCATGTGATCTTACCTATTTGTAGGTATTTGATCCTTATCCTCAAAACTTAGTATCATTTAACAGACTTAAATTTTAAATGCAACACTTAATGCTTGGCTTGTGTCACAATATTTTCTTTGTGTGATGCTTGTTATTGATTTTTGTTGAGTCTCCTTATCTGATAAGTCTCTCCAGGATGGATAGCTAGAGGACTTGGGGCATGAAGCATATTTCTATTTGTTTTCTACTTGTGGGCGTGGTCTTGAAACTCTAGAGTTTCTCTTTTTGTCCCCTTGAAACACTTAAAATATTTGAGGCATCATCCTTGACTATTTTTGCACAACCATTCTTTTGGTCATCCTGGTATCTATGCCTTGATGCAAGCATGGTTTTGCTACATTAAATTGGGTAAGTTAACATCGAAGTCATCTTGACCTTTATATCATTGATGCTTATGTTAGAATCTTTCCACATTTCAATCTGATATAAATCACATTCATATCTTCATAGTTGCACTTGTAACTAGTGATGATTGTGCGATTTTTTGATGTCTGTTAATAATGGCCTGATGATGAAAATAAGTTCCTTTACATTCTCTAATGAATGACAAACACAAAATCCTATGTTATAGTTGCTCTTTTGCAAGTACACCTTTGCATTTTCATGTAGCTTACATTATTAGACTTCATGTTAGTTTGTATTTTTAGGTTGCATTATGAGTTTGAGAGGGTTCTCCCTTCATCTTTCTTGTGGATTTTTAATCAACGGTGGTCATGTTTTGATCTTCATTTCCTTATCTTCTTTCACGATCTCAATCAAAATTTCATCTTAAAAAGTTGATTGATTTTGGAGCATTCTATTTCTTATGAAAATTTTTCTTTCCTTCTTTCTGTTTCTTTTCATCTCTTCCAAACTTCTATCTTCCATTTTCTTTTGCCCCACTTCTTTTCTTCTATTTCAACTTTGGGGCATCATATTTCATGCTTGATGATCTACCTTGGTTATGTGATTCTTATATTTTTCATCTTACATCAAGAACTTTATCTCTTTTTTTTATTTGATCAAATTTATGAATTTTTTGTTTCTCCTCTATCTCATTTTGATTTTGATCATGAGGGGGTAGTACCTATCGACTTCAATCCTTGATTCAATTTTATCAATTTTATTCTTGACTTTTTCAAAGTCAAAATTTATTTGTCCTGATGTGTTCCTGAATCAACCACACATCTGGGTTGTTTTGTGATCCCAAATTGATCTCACACTTCAATTTCTTTCTTTGACTACATGTGTTCCCAAATCGATCATACATTAGTCAAAGAGGGGCAAATGTATGCACCTTAAAATGGTCACCTAGACTATGGGCCCTCATTATTCAATTTATCAATTTATCAAATTTCTTAAATCATTGGTTTGCAATATTTTATTAAATCAATTTAAATCAATTTCCTTGATCAAATTCAATTATTTCATTTCTAAGGTTGATCATTTTATCCTAAGTCTTATTTAATTAAAAGAAAATCTCCCTTTTAATTAAATAAAATAAGTTCCCATTTAATTAAAAAAAAACCTCTTTAAATTACATAATTAATTCACATTTAATTAATTAAGAGAAAAACCCCTCTTTTAATTTAATTAAATATTTCCTATTTAATTAAAAGAACTTGCTCCCTTTCAATTAAATAAATCCCACTTAAAAAAGGAAATTAAATAAATAAATAAAATTAAATAAATCTTTTTTATTTTCTCTACACTTAAATGCACATATCTCTAAGTGGGAGTCCTCTTTTTCCTCTTCCCACTTTCTTCTCAAACACTCCTCTTTTCTCATTGGTGGAATTTTGTCTCACATGGATCAAACTCTATTATCCCATATTGGTTGTGAGAAGCCTCTCACCTCCATATTTTCCTTTATAAGGGGAGCCCTCTCCTCATTTTTGACATCCACAATTATACATCCATTTGTATGCTATTGTTACGCTACAGATTTGGAGAGTGATTTTTGAAGAAGCAGTTTGAATGCTAAAGCTTTTTGTGGAGAACTTCTATCTTCTTGTCTTCTTCTCTCATGCATCCATGGCTTCCATCATGAGGTTTCATCCTTGTATTTGCAAATTAGCTTAGATCCATATTTGTTTTCATAGATTAGTATTGCATTGTTATTACATTTCCTTTCTTGCATTGTTTTGCATTGTTATCATATAGATTAGTTTTCATCTCCATTTGCATGCATTTTGGATCCTTGAATCTCTTGTTTTATGGTGTACTTACATAGGCTCAAACTAGGTCAAACTAAGGGCCTCCATTACAAACCCTTGCACTCTATGAATAAAGAGCTATGAGTCACCATTCAAGACCTCATTCTTGAAAAATCTTGGATCTAATGACTCATATAAGTGTGCTCACATTTTAGGAATACACCACCATCTCATTGATCTTGCACATCATAGATAGGAGACTATAAGAAAACTCTTGAGACTCTCACTTCCATGTTTCTCTCAAGAATAATGGTTTATAGAGGTGTGACACTTCTTATACACACACTAACAAGAAACCCAATTATGATACAGATGATAAAAGGCCCAGGGTTTTCCTAAAAATGTGAAATGCTCAATAATAACATAGGGATAGCTAACCTAAGGTAGTTCTTAGAGTGGCAAAATTTTCTTGCTCGCATGGTGAGCCATGTAATGCTATCAATAGGAGGCTTTAAAAATCATTCTTAAAGTTGTCAATTATCCTAAAAATGATTCATTATCCAAACAAGAAACCACCTCAAGAATCTCCAATTATGGCCTTGTTAGTTAGCTACAACAAACCCTGACAAAAATATCCATCTTTGAATTTTTAAAGCTATATCCTTTGCACAAGGATATTCTTGACAAAGCCTTACACTCTATCAATGTCCTAATAGATATTGACGTAGAGAGGTTTCAAGCTATGTTGAATCACATTTCTTCACCCTGTTATCTCATATTTTTTGAGAAGATGAAAAATATCTAAGTCATCCCCATAATCTTTCCCTCCACATAGAAGTCAAAATCTTCCATGCTCGCATTCGCTGAGTCCTGATAGACAACGGTGTAGGGTTAAAAATTATCTCTTTCAAAGTTATCCAACAACTATACATGTTTGAATTTGCCATCAAACCTAGGCGAAAGATCACCATCAAAGCCTATGATGAGGTCAAAAGACCTTCTAAAGGTCTCATTGTGCTACCAATCGACATTGGTCTCATTGAAAAAGATGTGGTATTCCAAGTTCTAGACATCTCACTTGCATATAATTTTTGCTAGGAAGACATTAGATTCATGATATGCAAGTACTACCATCTACATACCATCAGTGTATAATGTTTCCTTTCAATAGTACTGAGATAGTTATCCTCAAAGACAACTCAATATCCATCACACTATCTATTGCTAAAATACTTGTTCCTCACAATCACTCTTCTCATGAGCTTAAATAATCTTGGATAGAGTGAATTTTTTTTGAAAATGATGAGCCTAAGTATGGGACAGTACACTCTAGATTTTATTTCTACTCTATTGGTTTCTCCTCGATGTTATGGGAAAACTTCTACCAAATTGAAGCCCTCAACTTTTTCTATGACCATTTTTGGCACTTTTGTTCAACCCTCAATTTCCCTAGAAGAAGAAAAAGAAGACTGAGCTATAAAAGATTAGATATATAGGGAAGATGAATATGTGGAGGAAGTCATGGTCACTACTCTTGTCTCTCCTAAGTGTTATGGAAAAGGATATAGATTTCTAAAAAAAATGGGCTGTTAGGACCATGGGTCCATAACTAGTAATGATAAATTTCTCATAGAACCCTTAAGTCATACTGAGGGTCACAAAACTAGAGATATTGCTGGCCTAGGTTTTGGGATAGAAGATGAATTACCAATATTTAATAGAAGATCTCCCATGTCTAGTGAATCAAAGGATGACAAACCATCTTTTTCTACAATTATCCTACAAGAAGAGGATTCTATGCCTCCCACTTTTCTTCTTTGGGGAGAAGAATCAATGATTACCTCCAATGATGTTCAGCCTTCTACTTCTAGACATCATGAACATGATGAATCTGACCATGAAGACTCAAAAAAAGGAAGGATAAGAGAGAATATTGCACACTTGATTTCTAGGAACCAAAGTATAGATTTTAGTGAGTATAAATAGGAAAATCTCTCAAATACATCTCATGAATTAGTAGTGGATGTTATCCATATGTATCTTACCCAATCAGATGTAGTTAAAGAGTCTAGTCTAGGTGTGATGAGTTTGGTTCATAAATTTCTTAGTGGATCATGCCGATCCCTTTAGGTCTATTCCTAATCTAGATGCCTTTGGAACTTTCACTATAGGCTTGACCTCTCATGTCACCATAGATGACTTCTTTTGCATAAACAATCTTGAAGCCTCCACATCCCTCTCATTAATCCATCTCAATCTCATAGATTTGTTTGCTCAAAGACTTGAACTACCATCTTTCCAAAATAACTATGAGATCACTTACTACCTCAACTCTATTAAACCCATGATACTTCCACCAGTGAACCTACAATTAACATGACAAAATTGGATATCAAATACCTTAGTCATAAAAAAATCAAAAGAAAAAAAAAACTTAGATGGAGAAAACCACTTTGTGGTAGTATCTGAACCCAAAAAGAGTAAAAATAAAGATGTATAAAACTTTAAAACTTCTTTGAGTCACCTATAGATGAGGTACTTGGCACTCTATCAAGCTATTTCTATGATAGATCTTCAATTCTCATCGAACCCACATAGCCTATCAACTTGGGTACAAAAGAATTTCCTAAAATCATTCATGTGGTTTAGTCTCTATCAGCTAAAGAAAAGGAGAGCTTTGCCAAGTTCTTTCAAGAAAAGAAAATAAATTTTCCTAGACCTACTTAGATATGCCTAGTCTTGAAACCAATCTAATTATTCACCATCTATATATTTTCGTCAAGCCTGTCAAAGAAAGCTTGAGGAAGATGCACCCATATGTGGCTCTTTTGGTCAAGGAAAAACTTGAAAAACTCCTAATTGCAAACTCAATCAAAGCCATTGATTATGCATAATGGATCTCCAATATTGTACCCATGTCTAAACATGATAAGTCCATTCGAGTGTGCACCAATTTTAGAGACTTAAATAAAGAATGCCCTAAGGATAATTTTCCACTACCTAACATAGACATGATAGTGGATATGAGTGTAGTTTATGAGATGTACTCTTTAATGGACAATTTCTTTGGGTAAAATCAAATCAAAATCACCCCTGGAGATTAGGAAAAAATAGCTTTTACATGTTCACAGGGTACCTTTTGTTGGAATGTTATCCCCTTTGGGCTAAGTAATGTAGGAGCTACCTATCAATGATCCATGACCACCATCTTTCATAACATGATGCAAAAAAACATAAAAGACTATGTTGATGATGCATTGGAAAAATCTAAACAAAGAAATACACACCTTGATGACCTTAGTTTGATATTGGATTGTATGGAACAATTCTATCTTAGGATAAATCCCAAAAATTATGCTTTTGGTGTCACACTAGGAAAATTGTTAGGCTACATCATATCAGAAAAAGGCATTGAATATGATCATAAAAAGGTGAAAGTCATCATGAAAATGCCTCCTCCTAGAAATATCAGTCAATTAAGAAGTCTTTAGGGACGTCTGTAATCAATTAAAAGGTTCATATCTTAGTTGGCTGATAAAGCTCAATCTTTCAATAAAAACTTGCATAAAGGCTCCACATCTATCTAGAATGAAGAGTATCAAAAAATCTTAGATCATATGAAAGGGTATTTGGCTAAACCTCCAGTGTTAATGCCACCTGTCTTAGGAAAACCTTTGATTTTATGCATCTCTACTATAGACTCTTCTCCAAGAGCACTCTTAGCACAAAGTAATGAAACTAGAAAAGAGAATGCTATCTAATGCATCAATTACGCTTTGGTGGCCTATTAGATGAACTACAAAAAAATTGAGAAGGCTTTCCTTGTAGTGGTATTTGCCTCCCAAAAGATTAGACACCATATATTAGCTCACACAGTCCATCTCATTTCTAAAATTGATCCCCTAAAATACTTATTGAGTAAAGATGCACATATCAGCCACCTAGCTAAATGGATGAGGATTCTCTCTACATTTGACATTCAATATGTCGAATGCAAAGCTATCAAGGGGCTAGCCATAGCAAGCCAATTGGATGATTTTCCATTAGAAGATACAACATCTATGCAAATTGAGTTTCTAGATGCTTCCATTATGTATGTCACTAAAATAACTTGGAAGATGTTCTTTGATGGTTCTCACACCAATGGTGGGGTTGGGGTAGACATTTTTTTTATCACACCTCATGGTTACACAATCCCAAAGTCTTACAAACTACTATTACCTTGCACTAAAAATATTACAGAGTATGAGTCTTTAACAAACATGATTAAAATGGCTTTAGAATGGAGGACCACATAGTTGCATAACTATGGAGATTCCCAACTTATCATAAACCATGTCAACAATGAGTATCAAACAAAAGATGACAAGATGGTACCTTATAAGAAGTTGATTGATGCTCTACAAAACTATTTCACATTCTTATCATTTCAACAAATTCCTAGAGTGGAAAATAAGGTTGCAGATGCTTTGGCCACCCTAGCATCTATTCTCAAGTTACAAGAACATGAATTACATTTTGAGTTCCTGGTGGAAGAATTACATCACCCCACTTATGAATCCTTTGATAATTATGTGATCTACACCATTTTTGGTCATGATTCATCTCACTTTTCCACCATTTTATCCTATCTGCATGATCAAATCATTCCTAAAAATCTCATGCATAACCAAAAATGCCAACTCCTTCATAATGCCTCACACTACACCTTTATCTTTAGTGACTTGTATAGGAAAGGTCTAGATGAAATGCTCCTTAGGTTTTTAGAACTAGAAGAGTTTGAAAAGGCATTAGTCAAAATGCATGATGACATTTGTGGGGCACATTCTAAGTGCCTTGCACTTTCTTAGAAATTTCTTAGGGTGGGCTGTTATTGGCCAACTATGAAAGCTGACACTGTTAGATATGCTAAATCTTGTAAGAAATGTTAGCTTCATGGTAACTTGATTCATACTCTTGGACATGAGGTTATACCTTCTATTGCATATTGGTCATTTCAGTAATGAGCCTTTGACATGGTAGGAAAGATGCATCCAAGTTTGTCCAATGGTCACAAGTTTATTATCATAGCGATTGAATAATTTTAAAAATGGGTTGAAGCAATACCTTTATCTATTGCTATAGGAAAACATGTTTCCTTATTTATACTCAACCACATTATTTGTCTCTATGACATCCCATCCTTTTTCGTTACTGACAATGGAGGACTATTAAAAAATAAGGACCTAAAACAAGTGTGTAAGAAATTCAAGATCAAACAACATTGGTCCTCAATCTACTATCCCCAAAGGAACAACCAAGCTAAGGCCTCTAATAAAACATTGCTCAAAATCCTATAGAGAATGGTTCACAAATTAGGAAAAGATTAGCATCTACAGACCAATCTAGCACTATGGGCTTACTTGACCATTATTCATACTCCTACATGAGATACACGTTTTTGTTAGTCTATGGTTCTAAGGCTATCTTACACTTAGAAGTTGAGATTCCCTCACTATGAGTCTCCCTACATGGGTTGATAACTGATGAAGATCATAGGGCTATGAGGATACAAGAGCTAGAAACCCTCGATGAGCACTGCAAGGCTTCTTTCGATCATATGAGGTCTTATCAAAAGAGAATGTCTGCTACTTATAATAAGAAAGTTCACCCCCATGAGTTCCAAGAGGGTCAGCTTGTGCTTAGAGAAAACCCCAAACATTAGCAAAATGGAGAGTAGAAAGGGGAATTTGAGGCTAAGTAGTTGTGTCCTTACATTGTAACAACAACATTTGGATTTGGTGCCTATCAACTTTCTACTCCTAAAGGGGAACAACTGGTTGAGCCTATCAATATTCTACATTTGAAGAAATTCTATGCCTAAGGCTCACAACTCAACTATATATATATATATATATATATATATATATATATATATATATATAGTTGTATCCTAAGAAAATCCTAAAAATTAGAAAATGCCTTAAAAAAATGATCATCTTAGTGAAAACCTAGTAATAGGCACTTTGATGTATCACCAAAAAAATCAAAAAATACAAAAAAATACAGTTTTTTTTTGAAAAAAGTCTTAAAAAATATACCAAGTAGTGAAATCTTGGAAATAGGCCCTACCTAAGACCCTCACCTCTATAACACATTTCCTTGCTTGGAATTGGCTCTTGTCCTTATCTTGGGGGCATAAATGCTTAACCTATTGAGGTCTCCTTGTGCATTAGGATTTCTTTGGAAAATCACCAAATATGTTTCTCAACACTTTCCCCTTGACATTGAATGTTTCTCAATAGTTTTTGGATATGCTACCCATAGTCCATGATGTTGTGATATTTCTTACTATCAGATTTAAATCTTGAATAAATGGTTATGTGACATACACACATGCACTTAAACATTAAAATTGCTAAGCTATGATGAGCTTTATCTTTATTTGTGTGTCGTTTATGAAAATTTCTTTGCTAAGTGTTCCCTCCCTAGTAGTCTTTCAAGGATGTCATGGACTAGAAGACTAGGGGCATGGGCCATTTTTTATGTGCTTTCTACTTATGGGTATACTTAGCTAGTCTAAGGTATTTAGAGCATTCATTCTTATGCTACTTGACACGTTGGACCTAAAATGTGTCATCCTTGTCTATTTTTTCAAGACCACAGTTGAGGGTTATCCTGGCACTTATGTCTTGATACATGTGTAATCTTGCTATATTAAATTTAGGGAGTCTAACTACATTAGCCATCTTGATTTACATGTCTTTGATGCTTAGGTTGGGTTCCCAAATTCCTATCTGATATCGATCATATTCATATCCTCATAGTTATACTAATGATGATTTTATGATCTTATGATGTCCTTAATAAATGCCCAATGATGAAATTAGAGTCTAAATGTTTTGCATCCCTTGCAAGTAAACCACTTTGCATATTAGTTTGTATTGTAGGTTTAGTTTAAGATTAGTCTTGCATTTTTGTATATGGGGAGAGCTCTCTCTTAATCTTTTCTTAGACACATCAGCTAACTAATTTCATATATCCTTCAATTGCTTCTTGATCATGTCTTTTACCTCCTTGATCTCTCCCTACTTTTATTTTCTATCTTGTCATCACAAGGGGTTAATCTAAAAATCACATCTGATCTATCCAAGTATTACATTTTCAAAACATAAGCCTACATCATACACATGAGAGCTAAAATATACATGAGAGAGATCCATGAGAACATAAACATGAGTAGAAAATTAGAACATCACATGGAAACATAAACAATGCTGAAACATCCATATACAACATTCATAAAATGAGGCAAGTACACAAAGATATCAATCAAATCCAATATCTCATATATATATAAAATACAATATGGGATCCAAAATCTAGATGAATGTCTCAAAATACATATGATACAACAAAAATGCCACAAGGACATCATCCTATGCTACTCCTAACTCTAGGACTAACTCCTTCCCTCCTATGCTAGTGGTGGTCATGGAGGTGGAGCCTACCTACTATCTGGTGGCTATACAAAACCCTCCAATCTTCTTGCTCACTTTGAATAATCTACCAACCCTTGTCCCGATGGCACCAAACCTTTGTATATTACATAATAGTAAACAACTCATGCCACATGATAGACTAAATCTTTCCTAGCATTATCCCACTCCCTATGGAGCTCATCTCCCCATGCCTACTTGTCTATTAGCTACTAATCTCACATAGCCAAAGAAACTCACTTTGTCTACATCTCTACCTCCAAGGCACAAATCCTAGCATCATAGTCATCCTCCCCTCTATCTCATTCAATAGACTACTTTTTCTATACCTCCACCTACTCTACTCTCCTTCATCTCTATGGATGCTCCTCCTTATCTCTTGAGGCCTAGGCCCATGTCTGTCTCCTCCTCGATTAGGAAGTAATCCTGACCTCCATCCATCTATTGCCTCTGTCTCTACTTTTGCCTCCATATCCTTCATCTCCCCCCTATCCTACTGCCATAGGTAGAGCATACAATCATGTGAACCTAGGAAAAGGATGTCTTTGCATCTCATACAAGTATACCAAGTCCACTCTCCCATCTGTCACCTTCAGATGATAGTCCCAAGATTGATGCATCAAAGATTCTATCTCTCATAAGGCAACCTGATAGTCTAACATGGACAACCAACCATTGCCTCTTCCCCATAGAGCTAGGCATAAGTGGTTATTTCCATTGAGACCCCCTACCATTGACCAAACTGACACCATACTTGGCTGATCATAAAATGCTCCACTATCTCTGAATGTCTTCCAGCTAGTGGTCAGCTATAATGCATGTACTCCAACTTCCATGAGTTGAACCACCTATGACACTGGCAATAAAACTTCTAAAAAAGAAAGATAAGCTCATCTAGAATCTATCAATAGTATTTCATATCCCCACTATGAATCTATGGTATAAACCCTGTGTATCTAAATATGAAGGGCTCATTCTGCTCTCGCAATTGCACTCATGGCTAAATCACTAAAATGTGCTCCCAGACCCATATTTGGGCTAACACTAACCCGTATGTTCACCTTAATTAGTAGACTATCTCATGATGCTCATGATATATATCTACTAGAATCATATGTTTCTCATGCCATCCTCTGGGGCTGCCCAATCAAATCTGCCACCAATCTGCCTGGCCCCTATCAGTAACAAGAGCTTGCATGAACAATGAGCATAGAAGACAAGGAAATGACTACTCATCCCCATACTCATCTATGAGCCTCTCCTAGCTCAAGTGATGGTCCAAAATTGTCACATCCTAGAATATCTACTACATCACAAATTTCCCCTCTATCAATATCTTATCATAATAAACCTATGACATGTATAAATGTCACATCAATATACCTCACAAGGATATCAAAAAGTTAAACAAAAATGAAAAACTGAACATAAAAAATCATTGGATTTTTATAGCATGGTACCCAAAGGATGTGATATACATCCTCCAATGTGATGGTGGCCTCCCTAGTTGGCAAGTGAAAAGTGTTCTGCTCGCTATGCCATCGCTCAGCTAGAGCAATCAACAACCCATGGTTCACCCATATATGGGGCATGTGTGTCACCCACTTCAGTCCCATACTCAATATGGTGACCCTCTCATCATTAGTTAGACAATACAAGATGCACAACACCACCACTTTAGGGGCTCTGATATGAAGAGCAAGAAAAACAATTTGCTAACAACCAGGTCAATCAAACATTGAAACATTACTATTAGCTCAAGAACCTCATAGATCAAGAGAAATAATACTTATAGATAGAAAATTAAGTAGAAAGCTAAAAAAAAGGATGTATGACACTTTTCACTATGTTTAGGCAATACTTTATGCTGATTAAGTATCAAGCCTGGGAAATACTTCATAGGCATATGATACAATCTTTGGGTATAGCTTGGACAATATACCTATGTGAGGTTGTGCGATAATTAATGTTTGAAAAAAAAATCACAAGATATTTCTTCAAGTACATGTGTAATACTTTTAAAGTATCACATGATATTTCTTCAAAAATTGCTAAAACCATAATAAAAGTGCAATAAATGCTCCAAAAAATGACAAAACTTTGATGACTTACCATGGCGTCATACTCAGGTGATTGGTTATGCAACTAGTTGCACTTGAAATAGTGTCTATGAGTTGGAATTCTTACTAAATACATATTCTCTCCCCAAATCACTCAAAAGATCTCAAAACCACAAAAGAGAAATGAATTGAAAATGACCCTTGGACCCCCTTATATAGCCCTCTGACCTCCTTTTGACTCATTTTTCAAACTCCTTGGAATTCCATGAAAATTGCACCCCTAGCTAATTTTGACATCCTCAATCCATTTTCAAGATCTAAATCAAAATCTAAGCTCATTTTGATATTCAAAATTCTACCTTCTTCTATGCAGTTAGCTAACCTTTTGAGGTCTAGTCTTTGAATCTTTGTTGGGGCATCTTCATTTCTCCATGTCTTCACCATTTCTACACTTCACATCTACTTAACTTCAAATTTTTCATGTCTAACCATCTTTCTATTTTATTTTGACATTTTAATCCTTCTTGGTCAACTATGGTCAAATTGGGGCATTCTATCATTTCCTATGGTCACTCTTTGGTTCTAATCTCATATTTTCCATCGAGGAATTTTCTATATCTTCTTTTCTCATATCTAGCTCATTTCTACATTCCCTTTACCTCATTTTGTTTTTGATCCTAAGGGGGCATAAATACTCTATTTTTGTTTGCTACAACTATCTATTTCTTGGGAGCATATGTTTGATAGTTTCACTTCCTCTTGATCTATCTAGTTTTCTTAGTGTTAGTACTCTTCTTGAGTTCTAATATTGTCTCTATCTTATTGTTTAGTACTATTTCTATCAAACTAAACATTCAGGAACCACTATCTCTTTCTGCATTTCATTCTTCAGATTTATATTTCTTTGTCTATTGCTGCCTACTTGGCTTATGTATTCTTTGAGATAATGTGTTCCCAAATTGATCACACATTAGTCAAAGAGGGGAAAATATAATCACCTATAAATGTTCATCTATAATATTAGCCCTCTTCTTAGCATTTTGGTTAAATAAATAAATTATTTTCCTAAGCCAAATTGCTAAAAAATAGTTAATTTGATCATTACCTATAGTTTGACTATATTGTTCAAAGTCCTTATTTGATTAAAAGAACATATCCCCTTTTAATTAAATAAAATACCCCATTCTTATAACCCAATCAATGTGCACACATAAAATCCTTTTTATATTGTACAAATTAAAAGAAAAGTCTTTTTGTCTCATACGAAAAGTCAACTTCTTTTCATTGGTTGACTTGCTCTTACACATGGATCATGCCTAAATTCAACCCACACCCTTGATCATCCATCATCTTGATTTTGATCTCCATCATTTGTGCACCTTTAAAAGGAAGAGCTCTCCCCTTCTTAAAGGATCTAGACTCTTGAGTATTATTATGTTGCAGGTTTATCGGTTGATCTTCTTGAGAGCTTGTGGGGAATTTCTATTTTCTTATCTAATTCTGTCATACCATTTCATGTTATCTTAGATTAATATAGTATGTCTTATCTTTTGTAGCAATCTATCTCATCTAGTTAATTAGCATGGATTTTTAATACTCTCATTTTCTTATTATAGTTACATTGTGCATCTCATGTTAGCTTAGTTCACATTTGCATTACATGACTTGAGAGTTCTTGTGGACACTTTCATTTTTTGTTCTTGTCTTAAGAACCTCCTATTGCATGGTTTACTAGTAAATTTTGTGTCTCAAAGGCTCAACTAAGAGCTATCCTTATTGCTCGAAACACACCTTTGTACTCCATGGATAGGGAGCTCTAAACCAACATTCAAGAATTCCAATTCATGGGATCACTTGAATATAAGGGTTTAGAGAGTGACATTTTTTGAGTGTAAAATAGTAACTTCTTCAACATCCTCCTCTTCTCTATATATTGAGTCTCTTATAGCTTGGTCTTCCTTCTTTTCTTCTAAATGGATGGATGACTAGAGAAAGGTACCAAAGATAGTCATATCAGAAGCTGAGGGCTTCATTTTCTTAGAAGGTTTCCCATAAGATCATGTAGAAACTAAAAATACACCAATAGAGTCTAAAGTATACTCTCCCATACCAAGGCTCATTATTTTTAGTTTATGTTTACATTCAAAAAGGGGATGTTCTAATCTCACAAGAAGAGAAATTATATGGTACCATCATTTTTGTAGTAGTAAGAATGTGAATGGACATGTAGTTATCTCCTAAAATGAAAATCTCTTCACCATTGAATGAAAACTTTATGCTATGGTATGTTGATAGTACAACTTTCATTTCGTGGATCCAGGGACTTCGCAACAAAATATTATATAGAAACAAGATATCTAGGAATTGAATGGCCACATCCTTCTCTAAAGGAACCACATAGATATGTAGCACAATTAGGCCTTTAGAAGATTGTTGATAGTGATTTTTCATCTAGGATCAATGAAAAATTCAAAAATTTCAAGTTGTTGTATTACATTGAAAGAAATAATATTAGCCCAACAGCACTGTATATTTAGACTTGATGAACTTGAGTGTGAAAGATTTGGACTTCAATATGGAGGGCTAGATTGTGTGGATGACTAAGAGACTTGTCATCTTCTTTGGAAAAAGTAAGGTAATAAGGTGAGGAGATATGGTTGACCATAGCTTGGAACCTCTCAACATCAATATCCATGGGAATAGTGGTTTTTTGTAAAGCCTTTTCAAGGATCTCCTTGTGCAAAGGAGACAACTTTAGCAACTCAAAGACAGAAATTTGTGCAGGGGTTTTTTGTAGTTGATTAACAAGGTTGTAACTATATATGGCTAGTGTAGCCACCTATTTGGAGGAAGTGCTATTATTTGAATCATTTGCTAATTTAAGGATAACCTTAGATTTTCCCCTAGTGACAACATTTAGCATCTCACCATGTGTAGAGGATGATTATGCCACCTTAAGTGTCACCCTAGGCATAGTTTCTTTATAGTTTTATTGAGAGTTGCATGTTATCAAGATTAATTTATTCTTTTCATCATCAATATCATAGTTTGACTCCTTGTCAAAATTAGGACCCATTATGTAGATTCTTCCAATGGGTTCCAACATGTTGATGATATTGTCTATGTTGGTATAAGTATAGTTTATCTTAGCATCATGGTTCTTCTTGTTAGCATGAGATGACTCCTCCTTTTCATACTTAGGTAATGATTTCTTAAAGGCTTTGTGATCAGAATTCTTGACTAAGCCATAAATAACAACCTTGTCTCCATCAATGAGGTCTTGGATGACATCCTTAAGCTTGTAATAATTATCAGTGTTGTGTCCCATAATCCTATGATAGTTTCAAAAGTGATCATCTCTTGACCAATTAGGCTTGATAGGTGGGTCATAAGGTCAAGAATTATCAAGTAACATGATAATATTTTAGAAAGAAAGGTCTTTAAAACTACCTCATATGATTCAACCATCAATGTGTAGAGAGCTTTTGAATTAGAGGACTTCTTAGTCTTGTCAAAGGATTGAGACTTTGAAGTCTCTTATTTTTTAGCAGCATAAACAACATTAGACAAATGGAAGTCTAGCTCCTTCATCTTAGGAGAATCTATGACTGCATTATTGACTACGTGCTTATTCTTGTTCCAAGGATTGCCTTTGTCTTTACCATTTACATTGCCATTCTTATCTTTGTTGAGCATGATGTCACCCTTCTTGACAAAAACATCCTTGATATAGTAAGAACTATCAATCATGTCATTTAATGATGTGAATAATTGTTTTCTAATTTCATAATATAGCTCAAGCACAAGCATGTCAACAAAGATGTCAATTTTATTAGTTTAGGAATCTACCGAGGGTACCTAGAGTATAATGATCTCCAACATTGTAGGTATGTAGAAAAGGGTTCACCTTATTTTTTCTTGATATTTCACAAGTCTATCATAGTGATGGGATGTTTTATGTTGTAAGAGTACTAATGAATAAAGTGGTGTGCAAGTTCATCAAATGACTTGAGGGGGGTGACAATTTAGTGAACCATTTCATAGCTTGTCCCCTCAATATTCTAGGAAACAAAATCATGAGATAAGTATCTTCACATATAAAATCCATGGTAGGAGCATATAAGTGTCATACATGATCATGGGGATCACCATTTCCATCATATTTATCATATTTGGGAACCTCTATATCCCTAGGAAATGAGACCATGTAGAGACTCCTATCAAATGGAAGAGTGAATATAGATTTGACCAAAGAAGTATTAGGTTTCTATTTGGCTACTTGCAGTTGAGAAAGTTACTTTTTGAGCTCTTGCATCTCTCCCCTCAATATTTTGACCTCAGTGGGTAGTCTCTTTTGGATGATCCTTTGGATGTTGAAGTCATGAAGGAGTTTCCATCCCCTAGAATTCATATACTAGAAGTATTGATCACCATTTTTTTTCTAAGGATTTTAGCATCAGCCTTTGGGAAAACTCATCTTGTTGGAATCACATAAGATCTTCACTAGAAATTTCATCATTTACCTCACTTTCATGATGTGATTATAAGGCTCTAGGTGGTGATGGATATGCTTCTGTGTGTATTCTCTAAGACCTAGGTGGTGTGTTGTTTGCATCATTTCCACCAACAGGGTTTCTATCAAAAGGATTATTATAGTTACCATGTGCATGTCTATTCATAAATCATGTGCATGAGCACTAGTATCAGCTTGTTAATAAGGCATTTTTCTAGAATCCATGTACCTAGACTCTTCTAATCTTTCCCTATCTAAATGTGCTTGTGCTTCTTCTTGTGCAAAGATTTACTCTATGCAGTGATTCCTCTCTTTAGGATGTTTGGTGAGTAAAATATTAAATGCAGACCTAGAGGTGTCAAAGGGAGTATAAAATAATATATCAAGTCTATAGAGAGGATTGTTCCAAGTGTTAGCCTCTCTTGGCTTATCATGGACAAGTTCTTTCTCATAGGTTTTCCTACAAGGATGTCTAGTTGGAGTTGTCAATTGTTCAAAAGTGAATGAGGGATGACTTCCTTGATCGACTTGAAGCCTAGTCATAACCAAAATGTAAGGGTTAGTCTTTAGCATGGAAAGAAGAATAGCACATTTTTGGGGGAAACTTGTATTGTCACAATGATCACTTATCAAAAGATAATGTAGAGCAAGAGACTTATCAAGAGTGCTCAAGAAATTATAGCACTAATGATTCCATCTAAGAATAAAGAAATAATCTCAATAGAAAGTAGCTAAGATAACAAGGTAAATAGATTTTTGACAAGTGAACGAGAGTGATGTTAAGTTTGCATCCAAGAGACTAGACCATATTTTTGGCTTTAGGCTATACTAGACATGAATATTTTAGACCAGATTGGGGTTGGACTAGGCAAAAATTACCCTAAATTCAACTAAGAGACAATTTAAACTCAATTTTGACAACACCAAGAACTAGGAAATATTTCATATTAAAGTGTGAAATTCTTATTCAACAAATAATATTGTATGATATTTCTCTTAGTATCTAGGTGATACTTCTTGTTCACACATACTTTTAGACAAAGGGTGCGACAAAACTTATAACCATAGTACGATAGAATTTTGTAGTGACAAGCGATACTATCTTATGTGTGAAGTATATATTGATATTTCTTAGGAGGCCATGAAATAAAGGGCCAATGAACTATGCAAAATGCAACTTAATGCCTAACATACCTATATTTTAGTTCAAAATTTTAGGTGTTTCAGACTAGAATGTAGTAGTGAAAAAATAGAACTTCAATTTGCAGCAATAAAAACCATGGTTTGAAAACTGTAGAGGAAATGAACATGTATCAAATAGTTGAAAAAGGGACAAAGAAACCTTGTCAACACAAGAAATTGGGATATCCAAAGAAAAATCCTATGAATGATGATACCATTTTTGATGTTTCAGAATGTTAACACAAGTCTTGTCACATCTGAAAACACATTCCAATAAGAACTACCTAAGGTCACAACTCATTACTCAACTTGGCCTACACTTGATTCCCCCTCACCTCACAAAAAATG
Organism: Cupressus sempervirens; assembly: GCA_028749045.1. Taxonomy (NCBI): domain Eukaryota; kingdom Viridiplantae; phylum Streptophyta; class Pinopsida; order Cupressales; family Cupressaceae; genus Cupressus; species Cupressus sempervirens. Next base: position 376,255,852 of record CM053790.1, read on the forward strand.
ATTTTCCACAATAGATGTTGACTAAAAGGACACAAATGGTGAGTGTAAAATCTTGGGGTGATCTAGGTAGTCCACTAGGATTGATCCTTGCACCAAGATAGCTGGGTTTTACTTGTTCCCATTTTAGGTCATTCCTATTGGAATCTTTCCACCAATAGAAGACCCTTTAAAGGTAATGTATCTTTAGGAGATAGCAACAAAATGGATCCACTCTTGGAGGTCAAGATTTATAATTCACCCAAATGGTGAAGAGCATACTCTCCTATTCCAAGTACTTTTTCTAAGCACACCAAGTAGCTTAATAAAAATTGCTATAAAGTAGAGTATACCACTCACTTTCAAGATCTTGTTGAGCTCTCGTTATGAATAATACTAAATGATAGGAATTCTTACAAAAACCTCTCTTGAAAAGTTGATTTTATGAATCAACTCCAAGGTTTTGAGTTGATATTGTGACCTACTAGAATCCATTCAGTTGAAGATAAATGTGATTATTCACAAGGAGGCCTTTTTTTTTCATTTTGATTTCGGATGAGATGAAAAATCTACATGCTACTTCAAAATAACACACAAAAGAACTATATTTTTGTATTTTTTTATGTTTTTAATGAATGCAATCTAACAATGCAACTCGTATGAATCCCTAATCTAACAAGGGGGTTAGCAAATAAAATAAAAAATCTTGAAAGTAAATAACATGAAACTAAACATTCCTAACAGACATAAGTTACGTGGAATGACATGTCCACAAATTAAGCTTTCAAAGAGATCAATAAATAACAAATGAAAGAAGGAATAATGCTTCCCTAATTCCACTGATGCAATGATCAATGAGAAACTTAATGAGCATATGATTAGTTATGCAGTGAAAATTGTCAATACCATAATAAACACCAGAAATAATGAAATGCACAACCAGAAAAAAAGTAATAAATCTTTGGCTCAATCAAAATTCTATGAAAATAAATCCACAAAACAATGATACATTTAGGAAAAAATTACTACACTCCAAATGCGAGCACCAAAAGCATAATTTAATTGCAAAATAATGGCAAGCCTCATTACATATTACAATGGGGTATTTATAAGAAATCATCTCCTCAATTTGTGTTGAGAGTGAGAGATATTATTCATGCAATAAAATGCTTTTAATCAATAAAATAAGCTAATTATATACAAACTACAATCTAATTGGTGCTAAGTTGGACTCCATCCATATTTTATTCATTAATTGGATGCATGAGCATTTGCATGTTCAAAAACAAAGAATTATGAGAGAAAGAAAGAATGAGAAAGCTTTGAGTCAAAGTGGAAGTGTTTGGGAGTGCCAAAACTAGAATCTGGTCCTTTACTAGGTGTTTTTTAGAGTTAAGCTGCCCTTAGAATGCACTTTCGATGCATGGAAAACTCTATTCTTGGAACTAGCAATTAACTATCAGTGGAACTCCTAAAAATGTCCACATGCAGACCTATAGAGCTATGGACTTGTGCACCTATGGACCTGTGCACCTCAAAATGGTTCAAAATCTCAAAATTTTACTGAGTGCCAAAATTGAAATTCTGGCATCTAGGTTTTGTTTTTCTTCATCCCAAAGTTATGTTTGGATGTTTTCCCTTGAAGTTCTCTATAATTTTGGTAATTTTAGCTGCATTCAATAGATCTAAAGCCTTGTATTTTTCCTTGATCTTTTTCCTATAATTGTCTACCTCAATTTGGGTGTTAGCAAAATCCCCAAGTTTGGTATCCAATTCTAATAAAGCTTCTTCAATCCTGAAGGTTTTCTGGATATCCTCATCATTAGCAGCTTTCATAGAAGTCTTCTTGAAACTTTCCACTACTGCCTTTAAAGGCAACAATTTCTCTTGTTCTTCATCCTTAAAAATCCTTAAACTAGCATCACTATAATACTTCTTTACTTCCAAAATTTGCTCTTGGGCTTGATACTTGAGCCTATGAATCTCTGTGTGTAATGTTTCCATTACTTTATTACTATTCACAATTTTCTCTATCCAATCATTGATCAAATCTAACTCTTTAGTAGTGTACACATCTACCAAAACTCTATACCTTTGTCCCTTTATTGTCTACAAAATTTGTAAGTCCTTACTCCAGGCTCTTACCTCGTCCATAATACTAAAGTCCTACTTCAAACTTGCTACCATTTTATTCACATCCTCTTGTGTAGTGTACAGTAACTTTAGGTTCCCCTGAATTATAAAAATTCCTTTACCCTCAAAAATTTCATGCCACTACTAATAAGCTTCCAAAAATAGATCTATATGTATAACTGCCCCTTCTCTAAGAATGGTATTCAATGTGTCCTCGAGGTGCTTAAGATCAAGAGGACCAATCACTTTGGCTAAATATCCCCTTAGGATCTTGTTCTACCTTTGAAGTGTTCAAAGTTCAACCTCTTCCTACTCCATGCTCCTAAAGACCTTTGATTCCCATGGTCACCATAAATTGGGTTGTATCCCATGTGGGTCTTTCTAGCATCACCTCTTTGAGTTGATAATCTTAGGGACCAAGGCTTTCTACATTTGTGTCTTCAAGAGGGATAGTGACTTGCGCAAATAATTCCTAGTCTCATGTATTGGTGACAAATTCCAATGGTCTTGCCTCATGCAATGAGGACTCAAGTTTATTCAAAATATCTGCCATTTCAAAAATGTCCTCCTCATCAGTGCAAAATTGAGGTTTGGTACTCCTCATTATTTCCTTTTGGAGCCATCTTGGGATTTGCTTAGCTGAAGACCTCCCTCTCAAGGATGAAGGAGTATATTCTGCTACCTTCTTCCCCTTATCACTCCCCGTTAGAGTACTTCCCCTTTGTGTAGGCTCTTCTTCCATGGCCTCTGTTTTAGTGGACCATGCATCTTACACCTCAGTGTCTTGGGAAAGTTGTTGAAAATATTCCAAAATTTTTCACTCCTTTGACACTTCGTCAGTCACCATTTGTTCTAGTTCCTCCTTGTGTGTTGGTTCCTTTTGAACCTATTCCTCTTTTGAACTCTAAGGCAGAGGAGTAATAGAGCCTTTATCCACCATTGTAACTTGTGGTGGAGATGAGGGAATAAAATTGGGACCCTATGAGTCTAGCAGTATCTACATCCAGTCTTCTTGTTGAGGTTCACCTTTAGGGGTATCCCTTATATTATCCCCAACTAGCTCTATTCCCATGGGCATAAAATCAAAATGTAACATTTTGAAAATGTCATCACCTTCTTCACCCTACTCATCCACCCACTATTGTACTTAATCTTCTAAAGAAGAGACCTCCAAGGGTCCTACTAGGGTGGATGGTGACATGCCCATGGTACTTCTTCTCCTTTCTCGCTCTATAGCTCTAGCTAGCTTGGTTATTCTTTATAGGGGTAGCTATTCTTCTTCATCTATCTCCTCTTCTTCTTCCTTCTAGAATGGTCTCAAGAACATACAAAAAAGGCACCATTCTCTTGGTCACCCTTTTCTTTTTCTTCGTTTAGATTTTAATCCTCTTTTATTTTGTGGAGGTAGAAAGGGACACTGGCTCTTCATGCAAAGGAGGAATAGGAATCTATGGACTCTCTCCCTCTTTTGATTGGCTAGGCACAAAGGGAGGCAATTGAGGGTCATCCCAAACTTGAGAAGCACCAATATCCTCGAACCCTTATACACTCTCTTCTTATTGCTAGGGAGGTACTTGCACTTCACCCTATTATGCTTGAGTCCTTTGAGGGGAGGTCCTCTTCCTCTTGTTCTTTCCTTTCCTCTTTGGAGAATGATAGTATCCAACTGGGTAGTCAAGTTGGTATACTATCTTTGGCCTGATGGGAGACTAGGCCGCAAAGGTAGGAATTGTAACTTTCTTCCCTCTAACTTTCTTAGGGCAGGCTTGAGCATGAAAGACCACAATGTTAGGTATTAGATCAAGTTGAAAAGGCTTCTTGATCCAATCCTTAATCATTCTGACTATGTGCCTTTCTCAATGATTAATATCATTGCTCCCCTCCCTATCAACCTCCGCATTCATGATGGGCCTCTCTCCTATTTTGTCTGAGTTGAATAGGGGGTCCAGCAGCTCCCATGGATCCTATTGCCTTATTTCCTTTGAGATGTTCAACTTGAGAGCCTTCTTTGCTAGATACAAAGTCATCCTACAATAGTCCCTTATGTAAACATCGTATTCATTTGTTGCATTCATCCAATGATCTTCAATAGAATCTTCATGGTGGAACTCCTTACCAACTAGACTCTCTACTCTCCTGATATTATCAAAATAGAGCCTAGGGGAATTGTATTCCTCAAGGGGATAATTCTCCCATTCGCACTCAAAGGATGAACTATCTTGCTTCTATTTGACCTAGTATGGTCCAATGACTAGGGGCCACGTGCAATAGGGTCTCCTTTGTCTCTTCACCCTCTCATATACAGACTCAATTTGCCAGGCAATCTTCAATAACACCATTTTATCACTTGGATATCTGGGGAGCTTCTTGGGGTTGATAGAGGCACCAGGTACCTATAGATATGTGAATGTCTTAAATTGGATAAAGTAGGCCCCAAGAGTTGTTATCTATGCTTTTACCTCATCAGATAACCTCTTTGCATAATCACCCTCTATGAATTAGATGACTACAAAAATGAATGAGTCATTCATGATTCTATATTCCTTTCTCTATGCCAAGAGCTTCTTCCTCACTAGCTGAGGGTAGACAATATAGGGCCCAGCATTAGTATCCTGCATACTACCTCTTTTGTACAAACTGGGGTAGTATCCTGCATGCTGCTTCAAGATAACACACAAAAGAACTATATTTTTGTATTTTTTATGTTTTTAATGAATGCAATCTAACAATGCAACTAGTATGAATTCCTACTCTAACAAGGGGGTTAGCAAAGAAAATAACAAATCTTGAAAGTAAATAACATGAAATTGAACATTCCTAATGGACATAAGTTATGGAGAACAACATGCCCACAAATTAAGCTTTCAAAGAGATTGATAAATAACCAATGAAAGAAGGAGAAGTGCTTCCATGATTTTGTAGATGCAATTGTCAATGAGAAACTTAATGAGTGTATGATGTTTCACCCTTTATCAAATCATAAGGCCACATAAAATGCACTCATGCAAGATGAAAAGTTAAGCAAGCACAATTCGATGATTTCTTCTCAAGCTAGTTATGCAGTGGAATTCATCAATACCATAACAAATACTAGAACTAATGAAATTCATAACCAAACACAAAGCAATAAAATTTTGGCTCAATCACAATTCCATGAAAATAAATCCACAAAACAATGGCACATTCAGGCAAGAATTACTACACTCCAAATGCGAGCACCAAAAGCATAATTTTATTGCAAAATAACAGCAGCCCTCATTACATATTACAATGGGGTATTTATAAGAAATAATCTCTTCAATTTGTGTTGAGAGTGAGAGATATTCTTCATGTAATAAAATACTTTTAATTAACAAAATAAGCTAATTATATACAAACTACAATCTAATTGGTGATAAGTAGGACTCCATCCATATTTTATTCATTAATTGGATGCATGAGCCTTTACATGTTAAAAAACAAAGAATTATGAGAGAAAGAAAGAATGAGAAAGCTCCAAGTCAAAGTGGAAGTGTCTGGGAGTGCCAAAACTGGAAGCTAGTCCTTTACTAGGCATTTGTCAGAGTTAAACTACCATCAAAATGTATTTTCAATGCATGGAAAGCTCTATTCTTGGAATTGGCAGTTAACTATCAACAAAACTTCTAAAAATGTGCATATGTGGAGCTACGGACTTATACACCTGCAGACTTGCACACCTATAGAGCTGTGCACCTCAAAATGGTCCAAAATCTCAAATTTTTACTAAGTGTCAAAATTGAAATTTTGGCATCTGGGTTTTGTTCTTCTTCATCCCAAAGTTATGTTTGGATGTTTTCCCTTGAATTTCTCTATAATCTTGGTAATTTTAGCTGCATCTAGTAGATCTAAAGCCTCATATTTTTCCTTGACCTTTTGCCTATAATTGTCTACCTTAATTCAGATGTCAACAAAATCCTCAAGCTTGGTATCCAATTCTAATAAAGCTTCTTCAGTCCTCAAGGCTTGTCAAATATCCTCATCATTAGCAGCTTCCAAAAAAATATTCTTAAAACTTTCCACTAGTACCTGTATAGGCAACAATTTCTCTCATTCTTCATTCTAAAAAATCCTTAAACCAACATTGCTATAATGCTTCTCTACTTCCAAAATTTGCTCTTGGGCTTGATCCTTGAGCCTATGAATCTTCGCGTGTAATGTTTCCATTACTTAATTACTATTTGCAATTTTCTCTATCCAATCATTGATCAAATCTAACTCTTCAATAGTGTACACATCTACCAAAACTCTATACCTTTGCCCCTTTATTGTCTGCAAGATTTGTAAGTCCTTGCTCTAGGCTCTTTTCGTCCATAATACTAAAGTCCTACTTCAAAATCACTACCATTTTATTCATGTTCTCCTATGTAGCATGTAGTAACTTTAGGTTCCCTTGAATTATCAAAATTCCTTTATCCTCAAAAATTTCCCACCACTGCTGACATGCTTTCAAAAATAGATCTACATGTACAGCTACCCCTTCTCTAAGAATGGTATTCAATGTGTCCTCAAGGTGCTCAAGATCAAGAGGACCAACCACTTTAGCTAAATATCTCCTTAGGATCTCATTCTACCTTCGAAGTGTTCAAAATTCAACCTCTTTCTACTCCATGCTCCTAAAAACCTCTTTGATTCCCATGGTCACCATCAATTGGGTTGTATCCCATGTGGGTCTTCCCAGCATCACCTCTTTGAGTTGATAATCTTAGGGACCAAGGCTTTCTACATCTATGTCTTTAGGAGGGACAACCACTTGCACGAACAATTCCTAGTCCTATGTATTGGTGAAAAACTCCAACGGTCTTGCCTCATGTGACAAGGACTCAAGTTTATTCAAAATCTCCACATTTTCAAAAATGTCCTCCTCATTAGTGTGGAATTGAGGTTTGGTACTCCTCATTATTTCCTTTCAGAGCCATCTTGGGATGTACTCAGCCAAAGACCTACCTTTCAAGGATGAAGGAGTGTGTTTTGCTACCTCCTTCCCCTTATCACTCCTCCTTGGAATACTTCTCCTTTGTGGGGGCTCTTCTTTCGTGGCCTCTATTTCAGTGGACCCTATAGCTTGCACCTTAGTGTCTTGGGAAGGTGGTTGAGAATATTCCACCATTTTATCCTCCTTTGACACTTCATCAATCACCATTTGTTCTAGTTCCTCCCTATGTGCTAGTTCCTTTTGAACTTGTTCCTCTTTTGAACTCTGAGGCAAAGGAGTGAAAGAGCCTTTATCTACCACTGTGACTTGTGCTAGAGATGGGGGAATAAGATCAAGAACCTATGAATCTAGTGGCATCTAAGTCCAATCTTCTTGTTGAGGTTCACCTATAGGGGTTTCCCTTATCTTATCCCAAACTAGCTCCATTCTCACAGGCATAAAATCAAAATCTGACATTTTAAAAATGTCTTCACCTTCTTCACCCTACTCATCCACCACTATTGTACTTCATCTTTCAAAAAAGAGACCTCCAAGGGTCCTACTGGGGTGGATGGTGACATGCCTATGGTACATCTTCTCCTTTCTTTCTCTATAGCTTTGGATAGCCTAGTTCTTCTCTATAGGGGTAGTTCTTCTTCTTCATGTATCTCCTCTTCTTCTTCCTCTTCTTATTTCAAAATGGTCTTGGGAATAGATGAAAAATGCACCATACTCTTGGTCACCATTTACCTTTTCTTTATTCAAATTTTAATCCTCTTTTGTTTTGTGGAGGCTGAAGGGGACACTGGCTCTTCTTGTGAAGGAGAAATAGGAACCTGCTGACTCTTTCCCTCTTCTGATTGGCTAGGTACAAAGGGAGGCAATTAAGGGTCATCCTAGACTTGAGAAGTACCAATATCCTTAGATCCTTATACACTCTCTTCCTATTGCTGGGGAGGTGCTTGCGCTTCACCTTATTTTATTTGAATCCTCTAAGGGGAGGTCCTCTTCCTCTTGTTCTTTCCTTTCCTCTCTGGGGGATGATAGTATCGAACTGGGTGGTCAAGTTTGTATATCATCTCTAGCCTGATGGGAGACTAGGCCACAAAGGTAGAAATTATAACTTTCCTCCCTCTACCTTTCTCAGAGTGGGCTTGATTGTGAAAGACCATAGTGTCAAGTATCAGATCAAGTTGAAAAGGCTTCTTGATCCAATCCTTAGTCATTTTGACTATGTTTCTTGCCCGATGATTAATATCATTGCTCTCCTCCCTATCAACCTCAACATTCATCATGGGCCTCTCTTCTATTTTGTCCAAGTTAAACAAGGGGTCTAGTAGCTCCTATGAATCTTGTTGCCTTATTTCCTCTAGGATGTTCAGCTTGAGAGACTTCTTTGCTAGATACAAAGATATCCTACAATAGTCCCTTGTGTAGACATCATAGTAATTTTTTGTGTTCATCCAATGATCTTCAATAACATCTTCATGGTGGAACTCCTTACCAGCTAGACTCTCCACTCTCTCAATATTATTAAAATAGAGCCTAAGGGAATTGTATTCCTCAAGGGGATATTTCTCTCATTCCCAATCAAAGAATATATTATCTTGCTTCCATTTGACCTAGTATGGCCAATGACTAGGGCCATGTCCAACATGGTCTCCTTTGTCTCTTCACCCTCTCATACAGAGATTCAATCTATCAGGAAATCTTCAATAACACCAGTTTGTCACTTGGATATCTGAGGAGCTTCTTGAGGTTGACAGAGGCACCAGCTACCTATAGATACATGAATGTCTTAAATTGGATAAAGAGGGCCCTGAGAGTTGTTATCTATGGTTTTGCCTCATCAGATAACCTCTTTACATAATCACCCTCTATGAATCAGATGACCATGAAAATGAATGTGGCATTCACAATTTTTTATTCCTTATTTTACACTGAGAGCTTCTTCCTCACCAACTAAGGGTAGACAATATAGGGCTAGGTGTTAGGATCCTACATACTGCCTCTTTTATACAAATTGGGGTAGTTTGTCACCCTTGTTGTAAGAAGAAAAACCATGTAAGAAGTCATATGGAACTTCTTCTTATCTTTAACTACCCCCAATTTCTCACATAAGTTCTCACTCAAGGTTGTGGCCCAGTCGAGTGACATCCTTTCCATCTTGACTATTTCAATGAAATTAACCATGAGAGTGCTGAGATAGCTAGCTACTGGTAAACCCATGACTCTGCTCAAAAGGATGATGGAATAGCCAATATCTTCCTTCATGTATCCCCTAGTCATATCCACTTTTCCTATGACCCTACCCACAGGAGTTTTCTCAATGGCATATGAGGATTGGATGATTTTAGATGCTTCTTTTAGGTGCTCCTTGTACCATTTCTCTACTACTTCATAAGAGAGTCTAATGAATCGATCTACCCTTGGGAGGTGGAAGACACTCTCAATGTTGTCAAGTTGGAGGTCAAGGACCACTTCTCTAGTTACACTCTTAACCACTCTTTCTTTAGAAACAAAATGTTGAGCCAATGTCATGATCAATTTTGCTGATTGCACTAATACTAGATGTGAAGCTGCGCTTGCCAATCTGAAATGGATCAAGGTGGATACTAAGGTAGATCTTTCTATGGGTTTATTGTAGATTTTTAGGAACTCTCCCAACTCTATATGCCCTAAATTGGTATTTTTGATTTCTACATAGTCGTCTTGAAACCTCAACTTCGATGGCACGGCTTGGAATTTGAACACAATGGGCTTTGGTACCATTTTCTCTCCAGATGTGGATGCCATTTAACCTACATGACACAAAAAAAGTAGTTTATTAACTCGTAATAAATATTTTTTTAAAAATACAAAAGAAAATTTAATTCCTCTTTTATTTAATGGAAAATAAACAAGGTGTGCTCTTTTTATTTATTATATATTTTTTGGTTTTTAGGTTTTTAGGCGAGGTGAGCAACACAGTGTGTGTAGGTAAGCGATGCGGTGTGCATGTTGACAGCAGTGCATTGGGCTTATAGGTGCACGTGTAGTAGTGTGAACACATGGTGTGCAGTGTGGATGCACATAGTGGTGCAACAAATGAATGATGCAAGGCACATCAAGTGAACAACATGGGGTGCAACAAGTGAATGGCATAGGGCACAAGTTATGGTGAATGCACCTATTTTGAGGTGTGAGAGCACAAGTTTGAAGCCAAAAAATGACAATGAAAAGGTGAAAGGTTTTTGGGGGAGGTAATGGTTTTTATAACCCCACCCACCCACGGGGTGCGTGGCATGAATTGCATGTAGTGCAACGAGTGTGTGTCGATGGCACGATGAAGTGTTTGGAGCATGGCGCAGTGAGTGTTTTGGCATGCAGAGCATGAAGTAGTGTTTGGCGCATGGTGTGAATGCTACATAGGTGCGAGCATCGTGGATCAGCGCAAAGCATCACGCAATGGGTGCAAAGCTCATGCACATGTATTGTGCTCACCTTATTTGTTGTCCAGAGTGTGCTCACATATGCAAAATATTTGAAAAGAATAATGGTTTTCGAAGGTTGGGGGGGGCGGGGGGGGCTTTATAGCCATGCACAAGTGCGTAGGTGCGTGTCATGTACCACCATGGGTGGTGTGCACCCCGTGCATATGTGTTGTGCATGGGTGCATTATTAAATTTATATATATATCTATTGATTTTTTCAATTTATTTGTTTATTTTTATTTTTTTGCATTTTGAATTTTGAATTTTATAAATTTAATATTTTTTCAGATTTTACATTTTTATGTCCTTTTCAATTTATTTTGATTTTTTTCTAATTTTTACGATTCTTACTTTTTGACTCTCTAGCATTTCTTGGATCCCAAACTATGAGTTTGAGGACTTGAAAAAAAGTAGGGGGTTCCCATTCTTAGTAGAGAATGGGGCATGTGTTGTGGAACCACAAGAGATCTAAGAGTGGGTCAAGATTTTTGATGCACCTCAAGGGTGAAGAGTATACTTTCCTGCCACCAAAAGACCCTACTCACAAGTTTTATGTTCTTATGGAAAATAACTAGTATATTGCTACAGACAAAATGAAATAAACACAAGTACGCTTGGTTATTTATTTTTGCTTTGGGAAGCCCTACAAAAAAGAATTAGTAGCCATTTTAGCATAAGGTCTTTGGCATGCATTCTTTTATAACAATTTGCAAGCAATTTTTAGGCAACCCTACAAAATAGATGCATTAGTTCATCAAGGGGTTAGCCCAAAAAAAAAAAAAGCCTTGCAAAAGACCTTTGTTAGACAACAAATAACTCTGAGAAATCTAAAAAATTGAATGTTCAATACTCAAAATTTGATCAAATACCCTAGATAGTGAACAATTTTAGATAGGATGATACTTTTTATCGATAGAGTATTCTATAATACTTCTTTCTATACATTAGTGATACTCTATATAATACCCATGTGATAGAATTCAAAACTATAATGTGAGAGTTCTTGAAAGGGAGTACAATACTTTAACTAGTAAAGTATCACACTATAGTAGAAGAAATTATCATATGATATTGATAAAATATTGTATGATAATTTTTTTTGGAAAATAAAAAAGTAAAGAAAAGCAAGCTAAAATGCATGATTAAATGCAATCAAAGAGGAAAAACGACAACATTCTGCCCCATGGTGGGTGCCAAAAATGTACACTAGAATTTGGGCACTTCTCTAAACCATTCTATCCAAGGTATCTCATAGATTGGAAGGCTTGGATTGTGGCTTAGAGCTCCCTAGTCATGGAGTACAAAGGCACACAAACAAGCATGAAAATAACTCTTGGGTGAGCTTTAGAAATGCAACCCTTTCTAGTAAACCATGGAATGGGATATTCTTTAGACAAGTGCAAGAGTGATAATGTCAAAGAACTCTCAAAGGATGCAATGCGAATGCTACTATTCTAGAATGAGATGAAAATATGCAACTAAGTTAAGAACATGAGAGTGTTACAACCATACTAATTAAACTAAGTAAGCTAATTGCAAGAAGGAAACTAAGCGAATGAAAATGAACTAAACTATTATGAGTATGCAAGAATATGAAGAGAGAAGATAGAAGTTCTCCTCAAAATTTCCCAAGTAAACCTATGAGAAAACCTACAGCATAACATTAGCTCAAAAATAGAATCCTTAGAGAAGGAGAGAGCTCTCCCTTGTAAGGGTGTATGGATAGTTGAGATCAAGATCAAGTTGTGAATGATAAAGGGTGGGGGTTGAATTTTGATATGATCTATGTGCACATTCATTTCCTCCAATAGAAATGAGTTGAATCTTCATATGAGACAATGTCTTTTTCTTTTAATTTGAAAATAGGAGAAATGACTTGTGTGCGCAACTTAGGAATATGTGGGAAAGGGGTCTTTTATTTATTTAATAGGGGACATGTTCATTTAATCAAATATGGACTTAGGATATTATAGTCAAACTGTAGGTTATTTTTAAATAAATTATTTTTTAATGATTTAATCTAGGTAAATAATTAAATAATTTAGCCAAAATGTTGAGAAGGGGGCTAATAGTCTAGATTACAACTTAATCCTTATCTTTGAAACTTCATAAATAATCCTTATTTCCATCAAATGTCAACCTTAGATTAAATATTTTCTTAAAATGTTTTTTTCTTTTCATGCTCAGTTAACATTACGTCTTGCTCGATCAACACTAGACTTGGTTAACACTAAAATTTCTTAGTTGATACTACAATTCTTTTATTTCTTCATCAGGTTCTTGATGACAAATATAGTAGCTCTATTAATGCTATGGTTCTTCATTCACCAACTAAATTATCTTTCTTATACTTGTTCTCAACATTTAATCAAATCATTTAAAATAATCGAACCAACATTATAATGTCAGAGTCTAACTCATTCAATTTCCCACTGAATACCATACACTTCTCAACTCTTACATCATCATTACACTCTCTTCAAATCCTCTTTATCACTCAAATGATATGGAACTCTACTAAATTAGCATAATGTCTAACTAACTAAGGCTTGACATCTATGATAACATAACAACTGATATGATTCTTTCACAGACATCAACAACATTATCTGTTGGGGATAACAAATTGAGTCTCCTTTCATATGTAATGATTCTTTGTGATGCATGTGATTTCTTGTAGATGCAAAAAGAGGTGCGTAGGCTTCTATTTATACTATTCTATAGGTTTAAAAATAAAGCAAGCCAATAGGGTGACCCAGTTTTGGAAATTAACTCCTTGAGAAAAAACTAGCCTCAGGACCCAAAATACTATAATTAGCTACATGTGAATTAGTTATTAATTCAATTTAATTCCATTTTATCTTCCCTGATGAAGTCCTTAGTTTTCTTAGTTTCCACATTACTTTACTACATTAAAAAATATTTTCTTGAATATTCAAAGTATCATTATTTCATATACATATTTTTGGTTTTTTTTTTTTTTTACATATAGTGAAGGAAACATCTATAGGATACATATAAGATATTAAATGCATGGTGTGATCCTTGTTTTCTTCTTGTATATATAGGGAATCATCTTCTTTAGCAATGCTATAAAATTTATCTAGAAACCATTATAAAGTTTCCTCCCATGATTAGATACTTTGAGGAGGTAAAAAACTAAAATAAATATTTTCATTATATTTTAAAAATCTTTAAAAAATTTAATATACACATCCTCTACAGAGACATGACAATATTCAATAAACTTATACAATTCTTACAAATGTTCAACTATTGATTCCAATCCATCTTCACTTAGAACATATTATTTTATCTCAAGAAGAAAACATTTCTAACCTCTAGAAATATTATTAAAATTATATGGTTCATGTTTTTTGATAAGATATATTTATCGTTGTGTGTATTATTGTGGTTGTAACTTAAAACAAAAGATATTTCAATGTATATATATCTTGGTACATACTAGATACTTGAATTTTTAGTCCAAGGACTAACTGATAGAGTTACTAGTGTATGTAGTTATGACTAAGTTTTCATTTATGTCAAGATGAATATGGAGCATAAATTGGTATGATGCTAGGACTAGTGAGCATGTATGCACAACTCTAGTTCACAAGGGTGATCAGGGAAATAAGAAGGATAAGCCAAGTAGAGGTAGTAATAAAGAACATCCACCTAGATGGAGTCATGCAAAGTGAGTAAGCATATGCCAAATTATGTCAAGTATGCAAAAAAGGTGGTGTGATTGATAGTCATGAAGAAAGGTTAAGCTAAGTTAGTAAGAGAAATCTTATGATAAGAAACCTATAACTACCATATCAAAAAGCAAGTAGAATGCACTCATTATTGCATTTAACGGTGATGGTATTGTCACATTGAGGATTAAAAAAAAGAATTCAAATTTAAATTCTTTATAGTAGAGAAAGAAATTGAAGTAACAAAACATCTATGAATTTTTTTTGTACATGATATATTTGACATGAATGATGCATGGTAGTAGTAGGAGAACAAGATAGTTATAGGATTGAGAATTAAAATTTGAATTTATGGATTAGGGTTTTATAGAGAATGTAAAGACTATGTAAGAAAATATTGCTTCAAGGAAAAAGGTTAGATTGCAAAGTGAATAGTAAAAGAGTCAAAAATTATATATAAGCTTAATCTCAAGGTGAGAAGTATGAGATTGAGAAGTTACAAACAAAGTATAAAAGATAGTGTGTTAAAGAGAAGCCAATGTGCCTAATCAAAACACGTAATAGAGCATGTAATAGCTAGTAGAAATAAGTATGTAAGAGATCATGCTTGAGTTCTAGAGCTAAGGGAGAGTAGAGAAAATTTATAGACACATCCAAGGAGTATAAAAGAGATTTATATACAATCTAAGTAAAGTATCTATTCTTATTATGTCATTTCTTCTTTTATTTTTCAATCACCACAATAAAATGTCTAGTTGAGGGTGGAATTTAACATGTTCTTTGTATTAAATCCTCTATTAGGGTGATACATTAGTTTTTGTTCAAAATTCCTTTAACTAGGCTTCTCTTAACTGTACAAGAAAT
Source organism: Cupressus sempervirens (assembly GCA_028749045.1). Taxonomy (NCBI): domain Eukaryota; kingdom Viridiplantae; phylum Streptophyta; class Pinopsida; order Cupressales; family Cupressaceae; genus Cupressus; species Cupressus sempervirens. The sequence continues at coordinate 376,270,929 of CM053790.1, forward strand.
TCATAGGCCTTATCTAAATCCCTTAACCAGGTGGAACCTAACAATGTCCTAGTAATAATCTAATAGTGATAAGCTCTTGACCAAGAAAACTTTAAGAGAGTACAAAATTTGTGAGGATTATCTCACGTACTATGGTTTTAACCCTAGCTTGGTCTCTATGAGACAAATACTTGTGTTTTTTAATGCTATGTTTGTCTCCATTGTTTTTTCTTAAACCTAATTGGTTAATTTATAGATATCATTAAAAAGTAGACTTGTGTAAAGATAGACATGTATGAAAATTTGAAGTTATCTAGGATATACTAATTCACCCTCCACCCCCAAGTATATTCATCTTTTTATGGACCAATAATTGATATCAGAGCCTAGGACCTCTGAAGTAAGGAATATAACAACTTGAGTTAAAATATCTAAATGTTAAAAAGAGAACCACCAAATTTTTCAAAGGAAAACTACAACTCATGGTGTAGAAAAATGAGGTTGTATCTAAGAACTCTTGGAGATGCATACTAGAGCCATGTGGAGATAAAATATGTTGAACTTCTATCTCTACTCAATAGAGAAAAGATAAAGGACAAAGATAATCTTATAACCATGATAGATGTACTAGTCAATACTCTATCTTATATTAAATAAAAGGAGGTAGAGGAATAAGAAATAAAATATGAGATGTAGGAAAAACATAAGATCATTTATGGTGGTGATAAGTATGTTCAGATGGCTAAAGTTGATAACCTAAGAGGAAAGTATGATGAGATAAAAATCCAAGAAGAAGAAGACATCAAAACCTATAGAAAAAGGGTGAAGGATGCAATGCTAGCTATCTAGGGGAACACTGCATGAATATGATGTAGTGACTAAGATACTAAGAACCTTGCTACCCAAGTATGCCATAAGGGTATAAACCATTCAAGAACTGAGATTGATAGAAAAAATGGAGGTATCTCTTGATGCCTTGATAAGAAAGTTTACTACATTTGAACTCAATTTTTTTGACAAAAGTCAACCTAAGGTTGAGTCTATATTCCAACCCTTAGTTACACCTATTGAAATCAAGAGGTAAAATGGGGAAGAAAGAACTTATAGATATAGAAGAGACATGGAAAGTCTTTACACTAAATAAGCTGAACAAGAAGAGCTAGAGGGTCCATTCACAAAAAAATGACGAGAGGAAAAAAAAAGTACAAAACTAATCTTCCATTCAAATGTTTTATTTTTAAAAAGGAAGGAAAGTATGATGCTAGATGTACAAATCTAGTTAACATGACCAAGATTCAAGGGAAAGGAGAAGTGATGCTATATTATTGAGGAGGGTGTGACTAATAGTAATGAATAGTTAACTAGTGTAAATGATGAAGATGAGGATGAAATATCCTTTGTTACTAGAACATAAGAAATGGTGGAGAGATCCCTCATAATGAGCATCATTAACAATAAGAATTGGATAATCAATAACAATTTCTCTCATCGCATGTATGGAGATAGCAACAAATTCCATGAGGTGGAGGCCTACAATGTAGGAATGGTGAAGTTCACAAATAATGCACCATGCAATTTAATAGGAAAGTTTACCATGGCCCTAAATGAATCCACTAACTATGAAGATGTATATCTATTGGAATGCATCAAATATAATATATTGAGTGTAGCTCAATTAATGGATAGAGGTTATAAGTTTGAATTTAACCAATGGTCTTGTAGAATCTTTGACAAGACAAGTAGACTATTGGCTATGGGAGAACAAAATAAAGATAACCTATTCTAGCTCAAAATTTATAAGAATAAATTCTTATTAGCTAAGAATTATATTAGTTGGTTATGACATAAAAGGTTATGTCATGCAAGATTTGAAAGCATTGTTAAGGTAGGGAAGAATAAATGTCTAAGAGGATTGTACCTATTACTAAACTTGACAATGTAATGTGTAAATACTATCAACTAGGAAATTTCTCTAGTTCTAGTTTTTCTAGAAAATTATTTACCTCTAAATATAACATAGAGTTACTGCATACTAAGTACTCACCCTCAGTGAGTTATTTCAAAGTGTTTGGAAGCAAGTACTACATCAAACAATATGAATACAAAGGAAATTTTCAACCAAAGTGTGGTAAGGATATATTTTTGGAATACTCAAATAAGAGAAAAGCATACCAATGTTTGAACCTCTAGATGAAAAAATTTGTAGAATCTTCTAGTGTAAAAGTAGAAGATTTGTTTGAGAATAACAAAGCATTTGTAAGGGAGAACTAGGAGACTGAAAACAATTTTTATACACTCCACTAGTTGAATTAGGGATAGAGGCACCCATAGAAGCAACACAAGGACAAGTGCCAATACAAGAAGAAGTAGTTCAACCTAAAGAACTAAGGGTGGAAGCACCTGAATGAGAACTTATGTTAGCCAAGTATGTGAGAAGAAACCATCTAGTTGATCAAATCATTTGAGACAAAGATGTTGGAGTGATGATGATGAAAAATGTGAGAGAGATAGTATGTTTACTCTCACACATGGATCCCAAAACCACAATGGAAGTACTTAAGGACAAAGAGTGGAAAAAGGTCATGAAAGAAGAAATTTATCAAATAATAAAGAATGACACATGCACCTTGGTAACCCAACCAAAGGAAAAAAATGCCCTTGGAAAAAATGGGTATTTATATACAAAATGAATGAGGATGGAGAAGTGGTGGAGGACAAGGCCGAAATTGTCTACAAGGGATTACACAAGAACATGACATAGACTATGGAGATACCATTGCATCAATGGCCAAAATGTAGGGAGTGATAATAATCCTAGCCTTTTCAACGTAAAATCACTTCAAGGTATATCAGATGGATGTAAAACCTACATTCCTAAATGGATTTTTGGAGTAAGAAGTGTATATTGAACAACCATAAGGGTTTAACAATGAAGAAGGAAAGAACAAAGTGTAAAAATTGAAGAAAGTCTTGTATGGATTGAAATAGGCACTAAGAGCATGGTATGAGAAGCTACACTCATACTTGATACAAATTGACTTTGTAAGAATAAGAGATAATAGTAACATCTACTTCAAGAAGGAAACAAGAGTTGGTTTAATGATTGCAGAAATATTCATGCATGATATCATCTTTGGAGGGGATGATAAGATGAGCATGAATTTGCTAAAGAAATAAGAGAGAATTAAAAATATTTATGATTAGGGAGGTCAAGTTCTTCATTGGACTTAAACTATCCCAAATGATAGTAGGAATATTCATAGGGAAAATAAAGTATGTGAGAAAATTATAAAGATATTTGGTATGGAAGAATTTAAGATGGTAGACACCTCAATGGTGACTAGTTGCAAACTATAAAAGGAATATGAGAGCTCCAAATTGAATGAATCTCTTTACTGATCTATGATTGGTAAATTATAGTATGTTGTGCATAGTGATTGAGATATTAAACAAAAAGTTGGTATAGTGGCTAGATTCTCAATCAATCCAAAGGAATCACACATGGCTATTGTGAAGAGGATGTTCAAATAGCTAAAGGGTACTAAAGAATATGGCTTATCATATCCTTAAAAAGGAAACCATGATCTTGGTATCTTTATCAATATTGACTAGGTTGGGAACATACATGATAGAAATATAATGACTTGTGGTGAAGTTTTTTTGGAGGAAGATTGGTTGCATGGGGCAACAAGAAGAAAAACTTCATATCATAGTTAACAACAAAAGAATATTATGTAGCTGCCAGAATGAGCTCCACTCAAGTTATTTGGATCAAAGAACTACTTGAGGGATTTCAAGAAATGATGGAGGGACTAGTTTTTATCAAATGTGATAAAAAAAAGTGCCATAAATATATCAAAGAACAAGGTCATGAACTCCAAGAACAAGCATATGTGCATAAAGTATCACTTCCTAAGAGAGAAAGTACAAGAGAAAGAGGTAAGGTTGGAATATGTACCAACCAAAGAGAATCTAGTTGATATGTTCATATAACCTCTTCATAAGGATACCTTTGAGTATTTGAGAGAGAAGTTAGGGGTATTACCCCTATCAATCCTTTAGTAGAGATACTAGGAAAGGCATCAATCCATGATCCATAAATGACCAATCACAAGTATGAACTTATGAGCAATGAGGACTACTCCATATAGGAGAACTCACAAAAATATGATGCATACCTTAATTTTTGTCAAAAGGGGAGAAGTTAATAGTTGATGGTGAAAAGGGTAGAAGACCAAAGATAGGGGAGAAGTAAGAAGAGAATAGATCAAAAGAACATAAAAGAGGAAAAAGGAGAAGTCAAGTAGAACCAAGTGAACCCAAAAAGAATATGAATCAAAGAAGTCAATAGATGTGGATGCATCATCTCAGGAAAAGATGTTAAATAAAAGGAGAAAAACAAGGCAAATTCATGAAAATACCTTCTAAGAATGAAGTAGTGATAAAGGATATGATAAAAGTATTGTGATCATTTCCAAAGGGGGAGATTCTTGTCATAACTATCTAAAGTCCAAGGACTAATCGATGGAGTTACACATGTAAGGAGTTATAACTAAGTTGTCAATAATGTCAAGATAAATTGAACATAAACTAGTATGATGTAAAGACCGATGGTACATATTGAGAATGTATGTGTGACTCTAGTTCATGTGACTAGAAGAATGAGAAGAAGAATCTAAGAAAATGAAGTGATAAAGAACATATACCTATATTAGTCATTCTTAGCGAGTAAGAACATGAAGAATGGTTTCTAGTATGCAAGCAGGGTGGTATGATCAATAGTCATGTAGAAAAGTTAAGATGAGTCAATAAGAAGAAGATAATGACAATATACCTATGACTAACATGTCATGAAAAAGTTAGAATACACTCATCATTGCATTGAATGGTAATGGTTTTTTCACATTGAGGATAGATGAAAGAGTTTAAATATAAATTCTTTCCAACAAAGAAAGCCATAAAAGTCATAGAACATTTGTGACTTTTATTTGTACATGATACATATGAAAATACCAAGACATGATAGTAAAAGAAGAAAAATAAAGGTATAGTCTTGAGAATAAAAAAATTGAATTTGTAGATTAGGGTTTCAAACAAGAGAACATAAATATTAGATAAGATAGTGTTTCTTCAAGGAAAAAGGTTAGATTGAAAAGTGAATGGAAAAAGAACCACAAAGGTGAGATAAGTATAATGTCAAGGTAAGAAGTGTGACACTAAGAATTTATGAATAGTGTGTGAAAGATAGTGTGTTGAGGATAAGCTAGTTTTCCTGATCAATACAAGTGATGAATCATTTTATAGCTGATATAGCTAAGCATGTAAGAGGTCATGTTTGAGTTGTAAAACTAAAAGAGAGCATACCAAAGTTGCAAAAAAGCCAGAGGAGCATCAAAGAGATCGATATACAAGATACATAAAGTATCTATTTTGATTCAATCATTCTTTTATTATTTTCTAATCACTACAATCATAAATTTCATTGAGTATACACTTAAAAATGACCTTTGTGTTAAGTCTCATAATAGGGTGGAACATTAGTTTGCATTCAAAAATCCTTTAACCATGTTTCTCTTAAGCAAGAAATGCTTTCAAAAGTCTTATCAAAATCCCTTAACTAGGTAGAACCTAATAGTGTCCGTGTAATATTCTAACAGAGATAAGATCTTGTGTAGGCACACTTTAGGGGAGTGAAAATTTTGTGAGGATTGCTTTACACACTATGGTTTTCACCCTAGCTAGGTTTTCATGATATAAATACTTGTGTTATGTATTGTTATGATTGACTGAATTATTTTTTCTTGAAATTAACCATTTAAGTTATAGCTATCATTAACAAGTAGGCTGGTATGAAGATAGACAAGTGTGAAAAGTTGAATTTATCTAGGATATATTGATTCACCCCTATCCCCCTCTCAATTTATTTACCTATGTATGGAGAAATACTTCTTACTTCATTGACTTTGTGTCAAAAGAGTCACCACCTCTTCTAAAGAGGAAAAAATATTTGTATCCTCGTAAGCCTTCTACTTTAGTGGAGTAACTGATTGAAGTAATTTTTGATTTTTCAAAGTTGCCACCTCTCTATGAAGTATATGTTTTTCTAGTCTTTTGGGTTCTTACTTCTAGCAGAGTAGACTTCTTATATCATTAAATATTTTGAATTTTTTCAATACATAACGCTCCCCACAAGAGTCTCCAATCTATTAGTTGTGTGAACATTTTGTAAATTACTACATAGACATTTTAAACAACTATAAAAACTCAAACCTCACAGCTTAGAAAATTATGCTAGAATCTATACCAAAACTAATCATAGAAGAAGACAATAAGATGTTAAATAAAGAATCAAAAAAAGAAGAAATTAAAGATGTCTTGTTTAGCATGAACCCTAATAAGTCCCTATGGCCTGACTACTTTCAAGCTTTTTTCTTTTAGAAAGGCTAATAGATACTAGGCAAGGATTTATGGGAAGCCATAGAAGATACTAAAAATTTAGGTTCTCTATTATCAAAAACTAACAACTCCTTCATCTCACTAATTCCAAAGAAAAATGAACATGATAATCTAGGTGACTTTTTTCCAATAGCATTATGCAACACCATATATACAATTTTGTCTAAGGTGATAACTAATAGGATTAAGCTATTCCTCCCCAAATTAATCAATGAGGAGAAAACTAGTTTTGTAACCAATAGGTCTACTTTGGATGGAATAATAATCATCCAAGAATACACTTAGTAAAAACTCAAAAATTAGCATTCATGCTTATGAAATTAGATATTAAGAAAGCCTATGATAAAGTGGATTGGAGATTCCTTTGCAAAACATTAGAAGCCTTTGGATTTTTGTAGCACCAAATTAACCTAATCTATAATTTTATCTCAACACATAAACCTTATATTCTTATCAATGGAACACTAGAGGGATTCTTTAGCTCATCTAGAGGAATTAGACAAGGGGATTGAATCTCATGCTTTCTTTTATCATTATGGTAGAAACCTTTGGAAGAGGCATAAAAAAGGCCCAAGTAGAAAATAAGATTGAAGGAGTGTCAATCACAGAAGAGGTTAGTAGTATCACACACCAACAATTCACAAATGATACAATAATAGTAGGTATTAGTAATTTAAACAAAGATAGAAAATTTAAAGAAATCATCTTCACTTACATGAGAGCTTTAGGACAAAAAGTAAATGAGGAAAAATAAAAAATCTTCTTCCTAAACACCAAAACATATATGCAAAACAAAATTTTCCAAACAATGGGATATATGAAGGGAACATTTCCTTACTAATATCTAGGAATCCAAATAGAGAAAGGGTTAAGAAATGGGAAAGCTTGGGATTCAATTATTGAAAAACTTGATAAGAAAACTAACAACTGGAAAACCAGATGACTCACCAAGGTAGGATGGGCAACTAAGATCAAATCTATACTATCAGCAATACCATCTTACCACATCTCATGTCTTCCATTACCTAAAGGAATCAAACACAAATTAGACAAGAAATTAAGGGATTTCTTCAAGAAAAGGATAGAGGAGAAGGAAAAAAAATCATTAATCAAGTGAGATAACATATGCAAACCCAAGGCTTAAGAAGGGTTAGGAATCAAAAAATTTACTTGGTAGAATGAAGCCTTTGGAGCCAAATTGGTATGGAGAATGTATATAAATAAGGATAATAAATGGGAAAGAAAACTATATAATAGTGTTTTCAAGTTTTAGTCTCACTATTGTAAAACCTAAAGTCATTGGTATTTAAGTGAGTTTGTGTTCAAGTGTGATGTCTACATATCCTTTAGGTTACTTACTTCTCATCTTTCCTAAGCACCTCACTTTCTTTTCTTTATGGCTTTCCTAATCATTTTATGCAACTTTTCTATTTTTCTAGTGCATAAGGGGTCTAGGTGATCTACGCATGGTTGGGATGTATTTTGGTGTCTTCCCAATGAGAAGTAAGTTATCTATGTTTCACCATATGCTATCTTGCCTCAAAATCCCTCTTTCCTATGTGTTTTGAGTAATCAAATGAGTTTTCTTGATTGGTGAACTTAATCAAGTGTGCATCTAAAAAGAGGAATCCATGAAAGTAATCTAGAAGCTATATATATATATATATATATATATATATATATATATATATATATATGATTATGGTATGGTGGAAAGACCCACAAAGCTGTAGATCTAGGTCAGGTAGAAGCCCATTAAGGTTGCAAAGGTAAATTCTATTTTCAAAAGAAAGAGTGGATCTATGGGTTTTCTACTACACACTAATGGAAGCAAAGGTGTTTTCTTCTACTTCTGAAACTACAATGGTTCATGTGAAATCCAATTCTTTACCTACAAGTAGTAAGAGAACAATGTCGAATGAACTATTTCAAGGTCTTAATCAATCAGAAATGCTCAGGATCTAGATTTGGGACCATTAGATTGAGGTTAAAGGGTAAATTGATGCTAGATTTACTTCATTCTAGGAAATGTTGCTAAGAAAGGGGTTTTCCATCCCCAAGTAATGAAAAAGGACACTTCTCTGAAAGTTATGAAAATAGAAAGACAACCCACCTTAAAGTGCATATATTCTTCAGAGATGCTCAAAAGATAATTTTGAAAAAGTTAGTGGTGAGAATATGATCCCAATATAAAGGGAAGGAAGTGTTAAATTCTTGAGGTAGAAAATGAAAGAATGAAGTGCATAAGCTTACAAAGGATCACTCCCTATGCTGTGATTCTGAATAGAAAGAAAGTGGATTCACAAAGAAGCTAAGTTTCTCTTTCTCCCCCACGAACTTAAAGACTTGCTTTGTTAAGTGATTTTTAGTATAATCACTTGACTCTAAGTAAAGTAACAAAGCTTCCATAAATACAAGTTTTTGTGTGCAAATGAACATAAATTTTAAATAGTCATTGATCATCAAATTAAATGCAAATCCTACCATTATAATCATTGGCCGAACTTAATTTCATTTGTGTGGCACCAATGTTCTAATTCCTATACCTATTTCATTAGAATTTTCTATAATTGATCTCTTCAAATGTATTAAAATGGATATTTATCAAGATTTGTAACCTGTGCAATCATAATGAATGGAAATCAAAGCTGTTGGTTATGATAAATTAATAGGCCTAGAAAGTGAATTGAAAGAGCTAACATATACATCATTTAAGTTCTACGATTTGGGTGACCTCCATAAGAGACTCAATTCTCAGCCAATTCACCCAATCACTCAAAATCTTAAAGTAAACTGGTTGAGGCAACTAGTTTTCCAATGGTAGTGCACTAGATCTTGTGAGGGAATATATTAAGAGATATGACCTAGAAAAAAAGTAGATTTTGTTCCCTAATAAATCCATCTTCATCTTGATGAACAAGGCACTGATGTAGTCTGCATTTGACATTCCTATGAGAGAGGAATACTATGATGTTGATTTTGATTCTTTCACATCTATGTTTAATGAGAAGAAGTCCCTCACATGGGAAGACATGCAAAGGACATAGTTCTAGATTGCTCTCTTGAAGAAGAGAAAAATGCCCAAGACCCTATTCATCACAAATTTGAAAAGAGAGATAGTAGATATTCTTACTATACTTCTCATACTAAAAGGAAAGAATGAGATCTTGGAGTTCATCAAGCACCATTTTGTCCATGTAAGCTATATGTGTTGAGGATATGTAGATTGACTAGGTGTAAATTATCTGTGATGAGCTCACCTCATGGTTGAATTTTCCAAAGGATTTAAGAAGTTTTACATATCCTCCTATCTAATTTATGCCTTGGCCACTCACCACATGTGACTTGGCCTCCCTAGCATCCATAACTATGAAGAGCACACTAATGTGTATGAGTTCTATCCACATATGTAACTGCAAAGAAGTTTTGAGGAGTATGTAGCCATAAATGATGCCTTCACAATGAGGCTACGCCAAGAATTACAAGGATTCCCTAAAAGGAGATTCTCACTAGAGGAAATCTCATCTATTAGCCAATTTTGATGCTCATTCATTCTATTTTTGAATTTCTCTTACTTGCAAATAGGAGCTTATGATGGTTTTCCAAAGAGACTTACATAGTATCCAAAAGACAAGGTGGTTCTAGTCAAATCATGTTGACAAATTCTTGAAGTGAACACCTTGTGTTCTAATGTAAAGAAAATAGCCAAAAATCCCTTCCTCATAGTGGTTGGCTCCTATTCCTATGCTTCTACATCCAATGCTTGGAATCTAGTGAAGAGTTTTGAGAACAAGATCAAATTGGTAGACTATGAAGTGCTTAGGCCTCAATATGATCTAGTGAACTTTGTAAGCGATCAATTGAAGTTGGGATATGCCTACATGCATGTTCCAAATATTGAAGACTTCTAGTCTAGGTGTCTTAATGAATACCAAACTTGGGAGAAATTTTGGTCATGACTAACAATTAATGAGATTAAATTATATAACAACTTTGTTGATGTTTCTAACATTGTAGATGATGGAGCCTACATACATCCGACATCCTACAAGAAGATCAAAAGCACCCAAATTTTTTCTACCCCAAATATAGGTCCTATCATAGACACAATGGAGGTCCTTATGCATGGAATTGAAAAAAAATAGATAAGTGGGTGAAGTGAATCGGAGAGAGGAAGAAGAGGACTAGGAGCACTAATTCTATGAGTGGGGTATCTTTTGGAGCTTCCCATTTGACTACAATAGTGACAACCACAACTACTATTTCAAAATATATAGGCCCAACATAGTCCATTAGTCAAGGTGGAGATGAAAATCTAGAGAACAATGTATCAATCAATCCTACTTGTAGAGGTGGCTATCTTCTAGACATTAGGAAAGTTGTCAAAAAGGAGGGAGAGAAGGAAAAGGAGAAATAACAAGAGAAATCAGTAGTGACACCTACTTCCCTCATCCAAATCATCAATTTGGATGGTGACACAAATGCCATGGATGGAAAAGAACAAGACACATCTTAGCAAGGGGATGCCTTGGCCCTTTCAGTGACTAAGGTTGCTACCTTCCCTATTGCTTCCCAGAGAAAGAAAACTCCCCTAATATCAAGGTAGCTATTTGATCCTACTACCTTGCAAGTGGCTATCAATGTGCTCTCTAAAAAGCCATGGCTCAAAGAGACCATTGATAGGAATAAGAGGAGATGTGAAGATGTGGCTCCATCAAAGGACTTGATCACACAAGCCAGCTCTTCTTAGCCATCCAAGAAGACTAAGAAGCCGAAGATAATTGCTACATTAGCCATTGATTTAGCTACTAGCCACATATTGGTAGAGATTTCCATGCCACAAAAGGAAGGCATATTCCATGAGCTATCCAAAGATGACTTCTAGATCAAAATGATGGATCTTGGCATCCCAGTTCATGACTCCATGTTGAACATGTGGAAGTCTACCAATGAGAAGACTGAAGATAAGTTGGAAGAACTTAGAGTAGAAATGGAGGTCCTGAAGGCCTCAAACATGGAATTTTTGGAGTATATTAGGTCTACACTTGAGATTACTTCATCAATCCAATTCAAACTAAATGTAGAGGAGAACAAAATTCTACTCCTAAAGCTACAACAAGAAAGGTAATTCAGGTAGATTGGTTGAGCATGGGTAGACTAGATGAAGGCTCAAGGCCCCCTATTAATTGAAAATTTGGAAGGTCTAGTGTTAGATACTCACAAGCTAAGGGAGGCATCTTTAAATCATTAGACCACCATAAAAAAGGAAGTAGATGGATTAATAGAGAAGTTGGCCTTGCTACAAGAGGTTATTGACATGGAGACTAATGCTGCCATTACCCATGGGATACTCAAGATGGGAAATGAGCCATTGTTTCACTTGAAAAAATCCTTGGAATTTATTATAGAAATATCTTTGAGGTCTGCAAATGAGCTCAAGGATGTCCATGAACTAGTGTAGAAGGTCAATGAGAAATTATTTCAATATTGAAAGATTCTGCATTCAGAGTCTTTTGTATCTACTAATGCTAAGCTTGTGGATATTGAGAGGTTGAAGTCAAAATTATTGGCATTTATTAATGAAGATATTGACCCAATCAACTTCCAAATGTCCAAGATTCAAGAACTCTCTATAGTAAACTCAATCATAAGGAGAGAATTAGAGAAGTTTCAGTCAAGGGTCACTAGAATTGATGAATTTACTGAGATGCATGAATACTAGATGATTCAAGTTGATAACATCATCATTCCAAATATTGATGAATTGGACAAAGTAACTAATGCCATGAAAACTTATAGAGCTAAAGAAACTACTTCTAAAAAAAATGATGTTCTAATGTCCTTTTAAACATCTTTCCCTCTCTCTCTTCTCTCTTTTTGTAGCCATTCATGAAATTTTGTCAATCTCTATAACAGAAAATGATTCAATCTTGTCCTATTTTTAGCTTATTCTATTTAGAGATGCTCTGTGCATTCAATTATCTAGTTTAATTGACCATTTTGAGAAGGTCTATATATGTAACTTTTTAAGAAGTTAATAAGATCGGTAAAATTACTTTTGAGTGAACCCCTGTAACTAGGACTACTATGTGTGACTCTAAGTCCAATTTTAACTCTATTGTTCATCATGTTTTGGTATAGTATATGGAATGAATGTGTTTTTTTTTACAAATTGAATGAATGCAAATGAACTTGGCTATTTCCTTCACTCAATATATTGAATGCTTTACTTTCTTTAGCATAAGCATCCTTTTGTTCTTTTGGCAGTACATAGTAGTTTATCTATTTAGTGTAGTTCATTGCAAAAGGAAGATAGAAATTAGATGATAGAGTGGCTAAAATACAAACAATCTGAGTATTGTCAAAATGTCAGTTAACTTTTTAATCTGTGAATTACCCATTTTATCATCTTTTCTTTCTCTCTTGTTGTAGTAGTTGGTTACACATGTTTCCATTTCTTGCATTTTGGTTAGAATAGATTGCATGTTGTGAGTTTGTCCCCATTTCACTTGCTTAGGTTGTTTAAAGTGTTGAGCAACCTATTTTTGCCTCTTCTTTTCTCTGGTTAAGAGCATACCCCAAAAACCTAAAAAAAAAATTATTGTAAATCTTGCATATAAAAGGGAGTTGTATCTTTCAATTCAAGGGTCTATGATAGATAACTACACTGACCCATTTTGTTGTTAACTTATTCATCCTCCATAAGCCATTGGGAAATTTAAGAGTCAAGGTATTAAAAAAAAAAAAATGGAAGGTAAATTGTTAACCAACAAATAAATATATCAACTCCAACGACCCCCTTTCTCTATTGCACACTATTAATCCACCAAAAGGTTCTAACACTTGGAACTTCATCCTACACTATAGGCCTTTAATCAATAATTTTCTTACTTGGGATATATGAAGAGGAGAAGAAGCTTTATTCTAGGAAGATTCATGGGATGGGCTTCTCTCCCCCAACTCCTCCTCTCTCCTAGATCCCATAAAAATCAAGTTGATAAATTTATGGGGAAGATTTATCAAAGATTACAAAAATAGAAATAGATAATCAAAAATAAATTTTTAAATTGAATACAATGGAAAACACTAACCTCTCAGAACAAGAATAAAAATCTAGTACGAGCAATTCATTAATCAAAGGTTAGCCAAACACATCAATCGTTGTGATAAACTAATATGGGGGGCTTTGAAAGAGGGAACCTTAAAAGTTTAGATAGGTTATGATATTATCATAATTTCAAAATTATGGGAGAATATCAAAATCCCCCTTGCTCTTTGTTGGGACACAACCTACCTTCCCAAAGTGAGGATATTTTTGTGGGTAGCAACCCAAAATAGAGTCCTCGCGATAGATCAATTCTCCATAATAGGTTTTGAAGGACCTTCAAGATGCCCCTCATGCATAAAATGAATTAGAGATGGTAGACATTCTCCTCTTCCAATGTAGCTTTTCAAAAATATGTTGGTTTTGGCTATGTGATAAACTAAACTAGTCTTCAGCTCTCCATTTCAACCTCTGGGAACATCTTAAAAGTTGGCCTAAAGATGGTCAATCTAAATTCTACAACAACCTCTATGAAATATCACCATCCATCCTTCTATAGGAGATTTTGAAGGTAAGAAATAGGAGAATTTTAAATAATGAGGAAATGAAACCTAACTCTTTCCTAAACAAAGTAGAATATAGTATCACTAAAGTTATTAATAATTATTTGAGGAATCACACCAAAGAAGGAGTTTTCTTAGAATGGGATACCCTAATGAAAAAGAATTGAAATGAAATACTAAACCCTTCTATGGTTTACTCCAAAACTAATATGCAAGTTAGGGAGAACTATAAATGGGAACCCCCACCTTTAGGTCTAATGAAGATAAATTTTGATGGTGCTTCTAGGGGCAACCTAGGAATCGCAGGGTTAAGATGCTTTATCTTTGACTCTGGCAAGTGGATCCTTAAATGGGATAAACTATTAGGGATGATAACTAGTAACCTAGAATAAATAAAAGCCCTTACTCAAGGGTTTCAACTAAGCTTGGATTTGGGAATTAAAAAACTAATAGTAGAAGGAGATTCACAAATCATTCTTAATGCACTTCAAAAAACAAGTACACCAAATTGGACATTAAACTCTAAACTCAAAATAACACTTAGTCTTGTGGAAAAATTTGAAGAGATGAGGTTTCAACATATATAGGGAAGGCAATAAAATAGAAGATTCTTTAGCAAACTCTAGAGCTGATGAAAAAAATTTCACTATTAATAATATTGATTAATTTTCATCTTTCCACTGTTTGTTCATCTCTAAAATCCTAAGGGATTTTTATATCTTAAATACTTAAATAATTTATCTATAAAATTGCCAAATCTTTGGCTCCACTTTTTAGTGTGTTCATAGATTTTCTAAACTTTGTAACCATTTTACTTAAACCTAACTACAAGGTGAGTTAGGTAAAAAATTAATACTTTTTACATATTCTACAATCATTAAAACTTAAGACTCATTTAATCTACTCACTTGCATATCAATTTTGCACATACAAATAGAAAGCATTTAATTTAGTAAGTTGTACCCTATTTTCTCCAAATCCCTGAGTAGCAAACAACACATTTGGAGGACATACTTGAGGCATCACAAATTTATATATATATATATCTTGTTTTTAGATTTTCCAAATTTTTGGCACAAGAACCAAAAAGGAGGGCATCTTTTAATGATGATGCTCCAACTATTTAAGGCATCTCAAGATAAACATTGCAAGTTTGTAGCTATGGTCATCTTGAGTTGAAGGGGTTAGGTTGGTGTCTATTTTGATTTCTTTAGCATTGAGGTTTTTAGGATGGATATGTCAATTAGAATAAAGCCTGGTCATATAGAGATGACATTCTGGGGAGAAATCTCAATCCTTAGGATTAGTACACTGGTCAAATACAAGAATTACCTTATTCATAGAGCCATCTTGGGTGAGGAGTTTTCTAATTTAGTTGACAGGCCCAAGCATAACATAGACATTGTAGCCATGTACATTGCTACAATCTTGCATGTGGATAGGGATAAACTTTCCAATAGGGATTTTCATAAGGCTATCAAAGAAATAGATGTAGTTTTAGGAAATATTAATGATGACCTTTGCATCCTAAAAAGGAGTGAGTATAATGTTTTTGACATGCTAGTTGAAACCTTTTCAATCTTGATTATGAAAGACAAAAGGGATTTTATGTAATGTGTGGAGAAAATCACCTACAATTGGATGTTTCTTTTGGCTGCCACAAACACATGCATCTATGTTGACTGGTGGGGCATCGAGTGGTACCACTAGGTGGAAACCATCATGGAAGTTTAGCTCTGATATGCTCTAGTTCAATATTTTGTTTTTCCCTTTTCTTGTTAGCTATGTTTTACCTGATTATGTAGAGGCTTGTTTTTCTAGCCTCCTTTTCCCTATATATTCGACCCTTATATAGTTGGTGGAATTTAGTCCCATCCTTATCATTGTGTCTCTACTATCAATACATACTTTGTGTAGACCCCATAATTTTATAGTTATCAGAATATAGATTGTCTAAGAGGAAGTATTTTGTAAGTTTGATCAAATCTCTATTTTCAAGAATAATATATATATCGAGGAAATATTTAATATATATAAGGATAATTTTCAAATTGGGCACCATATCTTCTAGAAATAGTGGTGCTCTCTCTCTTCCTTTGGATGTTCTCTCTAAGACTCGTTTAAGAAGATTTATCATTTTCTAACCCCTTCTTCTCATGGGGCCTCCTATTGCTAATTTTCATTGAAAGTTATACTTCAGTCATTTTTTTGTTAGGCCTCTATTATTGGACTTGATTTTTCTCAATGCTTGTATAGTTTTGAAGTGTGATTATCTAGCTAGCTTTTCTATGATTCTTGTTCTTCATTGTGTTCCTAAAAATGGGGATCGATGAATAGTTAAAACATAATTAATTAGAGCATAATTTATTAAAAAAGATTGGGATTAAGTTATTATATTTAACTAACAACTTTGTGAGCTTATAGTTTGTGGTAGAATGCATAAAATGAGATGTTTTAAACTAATCCATCTAATCTTTTACATGAAGATGGTTAGATTAAGCGTTTGAATTATATCTCAACATGAAACTCATATATCTTGGTCAAATGGAAGGCAAGGTAGATTTGACAATCCCTTCAATGAGTAATCAAACAAATATTTCAATAAATGATGTAATATTGGGGTATGTCCCTTTTAAGCATGTAAAATAGTAAAGGAGAAAGGTTCTAGGCAAGATTGGAGGTTTTCTTTTCCATTCTTTCCTACCAATGCCTATTTAAATAGAGAACTTGTAACTTATATTTTTAAAATAGTATAATTAAATGGCTTTGACCTTTTACTAATAAAAAAAATAAGTAAAATTTTCAATATTATCATATAAATAACTCCCCAATAGAGTTGCTAATTTATCGGTTGCGTGGCTCACATGGGGAAAATAGAACTATTTGATGTTCAAAAAAATCAACACTAGAGTTTCTAGATATTTTTTATCAATATTTTATGACCATTTCCCTTTAGAGTCACTAATTTATTGGTTAAAAAATTAAAAAATTAAAAAAATTTATAATGCCAAACTTAATGCTCAAAGCTTCCAAGTGATTTGGTTGATTAGCAAGAATGATTGATTATGATCCTCTTATCCTACTCTATAGGATCTATAAAATTAAGGTGGGTAGGCCTATACTTTAATAGTATCTCCTTATTAAATATTTTTATACTAGAGTATGTTTCTATTTGTACTTGAACTTTGTGTGATCTCTCAAGATGATAATAATGTCTTAAAAAATATCAAATTGTGGGCTTCACAATTATAACTTATATCCTTTGATCTCTTCTATTAAGAGTAGTGAATGCTTTATATATTGACAATTATTTATGGTTATGGTTCTCTTTCAATTGGATACATCAATATATAATACCAAACCAATGTCTTCTTCTTATTGGGCCATAGAGTCAATTTATTCCTTGATCTTGCTTATAAATTTGCAAGGAAGTTTTTAATTCCACTACTTGAATGGATCTATCAACTATTATGACCTTGTAGGCCTTTGATAATTAAATCACACTACAATTAGTCTTAGTGACTTTAACTTTTACTAGAAAAAAAATGATTAAGAAAAAAATAATATGCACAACTATATGAATTATTATAGTCAAACTACAATGTAATTAGAAATAACTCACAAGAACTTATCCACAATATTATGAAGTGATGGAGCTTAGGTCTTGAAAATGAGTTTGAAGTTAGAGGACATGTCATTATTTTCCTTTGATGTCAACTTATGGGGAATAATTTTCTAGAAATAGGGAGAAGAATTAGAAGACTTCAAGACTTATCGAAGGGTGTTGGGATTTTTATTAGGAATGTGTGTTAGTAAGTTTAAAGGAAAATTCATAAATACTATAGCACCAACGATATTAAATATAGAACCTTCCATATCAGAAGCTAAAACCATACAATCAAGTAAAAAGAAAATAAATTGACATATATTTATTGTTACCAATTCCTACACATATCAATAGAACAACTAGTAGGGTGAAAATTACAACTATCTTCAAATTTTGTACAATAATGAAAAACCCCTTAGAGGTTACAATGAAAAACTATCAAATTCATCAAGTCTCATTCTTTCTACCAACCAACATGCCCACTAAATATGAATGGAAAATAATGTAAGATAAATGTGTTAAACATAATGATAATGCATGGTTTTATTCTAGATTCCAAATGAGTGTAGTAAAGTGCAACTCTGAGCACCTGTTACAAGTAAAGCTCCTAGATCATATATGTGTCATTTGGGTTATGGTTTTCAATGAGATTGTAACTAGTTTACTATAGATGCCTACCAGAGAGCTCTACATGTTGCAGTATGAAACCAAAACTTAAGAAATTCCTTAAAGCATCATCAATATTATGCTTTTAAACTATTTTATATTTACCCTTCAATCATAGATGATTTATACAACAAATTGAATTTGAGACTTTTCTTACTAAAATTTCAGAAATATTACTTTCAAACAAAAGTACTGCAAATTGCCCATTCTCCCTTTACATGTGGGTAGAACTATTTATACAATTATAAATAATAAAGAATTGTTGTAATATTTTCTTCAAAGAGGTATATTTTAGTCAATAGTTTAATGCAAAATTACCCATGTAGTTCTATGTAAAAATTATAAGTGATATTTTGTTGAGTTGTTATAACATGTCTGTCAAATTCTCCTTAACTTACTTTAACATTAGAGTCATCTCAATGTTAAGAATCTATTCATTATTTATAATCATGACTACTATGAGGCCAATTTTCATATTTATACTATATATATTATGATGTCTTTATAGCATTCCAATTTCCATTCCAAGGTATTTGTCTCTCAATTTTATCTTGTTCATGCATGCCCACCTTCTTTATTCATTTAAGAAAATTATGTTTTCAATTGATTTTTATATTTTTTTTTTCTTCCTTCTCTCTTAAAAAAATTCATCTTAAATTACACCAAATAACATGATAAAATCATAGAAATAGTTACATTGAAACAATTCCCTTATAGAAGCTCAACATCCAAACATATGTGCATTTTACAATGGAAATATATTTCCGTATATTTACAAAAAAAATGTCACGTGATTTTATAAACATGGAAAACTTGTGTGAAGAAAAAAAAGGTTGTTTTATTAATGTCTTAACATTATTCTTAGTCACATTATCTTTCCAGTCCAAAATATTTTGCAAATTTTACTACTTTTAATATATGGATGACTAGTTGTAGAATGGTTTAGTAGTCACATATATACTACATCTATCATTTAATGAGGCCTCTTTAACATTCCAAATTCCACTCACATCTATTCTCTCATTTTTCTCTTGTTCAAGCATGTTTGTCTTCTCTGTTTATTTATGAGTATTCAAATTTCAATTTTCTTTGCTACATACCTAATTCTAATTTGTCTCCATTTTTTGTAAAAACATTATTTGCAATTTATCATTAAAATAGTAGAACATTTTGATATTCTCATATTTATCTATGGTGATCTACATTTTGATGTTAATATTTATGATTTCATTTATAATACTAAGTACAAAAGAATATCTAAATTTATTTTTATCTTGACATTTTTGTTTTATGTTTGTAATGTATAATCTCATAGATCAATATCTATATTATGCCCATGTCTTGATAAATCTTTCATTTTCTATAGTTTCTTTGTTTCCCATTAAATGTTTCATTTTCTTAGAAAATAACTACATTTATAGCATAATCAATATCATTAATTATTTTATCATCAATGTATCTCTATCTTTGTAAACTGTTGTACATCTAATAGTATCAAATTGACAATATTGGTTATTATTTTGCACTTCCAAAATATCTCTTCTTTTAGGCATTAATGTAAAAATGTCTTTGTCCTCTTCTTGTTTATCATATAATTTTAGAAAAATGAAAAGTAGGGCATAACCTGAAACCTAAGGCATAAAAATATTCAATCTATCACTTCATCTAGAGTACCCATTTACATAATAACTATTAGATCTGAAATAAAGAAATGAAAGAGTGTCATGATTTGAAAGTAAAATCTAGGTGGGAAAGAAATTTATTCACCTAACCTATTAAATGTGTGAGCTAACTATCAAAAAATTCAAATGCACAATTAATATGACATAAATTGACAAAGTTAATTGAAAAACAACTATTAAAACTAATAGAGTTAGAACTTACATCTAATTGTCCCCTTAATTTTAACTCTGTCTACATTAAAATATTTTCAACACTAACAATTCCTAATTATTATTTTCTTTTTCTAGAGGCTTAATAAATATGTTTGCCAATTGATCTTTATATTTTCAATTTTGTAAACTAATTTCTCCATTATTGACTCTCTGATGAAATAATAATGAGTATCAATTTTTTTAGTTTTTTGATGAAAGAGTAGATTTCTAGAGAGTGCAATTTTTGAGTTGTTTCCATAAAAGATGGTGATTGGCTCCTTTTTTGTCACTTGTTCAAGATCACTTATCAATCTCTTCATCCATATTGCTTGACAAGTTGCTAAAGTGGATACTATGTACTTTTCCTCTATTGATGAAATGGCGATGATTGGTTGCTTCTTAGATGCCCATGAAACTATACTTATTTTCAAAAAAAAAGCATAACCTAATGTGCTCCTTTTTTCATATACACTTCTAGCAAAATCACTATTTATAAATCCAACTAGATAGTTATCTGCATAACCTATATATAAAATACCATGTTGTATTTTCATGCAATATACCTTATTATTCTTTTCCCTACTTTCCAATGTGATCTCTTAGGTGATTCCATGAACCTAGAGAGAAGTTTGGTGGAAAATATAATGTATGGCCTTGCTTTTGTCAAGTACATTAAGATGCCTACTAGTTTCTTGTATAAAGTGGAATTGACTAATGTATATTCATCATGTTTGATCAATTTTGTACCTAGAACAATAAGTATAATAATTAGATTGCAATTATTCATTCTAAATTTTGTCAACACATCTTATGCATACTTATTTTGGCTAAAGAAAATAGCCAATTTTAATTGGTCAATCTATAGACCAAGAAATCACTTTATGTGAGCAAGATCAGCCATTTCAAATTTTCTTTCCATATTAAGCCTAAATTCCAAAGATCCAATTTACCAATATATAGAAAACCATCAACATAGATACACATAATAAAGATTTCACCTTGTAAGTTTTTCTTTGTGTACAATATTGTCTCATTATTGTTGCGCTTGATCCCTTTATTGAGTAAATAGGAATCTATTTTATTGTACCATGCCCTTGGTGTTTGTTTGAATCCATATAATGCCTTCTCATCTTATGGACATTTTATTCTTGTCCTCTAATCTCAAATCTAGGTGGTTGATCAACAACTTATACTTATTCATTTAGAATTCTATTTAGAAAAGTTGATTTTGCATCTAACTAATAGAGTAACCAATGGTGTTTTTTTTGCTACTTCTAATATATTTTTGATTATGTCTAATCTTTGAACTAGTGCAAAATATTCTTCACAATCTATACTAGGCTATTGTAGATAACCATTGGCTACCAACCTTGCCTTGTGATTCTCAATTCAGCCTCTCTCATTAAGCTTTGTTTTGTAAACCCATTTACTTCCTATTTTGTTTTTTTCTTATGGAAAGTCCACTAAATCCCATGCACAATTTTTCTCTATGGATTCAATTTCATTATTCATGGCTTGTATCCACTCTTTCTTCTCAACCACTTCTTCAAAAAATATAGGCTAACTAGGCATCAAAGAAAAAAATACTTGTCATTGTTGTCTTGTTGTTCATATATTTCTCTAATAGTTCTAGTCTTTTGATTCCTTATTTATGTTAATGTAGGATCTGAATCACTACTAGAAGAAGGACTATGAACTTGTTGTCCTTGATTTTCTCCTACTTCTATTGGAACCTTCAATTTAAGTAGCCTTCCTCTTGGTTGATCAACATAATTTGGTTCAAAAATATTGGAGTAGGTTGACTATGAGTTGTTTCATTATCTTGTTCATACCATGACTTATCTTCAAGAAAATTTACATCTCTATACAGTATTGTATTATTAGTAATTGGGTTATATAACTTGTAGGATTTAGATTCATCACTATAACCTAGGAATATACATTTCTCACTTTTATCATCAATATTTTTCATTAGCTCCTCAAGCACATTTATATAAGCTATGCATCTAGAAGTTCTTAAATTTATTGCATTTGTTTTCACTCCACTCCATGCTTATAGAGATGTCTTATCCTTCACACTTTTTATAGCTGACCTATTCAAGATGTAGGGTGAACATGCAACTTCTTCTAGCCAACATTCATTTGGTAAATTTTAGCTTTCAACATTCTTTTTCCATGTTTATGTTTTTTTGGTTTTTCCTCGCTGATACTCCATTTTTCTATGCACTATACTAGGAAGTGAATAATCCTCTATAATATACTAAAAATCCTTTAGAACCATATTCACCTCTCCCATAAGATCTTAAGACTTCAATTTTTCTACTACTCTTTTTCTCCTATAGCCTTAAGCTTTTTGGATCTTTTAAATGTGTCTAACTTTTTCTTGATGATATACACCCATGTCATCATACTATAATAGTCAATAAAATATAAGAAATAATATCTCACTCTTATAGAATCTATTTTTATGTGACCACAAATATTGGTATGTACTAGCTCTAGTAGATTTTTGGCTCTATAAGTTGTTGCATTAGAAAAGGTACTCCTCTTGTGCTTGGCAATTATGCAACTCTCACAAGGATTATGGTGAGCATGTATTGTTGGTATACCTAAGAAAATTGAGTCTTTTGCAACATATCTACATTGTTAAAATCTAGATGGCCATATTTAAGATGCATGATATAAACTATAGAGTTTCATCTTCTATGTTGGAAACATTATCTCTTCCTTTGTTATGGTCTACTTGTTTCTTCCAACACTTGCTCTCATAATGTCCATATATATTAAAATAATAATATTTAATGTTTGATTTATTAAATCTTCCTCTTCC
Source organism: Cupressus sempervirens (assembly GCA_028749045.1). Lineage (NCBI taxonomy): Eukaryota > Viridiplantae > Streptophyta > Pinopsida > Cupressales > Cupressaceae > Cupressus > Cupressus sempervirens. The sequence continues at coordinate 376,293,949 of CM053790.1, forward strand.
TCTATTTTGTTTTTCTCTTCCTCGTTCTCTTTGATTTTGTGACTATGACAAGGATTGATTTTCTTGATTTTAAGCACTATATCTCTTGTCAAAGTGAGAATAACTTCTTCCTCTTCATCCTTTGCCTCTACTTCGTCTACCTCTTCCTTTGGTGATTGTGGCTTAGCTTTGTACACCAATCTCTAGAGCCTCATTTCTCTATTGTATTTTGAACTCATGGTTCAACATTGAAACATTCAACTATTCAATGAAAATATGTAGAAAGATATTTAAATTCTTGAATTGTAGTTACCAAAGTATCATATGACTGTCAAAAACTTTAAGGATTTTCTCCACAAGTTTTCTATCTATGAAATCTTCACCATAGGATCTTTGCTGATTTACTACATCCACGGCTTGAGACATGACTTGTTCTAAAATCTCTATATCCTCCATTTTCAAGCTTTCAAGCCTTTTAAAAAAATCTACATCTTAGCATTTTTAAACTTTTCTATTCTTTGATATGTTTTTGCAAGTATCTCCAATACCTAATTTTTACTAGTGGATTCTTCAACTCTATTATGTATGTTCCAAAAAGCTTTAGAATCTTTCCTTCTAAATTTGTATTCTTTTGTGATTTTTTTATCCAAGCTAATTCTTGTGCACTTGTTTCTTTATAATTAGTTTCTATAGCCTTCCAACAATCTATTTTTTTAAAGAAACTCTTTATTATAATGGCCCATATAGAATTTTTTTGTCATTAAATTTTGGTCCTTGTGTGCTAGGATTACTTTTGAATATCATGATTACTTTAATCTATTTTCCCCCTTTTTCCTGAGCTAAGTAGCAAGATTTCTTTTCAAAAAAATTAAGACACTTGATTACCTTGAGTTCTCTTCTATTGAGAGACATCACATGCATTGAGAAGTTTTTTTTGTAGATGCTTTATCTCTATAGACTGAATATGTCTAGTTTACCTTATATATCTACAGGGTTAGAACACAATTGGTTCACTCAAAGCTCTTACTAACATAAAACAATTATTTTTGGAGGAACAATTTTTCAGGAAAGGTCTCAATTTTCGTCATATTGACCCAGTCAACCATTAGCTTTGATACCATATCAGATATTTTTAGAATAGAAAAAAAGTAGGGCACAACTTGAAACTAGAGGCATAAATATTCAATCTATTACTTTTTCTAGAACACTCATTTACATAATAACTTTTAGATGATCTAAAATAAAGAAATAAAAGAGCTCCATCATTTAAAAGTTAAATATGGGAAAGAAATAAGTTCATTCACCTAACCTATTAAATGTGTGAGCTAATTGTTAGAAAATTCAAACACATGATTAACATGATGTAAATCGATAGGGTTAATTAACAAACAACTATTAAAAAATTACATTTAATATTGTTCACCATATGAAACTTCACTTTCTTAACCTTCTCAATCCATAAAGAAATTGGGTAGATTATACTCTAAATGTTTTAAGTTAGATCCTTTAATCATCTCTCCTTAAGATACTCTAAGTGATCATCTTTGAACTAGATAGTAAATAACTCACCAACCTAAGACTCATAGATCTAATGCTCATTCCTTTGTGCTTAGTAGTCACAAAAAATTCCTGGTAACTAAGTATGTAGAGTAAATACCAAAACCAAAGTACCCAATCATGATAGAAACTAAACAAACAAAAAAACCTTTCATAAATTCCTTGATGCTAAACCTTGCAATGGTCTAAAAATTTCCAACTATATCTTGATTGATCATACCAATTCCATTATCAATAATAAACAATGAAATGCAAGAATTTTTATTAAACAATATCAATGAAAAAATTAAGATGAGAATGAGTTTTGACTTGTAGGGCTATTTAAATGAAGCTTATCCAAAGAGTTTAGAGCATTATTAATTATCCTTCTTAGAGAGATCTCATTGTTGTTACTATCTTTCATCCTTCTTAGTTGTACCTTTCAAAATTTTCATAATTAGAGTATTATAGAGACTCACCAATGTAAGAGTTTCACATACAATATGGTTATAACCTTCACCCCATACATTGAACTCATGAAAATATTGCCCTTGCATTAGCATTTCTTCTTCCTTGAGTGAAACCATTTTTTTATAGTGGGTAAATAGGTAGTACAATTCTTAACTTAAGAGATTATTTTTAAAGACTTTCCATTTTTATCCTATGGTTTAGTTTCTCCTATCAAGTCTTGGGGTGTCCTTAGCACAAAATACTTTATTGCAAATTAAAAATTTCAAGAAATTTAAAATATTCATCTAGATACTGATCGATCCATTTCTTAATCCACTTTATTAATGGAAATTGTAGATCCATAATGAAGGACCTTGAGTCCTTGTGTGTTGCACATAACAACCCCATGATTTGTTCAATCGATTCCAAATTTATGAAATTTTTTGGCTTTATCAAATAGAGATACTTTAATCTATCAATTAAATAGGTCTCAAAATCCTTCATGTCTACATGTGCTTTGAGCTGAAGCTCTCTATGCATTTCTACATAATTATCACTCTAAACATACCCATTATTGCTTGCATATTGCCCAATGCAATAGTAATGTAATATAGTGTTAATAAACACATAATATTTTTTATTTTTCATATCACTACACCAAATTCTTCAACTTATGTGGATAAAGTCAATACTACTCTATGTAATATTTAATCACTATGTCAAATTAAAAGTTACCAACCAAAGGAATAGGTATTTTCTAACTCTTTAGTACATGTATATGAAAACATATTTCAATAATTAATATCTAGTAGTGATATAAGGCCCATGATCAAACTCAAAGGAAAATACTCTAGAAAATGATCTAGTTGAAGCTTTGTGTCTATAGAAACTATGTGAGACAAAGACCATGAATTTCTATTGTGTTTTAATTATTGTCAATGGTTTACTCTCTACTAATGATACTACTTTAATTTTTATTTCTTATGGGTTTTGAAACCTTTAATTAATTTTTTGGATATTTCTTCTATTTTATTAGTTGTCAATATTTTAGAAAATGCAGATAGTGATATCAAAATCCAAGAAGAGAGACAAAACAAACTACATTGCAATCACCATAAGGAATAAATTTTTGCTAAGCATTGAATCCAAATGCTAAACTAGGAGGCATGTGCAAACATAAAAAAATCACTACAAATAATAGAAACATTAGTGTTACAAAGTAATAAATGACATTTCATAAGAAACAAAAACAAGTATCCTTGGTAATAGTTGTACCTATATGATAGAACAACTCTAACTAAATGAAGTAGAAAAAAAGGAACAAACTAGTAGTACTCTCATGCAATAAATGAACAAGAAACAACTTATGTTCGAATAAACTACATTGACTAAGAAAAATAACAAGAAAATTAATCAATCTTTTGAGTAAGTATTGAAGTGTTGTCATTGATTGGCAACATGTTAACAAGAAGAGTTGAAGTGTTGCAAGTGCAACCACGAGTAGACTGGCATACTAGTCTCAACAAAAGAACAAAGGAAGAAATGGAAGTTTTATTGTCATAAACCAATCACCATTTTTATGATGATGCAAGATAAGGTTTGACAATGATATAACATGCACATAGAGAGAAGTAGATGAAGTACACAAGGACTCAGGTGGTGCAAAAGAACCTAAAGGCTTGTCAAAGTCTTCACAATTATTTTGTGCATTTGAACCTTGATGTGGTCCTAGAATACAATAATGGCTCAATAGTAGCCCAAGGTAGTGTTAAAATGTGTTTTGGCAAGTTTAGGAAGCTAAATGTCAAAGTTGCATTGTTTAGGTGCAAAAGTTGTCAAGATTGCCCTTGTTGCTTGTAGAAGCCATAATGTGGGTCAAAGTCTAGAGTGACTTGAAATAGGTCCACATATTATTGGAACATCACTTGTGACCATTATAAACCTTTTGATAATGTTGAAATGGAGAAAATGTAAAAGTTTCTTAGTAATTGTAAAAGTTGTAATGTTGCAACTTGACAACTTTTGAGCAACTTCTTGCACCAATGTGGAAAATGAATTCACTTGGTTCCCACCAATCAAGAATTAGTTGGGGAACTTGTAGAATTATTATAAGATCCCATCCAAACCATTTTTCATATTTGGATACAAAGAAATCAATTGGTCAGCTAGTGAATACAAGGTATTTTTTTATGTCAAATGTGCATAGATCATGCCATTTGAAGTTGATGGACTTATTTTTATTTATTTTTGTTCTTAGTAGTCATATTAGCAGTATGAAAACCTCTATAAATAGTTTTAATTATATTTTATTAGTTTTGATAATTTAGATTAAATAAATTTGGATCCTAACTATCATTGGACATACTTGGGTAGTTTGGAGAAAATAGAGTCTAAGATCATCTTCCAAAGTTGAAAATTAGTGGCATTGTGGGAAATAAAAATAGAATTCCTATACATTATAATTTTTTTGGTTGGATTTTAAAAAGTGTTCTTTTCTATTTTTACTAACCATCCCTAGGTGAGTCCTAAAGCAACCCAACTAGGTGACTAATTGAGGAAAGAGCTTAACACTTGTATGACTAGATTGAACTAAAGAAAGTGATCTTGGTTTTTGGTAGGAGAAAGAGTGAAGACTTTTAAACATCATTTGTGAGAGTATGATAATAATTTAAAGGGGTATTGAAAGCCTACTCTAACAACTAGTTAGTGAAGCCTTAAAACCCTAGTAAACCCTTATATTTGGGTTATGGCATAAGCCAATCTAGTCAAGACTAGAAACCTAGAAATCCTTAAGGATCATCCAAAATGATATCCAAAATGGTTATTTATTTCTAGGGTTTTTAAGGTATTTTTAGAGAGAAGGTCCAAAAATAGAGATAAGAGGCCTAATTGGAGATCTATTAGGCCTAATAGGGGTTTGGAGAAATTTGATGAAATCAGTAAGAAAGACTCCCCCAAGAAATGAATTCAAGGTATCTAGTGAAGCATGTTAGACACAAGGAAGGGGCCTCCACACTCCTATAATATCATTAAGTAATCTTAGAGGCTTGAAGCATTGAGAAGCATTAAGGATTTAGTGAAGAAGGTAAGAAAGTTGGTAGGAAACCCTTATAATATGTTTGATTTCTCTCCTAAGAGATCATTTACTTCCTAAGTATAATATATATATAACAAAAACCCTTGCAAGGAGTGACTAGCAAGGTTGGTTGATAAGTAGAAATGGTGTTTTCCTATCATTAGGTCTAGATGTAGACTTACAGATGGATAGGCTAGCCTACAAGTATAGACATCTATAGATAGTTAGTCACATGTGTCTTGTGACTATGCTTACTATGTGAATCAAATTTAAAATTTTCATCTTGAGTGAGATAACTTTTAGGGGTTCCATCCATGAAAAATAAACATGATTCAAAGAACACTCAATCTTCATTTTGGAGTTTCTCTTATCAAAGGATAAAATAAGGTCATTTTCATTATTGTTGTTATTGCATGAAACAAAGATCTATGAAGGTGGATCAGAATAGTAATGTGAAAAGAGTAACAATAGAATAGTGAAAAAAAAAATGAGAAGAAGGAAGAGGAAGTGAACAAGGGAAGTTCACCAAGCTATTAAAAAGGAAAGAGATTAGAGAATTTTTTAGGAGTTTTCACAAAAGATCTACTAGGCAAGATGTGCCAAGTGTTTAGATCTAAGCTTTAGTTTTTTTTTTCCTAACCATTACAACTATTGTAAGCCTTTTAAAACCTCTAACAAGATATCTTGCAAAAAGAGATCAAAATCCTCTAGTGAGGTAGCCTTTATAGGCTAATTTAATCCTAATACATTATAAGCATTCCTAATAGGATGCATCCTCAGAAGGAACAAATGTAAGCCTTTATCAAGGTACCCTTTTACTTGTAGGAAAAGGCTAGTGGATCAGAATAGTAATGTGAAAAGAGTAACAATAGAATAGTGGAAAAAAAATGAGAAGAAGGAAGAGGAAGTGAACAAGGGAAGTTCACCAAGCTATTAAAAAGGAAAGAGATTAGAGAATTTTTGAGGAGTTTTCACAAAAGATCTACTAGGCAAGATGTGCCAAGTGTTTAGATCTAAGCTTTAGTTTTTTTTTCTAACCATTACAACTATTGTAAGCCTTTTAAAACCTCTAACAAGATATCTTGCAAAAAGAGATCAAAATCCTCTAGTGAGGTAGCCTTTATAGGCTAATGTAATCCTAATACATTATAAGCATTCCTAATAGGATGCATCCTCATAAGGAACAAATGTAAGCCTTTATCAAGGTACCCTTTTACTTGTAGGAAAAGGCTAGTGGACCTATATTGTGTCATGTCCCCAAATTTTAATGTAATAATTAAATTAAATTAATTAATTAATTGGTTTCATAATATAAATAATATAATATAAGGACCTTTAATTAGTTACTTTAATTAATATGGGGTCCAAGTTAATAATATTTGTATTTGTGGTTCCAATTAATTTAGTATATCTTAGACCTATTTTTATTTTAATTATTTATGTATGTGTTTCTATCAGCTATCTTTGTAAATCCTTCAAATTTCCTCTAAAGGGTCTTTAAGCATGGCATGTAGGTAGTAGTTGTCTTGTGATTTAGATTATTTTCTTTATACTATAAATTATTGTTGGAGTTCGGTATTGTATGCCATTTTTGAAGTGAAAGATCTTCCCTACTTGGCTACTCTAGTTTTGGTGGGACTCAACCCTCCCCCTATTGCATCTGCGTATTTCTTAGCTCAGATCTAGAAAATTGGAGCAACATTCTTGTTTGAAAATATACATATTCTCCATTTCAGTACAATTTCTTGTATTGGGTTACATGTATGTAATTGGTGAAGGTATTGTTTATCTCTTTGAAACTTGATTTACATTAGTATATGTGCCTTTGTGTGCCATCACATTCCCAACTGTATGGCCTAAACATTCCATCACCATACATATATCTTCACCTGCACACTATACATATATCTTGCTACTATATATCCTCCCCTACACCCTTACTATACACCATACACCATATCCTTCTCTTGCTACCATACAAATCATAAAACCACCATACAAACATAATAATCACTATATGACTTCCAACACTATCATACGATCTCCCCTTTGTGCACAATTTGTCTGAATACTTGATAGGAATTTCTAAGTTAGAACATGTGTTTTGACTTAGTTGGAAGGGAAACAAGAAATTATAGTAGTATCAGAGAAATTTCTTTGAGTTGAGATCCCTATCAGTAAGTCATTGCCTTTGGGTTGAGATTCCCTTTGGGCCAATACTTCCTTTGGATTGAGATTTCCTTTGAACAAATATTCCCTTTGGATTTATATTGCCTCTCGATAGAGATCTCTTTCAAGCCAAGATTTCCTTGTCACCTTTGGGTTAAGATCCCCTTCAGGTTGAGACATCCTTAAAGTAGAGATTTCTTTCAGATCAAGATTGCCTCCCTAGAGGGATCCCATTCAAGATGGTATCCTATTCGTGTCAAGATTGCCTCTAAACAGAGATCCCCTTTAGGTCAAGGTTCCCTCCAAATAGGGATCCCCATTGAGACAAAATTTCCTTTGGCCTAAGATCATCAAGATCCCATTTGGAAAGTCATTTCCTTCAAGTTGAAATCCCCTTCAATTTGAGATACCCTTTGGGCTATGATTGCCTTTGGGTTAAGATTGCTTCTTTCAGGCCAAGTTCACCTTCGAGATATTACATATTACTTCCACCATGATTTTTAGCCTCAACCTTGGGGTTTCCACATAAAAATATCTATTTTATTAATATAGTCATTTTTTTGTGGTTTTTAATGGTTTTATTGCATGAATTTTATCATTTCCTTAGCGGTTAAGGTGTTAGTGACAACATGTTTTATTAAGCTAAGTGTATTGCTTCACCTCCCCTTTTAGTACTAGTTAGGACCAAAAATTGGTATCACAGCTACATCCCTAATAGAGCAAGCTTCATATATTGAGTAGAAATAAAATGGTAGCAATGAAGTAAAAAATAAAACTTAAAGAAGCGCTTGACACTATTGAAGATCTAAAAAGCAAGTTGAGAGAATCCTTAGCCAAAAGAAAGGAGCTAATGAAAAAGATGGAAGAAAGCTAGGAGTTAATAGAAAATATTGAAGATAAAATTGGTTCTAAAGAATCTAAAGGAGCAATCTTAGAACTCATGACTAAGAATGAAATTCTAACCAAGGAACTCAAGGAAATGAAAAGGGAGCAAGAGCATGCAACACTAAGACTAAGTGAAGCACAAGATGAGAAAGGAAATTCCATCCTACAAAAATATCATTCTTACAAGAAAATTAAACTAGCTTAGGAAGAAAAAAAATGAGTTGAGGACTTTCTGAAAGAAAAGGAGGATGAGATAGATCTCATGAAAGAAGATCACTGGTACATCACGCAAGAGAACAATGTCTTACATGAGAATTGTCATGACAAGCTAGAATAGTTAGAAGTTCTAAATGAAGAAGCCAAGTAGATGGATAAGAAATTTCTTAACATAATTGATGAGACAAAGAACATAAAATAAGAAAATGGAAGGCTAAGAAAGTCCAATAAAAGCACCAAGAAGATAGTAGAGAAGTAGACATCTTAGAAGAAGATCACATACACAACTGGACTAGGTGTTGAAAAATGTATACAACTAAGAAAGGAGATTCTTCAAAATAAAAACACTCAAACTCCACAAAGAACAATAGGACAAAGAATAAATTTTTTTCATCAAAAAAAGATTTTTTTTTTCTGTGGAAAAATATGATACAAGTCAAATGTGTGTTTTGATAGGGAATCTGCAATCGATAGTCATAATGCCTATAGAGGCCATTTTTATATCTTCCACTCGTATGGACATAATACACATGAGTATAGGGATCTTACAAATGAAGCAAGATAAGAAGGATACTTCTATTACTGTGGTCCATGTATGGTCACAATGATGAAGACTAAAGATTAATAACTACATCATATCAGTTATCTCCTAAGTACAAGAGACATGTTTGCTTCACTTGTGGTAATGAAGGTTACATTGCATGATGTAGGAGCACTAAGCTTGAAATTTTTTGGATTTATGATTTTCATGATTAGGTATGTGTTGGAGAAACATTGGGGAACCTTTCGTTATCATTGCATAGAGATTGGATGGATTGAGTTGAAGTTTGAGCTATTTGTACCTTGTTGTTGCAACTGTGTTTTCTAGTGTTTGGGTGTCTATTGTAGGATGTGTAACTAATTTTTCACAATGAATAAGAGGATAATTTTTTTAGGGATCTAAGAGGGCCTAGATTATTTTCTTATATCAAGGTTGAAAGTTATAATTATTCATAAGTTGGGAGAAATGGAAATTCTCCCAAAGTATCAATTTCTAGCAGTTTTACGTGATAGTTTTTTGTGCTTCACTTTTAGGATGGATGCACACTTATCCTTGGTGAATCAGCCTTTGCACCTTTAATGGATTTTAGAGGACCTAAATTTCTACCTTTTTTTGAATCATGAGTTCTAATTTATTAGAGCTAGGATATATCATGATTTTTCTCAAGTATCAATTTTTGGACAGTTGATTTGTTGGAGAGTGACTTGTGATTCTTCAAGTATTTAATGTTAGTTTTTGGTATTTTGGGCCAAATTTTAGATTAGATTAGTATAATTAGGGGTTTTTTTGAATTATTAAATCAATAATTCATGGGATGATTCATTCATTTGGAAGAGCAGTGAGTGTGGGAGTAGCTGAAGGGTGAGTTTTCTTGAGCCTATGGATAGAGCACCAAAAGTGAGGCAGTTTATAGTAGGATTGTGATAGAGTTGTGAGTGTGTGGACAAAGCATTGAATGTGAGGTAGTTTACACTTGGATATTGGATAAAGTTGGAGTAGAGCTAGGGCTACAGCTGGAAAACAAGGAGATTTCTTGGTGGGCTTGCAAAGTTTAGATTTCCTTGGTGGTTTCTTGGAAATTGATGTTATGTCATAGATCTAGACTAGCTAGTGTTTGGGTTAGATCTTGAGGGATCTTGTAGAACTAATTTTGTAATTTTTGTATGTATTTGCACCTAACATAGAAGGCCTTAAAATTGAGCATATTGCATGGAATTAGTTATCTTTTAAGAATAAATTATTGTAATTTGGTATTAGATCTTACATTGTTATTCTTGTTGTTGTGTTTCCACCATGTGGTTATATAGTTGGGGGTTGGAATATCTCCTTTGGGGATTCTCACTCCCTACACTATGTCAAATCATATAAAAGCAAAGGTTTTTCCTAGGAATATAGAAAGATCACCGAAGCTAAGGTAGTTTGTACCAAGACTTGGGTTGGAGAAGTAGATTTGAGTTTATCTTGATCTGGTGCTAGATTTTCGTTCTAGTTGTAAGGTGGTAGATCATGGTCCTAACTTGAAATTGTAGAGGACTTAAAAATGGATTTATGGATGCAAAGATAAAAGACTGATCTTGTTGAGACATGATCATAGAGAGTTTGTGGATTACAGATCTATGGTCCTAGACTTGTGATTTTATTCCTAATTGTTCATGCAAGTTGGCAAGTTGCAATGTGACTTGCAAAAAATTTGAGGTTGTCACAAGGAGCATGGGAAGGATTTGTTGTAGAGGGTTTACGAAGATCTTGGGAGATGGATCCAAGAGGATTGGACCCTAAGATGATTGCAAATCTCCATGATGTGATAGAAAGGAGGTTTTCTGAGATGTCTGCTTGGGTTGAAGCTAGTTTGACTGATCAAGCTAAGGAGGTGGTTTCTCAGTTTGAAACTACTTTAGCTAATCAAGATAAGGATAGGATAAGGAAAGAATTTTGTATATGTTTTTGGAGCTAGAGTCTACCGATCTAGAAAAGAGTTATTTGGCTAGTTAAGAGACTTGTTCATGAAGGAAGATAGAATAGCAAGGTCAAGGTGGAAGAGGTTGGTTTTGCTGATTAGTTTGTGAAGTCTAATATAGAACTTGTGAAGTAACTGGCAGTTGTTATTGAAAATATTCCTAACCTTGTTAATGCTGGGATAGCCATTGGTTTTCATGATCAGTCAGTTGGATCTAACATGGAAATTGTAGAGCACTTGGTCATGGCTGATCTAGTTGTTGTTGGTGATGAGTTGTGTATTATAGAGCATCTTGTTCTAAGAAATGAGGTTGTTGGTGTTGTGAGTTTTGTATGTGTTGACGGAGATCTTTATATTGTTTTTGATGTGGAGTTTGTTTCTATTGGTGTGGATTCACTAGTTGCTGACGTGGATGAGGATTTGCTAATGAAGCATTATGTTCAATTTTTTATTAGGTGTTAGCATCCTAATTGGGTTGATGATATGTATTTAATTTTGATGTTTCAGTGGATGAAGCATAGATGGTTTATTTTTAGATTTTTTATATTGACTTTGATGAAGTTTAATCCTTTGGTAAAGATGAAGTTGGTTGCAAACCTTTCTTTGGGCATCAAAGTATGGGACATACTTTTCTATTTACCTAGGGAGTTTGATGCAAGAGCATTGAGCTTGAATTTTTGTGGAGTTATGATTTTAATGATTAGGGATGTGTTGGAGGCACATTGGGGAACCTTTCATCATGATTGAATAGAGATTGGATGGATTGAGTTGAAGTTTGAGTTGTTTGTACCTTGTTGCTGGAACTTTGATTTTTGGTTTCTAGGTGCCTGTTGTAAGACATGTAACTATTTTTTCACAATGAATGAGAGGATATGATTTTTAGGGATTGAAGAGGGTCTAGATTAATTCCTTATATCAAGGGTTCAAGTTCTTATTCTTCATTAGTTGGGAGATATGAAAATTCTCCCAGAGTACCAGTTTCTTGTTGTTTTGCATGATAGTTTTTTTGTGCTTGACTTTTGGGATGGATGCACACTTATCATTAGTGAATCAGCCTTTGTACCTTTAAGGTCTTGTAGAGGACCTAAATTTATACCTTTTATTCAAAGTATGAGTTTTAATTCAATTATAGCTAGGAAATATTGCAATTTTTCTTGGGTATCAATTTTTGGACAGTTAATTTCTATTAGAGGCCAACTTGTGGCTCTTCAACTATTTAGTGTTAGTTTTTGGCATTCTAGGTCAACTTGTGGCTTAGATTGGTATAAGTATGGGTTTTGGAGAAGTATTTAGTCATTCATTCATGGGATGATTCATTCATTTAGAAGAGGATTGAGTATGGGAGTAGCTAAAGGGAAAATTTTCATGAGTCTGTGGATAGAATATTGAATGTTAGGTAGTTTACAATAGGATTGTGATAGAGTTGTGAGTGTGTGTATAGAGCATTGAATGTGAGGTAGTTTGAAGTTGGATCTTAGATAAAGTTGGATTAGAGCTAGGGCTATGGCTAGAAAATAAGGAGATTTCTTGATGGGCTTGCAAGAACAAGTTTAGATTTCCTTGGTGGTTTTTTCTAGATTGATGTTATGTCACAGTTATAGACTAGCTAGTGTTTGGGTTGGATCTTGAGAGATCTTGTAGAACTAATTTTTTAATTGCTATATGTATTTGGCCCTAAATTGGAAGGCCTTATAGACAGGCATATTACATGTAATCAATTATCTTTTATGAATAAATTATTGTAATTTGGTATAAGATCTTGCATTGTTATTCTTGTTGTTGTGTTTTCAATATGTGATTATATAGCTAGGGGCTAGGAAATCTCCTTAGGGGATTCTCCCTCCATGTGTTGTGTTATTACATCCCAATTAAAATGGATGACATTTTTTGGGAGCCATGAAAGACCATGAAACAACACAAGAACATGCTATAGATGTCATAAGATAGGTCATGTAGCCAAGCATTATTGGGTCAGATGTAAACCCAAACAACAACATAATGGTGTTGGTGTAAATAAGTATTTACTATTTACACTTTACTTAAGTTTACTTAGGTTAATGAATTATTTTATTATTTATTTAGGTGAGACACTTAGGAGTTTGTGTACTCTAATGAGTTATCATGTTGATAACATAGAAGTACGCAACTCTAATTCAACACATGGTGTTTACAACACTAGAGTTTGCATCATTCATCAAGTTGTCATGTAGACAACATAGTTATTTGCACTCCCTTTTTAACACATTTTGTCTACAACATAAATTTACATGTTACACAATTGTAGGCTTATCCTCCCATCCTCACACTTACTTTTGTACTTAATGGAGGATAACACATATTTGGTGGACATGTGCCTAGTTGTATGACTTATCATGTTGCTAACTTCTATGTATTGTAGAAGCTCTCCAAACAACTTTATATACAAGCACTCCTAGTGTACTTTGATATGGCATATTGAATGAATTTATCATCATTTTGATCATACTCTCTTTTTGGTCTACTATTGTCCTTGTGTTTGAGTTCCTTGGTCTTAGGTGAATTCTGCCCTAAGGTAAATTCTTACATGGTATAAGAGCTCTAGGAGATTCTCATTACTAGCCATTTGTTACTTCAGAACCTCAACCCAAACCTAGAGAATCTATAGAAATTGGGAGCATCTAGAGCCAAATCTAACCTCGCCATTGCACCTAGAATGTTGATTCAGTGAAAATCGACTATAAATTAAGCTACCTTAGCTAAAGTGAATCATGAGGCACAATTTTTTTACAAACCAACACTTGAAGGCACCAATTTGCAATTGGGTATGGTGATTTCAATTGATCTATGCATTTATTTTTAGATATAAATTAATTTTCTCTCTGCAATTTATTTTTCAATTTGGGTATTTTCAAAAAAAAATTCCAGTCAAAGAATTTTTTTTTGCAAAACTGGGTAGTGACACCCTAGCCCTGCAATTTTAGAGAATATTCCTATTTTAATCCATGGATAGGACGCATCAAATTTCTAGGTAGCACAATGAGTACTAATTACTGGCTAACCAAATTTGGTGAGCCTTCCCATAGGTCCCACCCAACTTTAACTCAGTAGCTCATTCGACTGGCTTTGTTATTTACAAAGAATGAGTTCACACTTTTAAACTACCCATAGAGTAGCTACCCCATGAATGTGGAACTATCCTATATAGTTTTGGTAGCCGTGATTAAAGACCTAGGATCCTGCAAAGATATCTAGGCGATGATGTAGTTTTTCCAGTAGTAGTGTTCCACTTTTTGACACCCACACATTGGAATCTAGCATCATCTTCAATAGTCCAGTGGTCAATTCCATTCTTGGTAAAGTGACTCCTCTGGTGACTATAAACAACCCTCTAGTACTGATGAAATGGGGTTTCAATAGTCGGTAATCCAAACTGGCCACCACTGCAACCAAACATGTGACGACTCAACCACAGTGCCATGTGGACCCAAAAAAGTTGTGCCATGTGGAGTGCCATCATGTACATGTAGTGTATGTCAACACCTATCTATCATCCATGTCATGTAGAGTCAGCACTTTGTCAGTAGATTGTATAGCACACTCGACACCTAAACACATCATTTTTTGTTGTACGGGTCTGTATAATTCTTTATAATGCTAATGTCATCATAGGGCTAGAAGTTGTTGACATCATCAAGTTCACGAGCTCAAATTTGATGGTTGTCTAATCATCATTCTAGGGAAAATTTGAACTACTATGATAGCCATATAACCATCAAATTTAACCCTATCTTTTGCTGATGCAACCCCTCTCCAGATTGATTTTTTATTTTATAGTTTGATTTTGGGAGGCCATATCTAAGTCATCTAGACTCCAAATTAGGTGCAATTTTTTTTATTTTGGCTAAAATTTTCTAAAATTTTCACTGGTGTAGCTTTTTTCTAGTTTTGGTGCATGGATTTGTCAAATATTGCATCTTTTGGTGATTGAACTTGTCCAATCCTACATTTTGAAACTTTAGTTGCTCCATATGAGCATATCTAGACTCAAAAATGTTATTTTTCATCAAATTTTAACATCTATAATCAAAATATAGGGTTGTGTGGACAAAATTGTCACTTTTAGAAGTAGGGTCTTTTTTTGCTTTGTATTACTTCAAATTGTTGTACATTGTAAAGTTCTAGATTTCTAATATTTCAAGAGGATGTAACAAGAAAAATAAAAAGTCCATTAAGGAAAAATTTGACAAGTGGCCATTGTAATCACACTACTTATAAAGTTCCAAAAGAATCTATTTTGGGGGTGGGGTTTCTTGATTTAGTGAAAAGGGGGGGTGTTCTTGGTGTTGTGTTCTTCTTTTCTGCAATTTTCTTTCATTTTTTGCATCATGGGAAATTTTACATTTCCAAAATTAACTCCACATAACTATGCTACATGGTCCATCAAAATGTAGTATCATTTAATGCATAATGGAGTTTCTCAATATGTAGATGGTACCCTTCCTAAACTAGCAGGTGATAATGTATCAACAAGTGATATTTTAGTTTGGGTGTCAATGGGTAGGAAAGCCCTAGGTGATATATGTTTTGGGGTTGATGACAAGATCATGTATCAAATTAGGAAGTCTTCTACATCCAAGGAAGCTTGGGATACCCTCCAAAACCTATATGGTAAAGTGTTCGAAGAGGATGTTATCAAAATTAAAGATGAGCTTGTCTCCTTAGATCCTAAGTCATTTGATTCTATATAGGATTTCATCATTAAGGTGAATGAAATAAAGACAAAGCTTACTGATTATGGGAATCCTATTAAAGATGATAGGTTGATCTATCTTATTCATAATAAGCTACCATTAGAGTATTCCACATTTGTTTCTTCTTACAACACCTCAAAGACTACATTAGGGTCTGCCTATAAGAAAGTCTCCTTTGATGAATATGCTGATCTATTGGATACAAAAGAAAAGAAGTTGATATCAATGAGGATTCTTAATTCACCTAAGTCTATAAAGCATTGGTGGCCAATAATGAGGGTTCTCAAAATTCAGCTAGATAGTCTTCAAATAAAGGAAAGGGTAAGAATCAGAAGTTGAAGAAGAAAAAATTAGAGGATGTAGAAAAGACAACACCATCATCCAATCAACAAGGCAAGTCTTTGTCAAATTCTGACAATAAGGAGAAGAAAAAGTGTTCCTATTGCAAGAAATTGGGTCATGAAGAACATGAGTGTTATCATTAAAATATTGATGAGTTGACCAACATCATGAAGAAACATAATGTTCCATTGCCTAATGCTTATAAAGAGAAAGGGTCTTCTTCAAATTCAAAGGGAAAAGGGCAAGCACTCATGGCTAATTCAAACTCTTCAAAGGAATGGATACTTGACTCAAGTGCCTCTTATCACATGGGTTCTTCAAAGGAGGATTTTTCTTCAATGAAGTAGTCAAAAGTACCACAGATCTTCATAGGAGATGATACCAAAATGGAAGTTGAAGGGAAAGGAAATGTGGAAATGGAAAAATGGAGACTTTTAAGATGTTCTCTATGTTCCAAATCTAAGTTCAAATCTCTTATCAATCTAGAAAATCACTCACCTTGGACATGGTCATAGAGTTGAGTTCCTTCTAGACTTAGTTTATGTGCACATTCTAAAAGATGACTCACTGGTTGTAGTCAGGAAAGTGAATCATGACAAGAGGTTGTACTTTTTCTCCCATTTTTTGCCCAAGTCTCCTTCGTAGGCCTTGTTAACAAAATTAAATTCCCAAATCCAATTATGGCATGAGTGGTATGGACATCTTTCCTTTCACTATCTTTAGCAACTTTGCTTAAATAAAATGGTCAAAGGTCTACCAACAATCAACTTTTCCATAGGTGAATGTTCAACAAGTTCAATGGATATGCATCTAGAGGAAAAGTTACATAAACAAAAGTCCTCAAGAGCACTAGTTGTTCTTTAGTTGGTTCACATGGTACTAATAGGTCCTTTTATAGTGACATCAGTTAGCCAGGGTCACTACATACTTACTTTCATTGATGACTTTTCAAGGTACACCTGGGTCTACTTTCTTCATAAAAAGAATGAAGTGTTGGAAAAATTTCTAGCCTTCAAGACACATGTTGGACAAAAATTGAGGAAAGCCATCAAATTTCTAAGGATGGACAAAGAAAGTAGATATGTGAACAAAAGACTTAAAGACTTTTGTAAACTTGAGGGAATTGATATTCAAAATTTTCCAACATTCAATCCGCATAAGACAAATGTCACATCATTGAGGATCCAAAGTCTTAAGTCTATGGCAAGTTGCATAATATAAGCCAAGTCTCTAGATCCATAACTTGAAGTTGAAATAATTAGTAGTGCCACTCACATTCTTAACAGGTCTCCTCATCTAGCCTTAGATGGAAAGACTCCTTTTGAGGCATGGTATGGAAAGAAACCTATTGTGACACACTATAGAGTCTTTGGTTGTCCTACACGGGAAAATATATCTTCCAAAGGATGCAAGGAATAATCACCTCAACCTTGTACTTTTATTGGTTATGAAGATAGTGTGAAGGCATACAAACTATTGGATCTAGAGACCCATTAGATCTTTATGGAGAAGGATGTACACTTTTAGGAAATTTCACCAAGCTTGTCCTCTAATCCTCTTTGCACATCATATCATGTGGAAATTTATAGTAACACCATTGATAGTGCTTCAATAGATTCAAACACATGGGGTTCTAAAGATAGTTACAACAAGAGGTCACTACATTAGTCTAGTCCAAATGCATATATTGCCATAGTGATAGGTCTAGCACAACAGGGTACATCAAGTCTTCTAGTTCTAGCATCAGTGAAAAATTTAGGGGATAGTATTGATGATTTGATTCTTCTTCTTGATGCAATAACACCTTCTTTAGTTTTCATGAGGGCTCCATCTAACCCTCTTGTTCATTCTCTACATGATCAATCGTTACAAGTTGAAATGATTGTGGATACTTATGATCAATAGTTGCAAAGGGTTCTTCATTAAGCTCTTTGAGATAGGTTCTTGAGCTAGTTGATCAAGTTTTAGAGACATCACTTACCTATGGGATTCTTTTCACATACAAAAAAAGCATCTCATTTGTACCCTTGGCCTTGTTTCTTCCTAAGGTGCAATCTTGGATCAACTTCTTCATTGGAACAGTCATTGGTTGGCATTCTTCTTTGAGGGGGGGAGCCTATCTTTTTTATCTTCCTCTTCTCATTTTTATCTTATGTATATACTTGATGTATGTCATAATGGAGGGGTTTTTATTATTCCATCCATCGATACATTATTTGTGTTTTTCATCTCTCTTTTTGGGGGAGGGTTTTTTTCATGAGGTTTTCCCTCTTTCTCCACTTTATGAGAGATTGCATTTCATTATGTACATGGGTACCTAACATGGCCTAGTAGTTGAGACCCATCATGTATTTCATCTTAGATTTTGTAAGCTTAAGGGAATTCCCCTAAGTTACACTTAAGGGGGGGTGTTGGTTTAAATAAGTATTTACTATTTACACTTTACTTAAGTATACTTAGATTATTGCATTATTTTATTATTTATTTAAGTGAGACACTTAGGAGTTTGTGTACTCTCATGAGTTGTCATGTTGACAACACAGAAGTACGCAACTCTAATTCAGTGTCTACAACACAAGAGTTTGCATCATTCACTGAGTTGTCATGTGGACAATACATTTATTTACACTCCCATTTTAGCACATGTTGTCTACAACATAAATTTGTGTGCTACACCATTGTAGGCTTATCCTCTCATCATCACACTTATGTGCTTAATGGAGGATAACCCATATCTAGTGGACATGTGCTTGGTTGTATGACATATCATGTTGTTGACTTCTATGCATTCTAGAAGCTCTCTAGAGGCCTTTATATACAAGTACTCCTAGTGTACTTTGATATGGCATATTGAATGAATATATTGTCATTCTGATCATAATCTCTCTTTGGTCTACTATTGTGCTTGTATTTGAGTTCCTTCATCTTGGGTGAATTCTTACCTAAGGAAAATTCTTTAAAATGGAATAAAGGAAAAGACAAGGTCATTGATGTTGAGAAAGTCAACAAGGACTTTGCTAAAGTGTGGACCAAGAAAAGGTCAAAGGATACATGAGTAAATATTGGAGAAGTGTCTAGCTCATTGGTAAGTGGTAAGACTTCACAATTAACTTAATATAAGAAAAGTTTTTAAAGGGGTTAGGAAAGTGAATTCAGCCTTGTACTGCTCCTTGCATTCAACTTGATAAGTCACGACAAGTGACAAAGTAACATGTTAGACCTAAAAAGTGAAAATAGGTTATCTCCAAAAATATTACTCTTGAATAAACTATTAGAAGGAATTTATTATACATAGGTAGATGTGGGTAAGAGATGAGGTTATTGTTAGGACCTCAACATTACTTTTTAGACCAAATCTATAAATTGATACATCATTTAGTAAAAGTCACTTTTACAATCTTGAGGTTTGAAGAGCTTCTATTTGCAAAGCCCTAGATACCAAAAGATCATTCTTTATGAAAATCAAAGATACTAGTCATTTTTCAACCTTAGCAGTAATCTAGTGCAATAGATCATATATAAGTATATTATTTTAGAATCAAATCTTATAATGGTATAATACAAAATAGTCAATGGACATGAAATATAGCCACATATCTATGAACTGATTTTGCAAAGTGCAAATTAGAAGGATATGATAGGAGCCCTATCATCACTCCCAATCAATGTGTTACTAACCAAAAATGTTGGTGACTACCTCAAGGAAAAGATCATAGAGTTGGCAGATGTAGAGATTAGGACACTGTATGGGAAGTTTTGTGAAGATGACAAAAAGATAATCTATGAAGAAATTGAGAAAAAAAAAACCCTATACTATGTAATATATATCCCTAATTTATTCATGAATTAATGGGTGATATTTGTTCTTAGGAGGGTACATAATGAGTAGATTTGGCTAGATAATCCAAATAAAATCACAAAGGAAGTGATCAAGAGAGTAATTGAGTTCATCAATGATGCAAAAGATTTTACCACACACAAGAACAAACCAATAGTTGTGGCAAAATAAAGTGGATTCCATCATGATAGTAGAATGTGCTCACTAAATCACATTAAAGACTAGAAAGTGCAGTTCATCGCAAGGCTGATTACACACATATTTTATTTGAGCTAACCAAATAGTGTCCCAAAAAGAGTGGTGTATGGAGGACACCAAATCATAATGAATAAAACCTCACATATCCTTAGTGTATGGATGTGTGCAAACAACTATTAGATAATGTGGAAAAGATCAAGAAGGATACAAGTGCATATATATTTAAGGTTGACACAATACGAGTGAGCATATTCTTCTATTTCAAAGAAGAATACCTTGGATACAAGAAGTTCCATTGGAGGTCTAAGAGCTTCATTATAGATCAAATATTGAGTATGAACAACAAGATAGGCAATAGTGCTATCAACAAGCTTGATAAGTATTTCAAGAAATTACAAATAGAAATGCATAGAAGAAGGAGAATTCAAAAAAATTTGACCAATGATTGTAGAAGCAACATTTTCCTCTTAGAAAGAATAGATAGGTGCATTGGATAAGAGGTCGAATCATAAACACATTGGTTATCAAAATGCCATATGAGGTTGAGGAAGACTAAACTATAAATTTCATTAGTCAACTATTGGTAAATCCTATTGATAAGGAGAAACAAAGGTTTTGCACAATCAAAGAGAAGAGAAAATAGATAAAGGAGTACCAAGAAGAAGTCTCAAAGGAGGAGGAGAAGAAGAAGGGAACATGATAATATGAAGAAGAAGAAACCCATGAAAGCATAGAGAGTCTTAATTATATGAATTCTCACCTAAACCAAAATTAGGAGAAGAAGAAGCATCAAGATAGGAGAATTCTGCTACAACCAAGCCACTAATAGTGGAAACCTACAAGAGGAAGGCACTAGAGAAGAGCAAGAGAAAACTGTAGACTCTAAAAAATGGTTTATGTCTACTATTTCATCATATTTTCATACTAACACATTCCATTTTCTCATTTCACTAATTCTAATCTTTTGACCAAACTTGATCATCATTTGAACATATTTTGACATGTTCTTCATCTTCACTCTCACTTTCAAATTAACTAGAGATCATTTCAAAATTGGTTTTTGTTTTATCTAAACTTTTTAGATTTGACTCTAAATCATTTCAACATCATTAGAATCTCATCCAATCAACCCAAAACCATCCCATATCAACTCAAAACAATCCCAAGTCAATCTAAAACCATCCCAAATCAACTCTAAACCATTCCAAGTCAACTCTAATCAATCCAAAACATATCAAACATTTTGATCAATCAACACTTATCTAGTCCTAGACATTGTCATGTCCCTTAGTACCTTGTCAATCTATCAAGCCTATCAAACACAACCTTAGCACTCCCATGTCCTTTTGTGCTAGGTCAATCCATCATCTTTATCATCCTATCATCAACTTTTTCAAGTACCTCAATGTTAGATCATGGCCTTATCCAATCAATTTAATAACATTGACAATGTTTGTTGATGTTATTGTGATCAATCAGATTAATCAACTTTGATCCTGTGGCATTTAAAATTTATGTTCAATGTCATATTACCTTAATCCATGTCATATGACCTTGAAATGTTATCAATCCTAATCACCAAATAAATTTAATCATGGCTTTGATCTACCCACCATCATCCTAGTTGATCTACATAATCATCACAATTCACTAAAAGAGTAATCCCACATTTATTTCATCAAATTGGCCAATCATATACTAATTTATCCTCAAGGATTAGACAACCCATAATATATTTTGATGTCATTTCAATAAAAATTTTCATCCCACTTTACTAATTATTCTTATTGACCAATGCTCTCAATTGATCGATATTTATTAATTAATTAATCCATCTTGGCCAATTATGGGAATTCTTAATTTCCTAATTCCTATTTTCCCATTTTTTATTTTTTATTTACTAATTTCTATTTGTGTGGAATTATGAAATTTTAATTCAAATTTCCACCTAGTCATAACACATGGCCATAATGTGTCATATATTTTCTCTCTACACTTGACTAATATGTGTCATATTTGGCAAATATTATTTCTTACGCATTACTATAATAAGTCACACTTGTCATAGGCTTGCCATAGATTCTCTTCTACTTTTAGTTGTGTTGACTTATATGTGTTATATAATCCTACATATGGCATATTGCTTCATATTTGTCATAGATATTCAAAGGAATATTGTGCCAAGTTGCATACTTAAATTGACAAATGTCCATTTCTTCATTCATGTCTAACCTCTTGCATTTTGGCTATAAATAGAGTCATTTTGTACTCTTTTGGGACTCGAGACACTATACATGCTTCATAAACTCCTAACAAGATCAATATGCCCTTTTTCTGTGCAAATCCTTTAACAAAGGAAAGTGAATGTATATAGCAACGAGAATATAGTGTCAATGTAGAGAAATGCAAATTCCAAGAGTCACAATAGGCCAATTGAACCCATTATATGTAATAATAACAAAAAATCCTCCCTAGAAAAAAAGTTGCAAAAGTAGTAAAGAATTTTCTTCTCAAATAAAGAATAATGGTGTTGTTTGCAACATCATGTATGCCCCAGAATATTTGAAATATATTTCTTACCCAAAATATATAATTGGCAAGATTTCTTTTCCAAAAATTTGTTAAAATGATTTGCATAGAAAAAGGGCATTGATTTTGTTGAGATATTTTCTCCTGTTGTTAAAATGACTTCTATTTTTACTATTTTAAGTCTTGTAGCTACTGAAGATTTTCATTTAGAGCAGCTTGATGTTAAAATAACCTTCCTTCATGATGATTTGGATGAGGAGATATATATGGCTCAGCCATAGGGATTTGTAGTCAAAGGTAAGGAGAACTTAGTGTGCAAATTGAAGAAAAATTTATATGGCTTGAAGCAAGCACCTTGACAATGGTATCTAAAATTTGACAGTTTTATGCACGAGCATGGATACAATAGGTGTCATTCTAATCATTGTGTTTATTTTAAGAGGTTGGATGATGACAACTACATTATTTTATGTTTATATGTTGATGATATGCTTGTAGCTAGGTCTAACATGGATCACATTAAGGGGCTAAAATGCCAATTAGCACATGCATTTTCTATGAAGAATTTGAGGGCAACAAAAAAAATCCTTGGTATAAAGATTTGTAGAGATAGGAAAAATAGAACATTGACACTATCTCAGGCTAATTATGTTGAGAAGGTGTTGCAACATTTCTCTATGGAGAATGCTAAAGCTATCAGCACACCTTTACCTAGTCATTTGGAGTTGACTCAGGAGATGTGTTCCAAGACACACAAAGAGGAGGATAAGATGTCTAAGGTACCCTATGCTTTATCTATAGGAAGCTTGATGTATGCTATGGTATGCACTAGGCTAGATATTGAACATGCAATGGGAGCCCCATGTGGTAGCAGTATAGCTATAGGATCAGTCTCCAAGTGGGAGATTGTTGTTTAGTGTGGAGTCTGATCAGTCCCCAAGTGGGAGATTGTTAGTTTGTGGTGATTGATCAAGGAAGTACTATACATACTTCATAAATTCTTTGGCTAACATATGGGCAACATGTTGTAACCCTAAAGCAGCATAAAAATACTTGTATAAAAGGGCTTAGGGTTAGGGATTGTTTCATAGTGGTGAGGCAAAAATTGGTTCTTGCAGCAACATCGAGTTGTAAGGGATTATGAATTGTAATCAAGTTGTAATCACTAGATCATAATAATATCAGACTTGGTGTTTGGTGGACATAGCCCAGGGATTGGGTGAACCATGTTAAATCTTGGTCCCTTGTGTTCTTTTTTGTGTGATCTATTATTTTTTGTTATTGGTTATATTTGCATGTAATTATTATTTCTATATGTGGTTTAATCCTAACAAGTTCCCATCAAACATGTATATGTAAATCATCTTTTTTTGTTCTAATTTGAAAATATCTTATAGATGACATGTATAGCTGGTGAACAAAAAAAACCAAAAAAAATTGATGCATATTTTCTTTGTTATAAGTACTCAAGTTCGACCTTATCAGAATCCAATAGTTTTTTCCTTCTATCAAAACTTCTCTATCAAATCTATACCTTCTTGAAAAAAAATTACATATTCATGAAGAGGATTCTCTCCTCTAGAGATAAATATAATTTTTTAATTTTTTTGATATGATTTACTATTTTTTTCCTTTTTTGATATAGTAAATCATATCTCAACTAGTAGATGCCTCTATGTTGGTCAGGGACAAACAACTTCCAAGTCACTAATGTCACTATCACTATCTTCAATGAAGAAGGAAGAAGGAGGAGTTGAAGAAGAAAAAGCTTGGACAACTTTCTTCAAAATGAACACTCTTCTCATAGAATATTTCATGTATCTTTGGATCCATTAACTTGTAGGCTTTATGTTAGTTTGCATAGCCAACAAACATGCAAGGTTTGCATTGAGCTTCCAATGCCTTGCATTTCTATGGAGGTATTTGTGCCCATGAGGGACAACCAAAGTCTCTAAAGTGCTTAACCATAGGTTTCTTGCTAGACCATGCTTAAAAAGGAGTTATACCATCCAAAGATTTGTGAGGACTTCTATTTTGAATATAGTTAGCACAATTCATTGCTTCATCCCAAAAGATTTGATCAAGAGACTTGTTTTGTAGCATGCAAGTAGTGGTTATCTCTTTGAGAGTTCTATTTTTCCTTTCAAAACCACCATTTTGCTATGGCATATATGGTAGTGAATTCTGAAGGTCAATTCCCTCTTGAGTGAAAAAATCTATTAGTCTTGTGTTCACATACTTTCCCCCCATTATCTATTTGAAGAACTTTGATGGCTTTATTTGATTGCTTTTCCACTTGGGCCTTGAAGCTAAGAAATTTTTCAAACACTTCACTCTTATGAGCCATTAAGAAAACCCAAGTAAATTGAGTATAGTCATCTAGGAAGGTGAGTGTATAGCAAGACTTGCCAAATGATGGCACTAGAAATGGTCCTGCTACATCACTATGAACCAATTCAAGAACACATTGTGCTTTGTAAGACTTCCCCTTTTCATACAATTGTTTTGGATGTTTTCTAAGTGAGAAACCTTAACAAACACCTTCTAAAAACTGAATTTGAGGTAGACCATTGACCATTTTCCTACTGCTAAGCTATTGAAGATATCTATAGTTGAGATGTCCAAATCTCTCATGCCACAATTTAATTTTTGCATTTGAATGTAATAACAAGGCTTATGCATTTGATTTTGGCACAAAGGAGGAGAAAGTGTAAAGCCTTGAATCATGATTGGCTTCACCTATTGTGATCATTGTGTCATCCTTGATGCTTTTCACTACGTCTGAATCTGTAAGAAATTCTAATTTATTTCCACCTCCATATTGATGTTGGAAATAATCAAGACTAGCAAGATTATTGAGAGGGGAGGGGTGAATCAATAACCTCAAAAACTTTAAATCAATTCAGCACTTAACAATATAAATCATTCACCATACATTTATCTAATCTACTACATGCATGAAAGAATAAACATTCATAACACATGAACACATTATTTTGGTGACCCAAAAACCTTTCAAATAGAAAGTAAAACTGGGGTGGGGATGATACCCACAAAACTTCACTACTACAATATAAAGTTGGCCTATTAGGGCTTACATTGACCACTTCTAATGATCTATCATGTTAAGAGAAATTTGGACTGCTAGGTCCACCTTGTTAGAGGTTTTACAAACATACAATGAAGTATGCACTCTATTAAGAGATTTATACAAAAACTGTTAAGTCTACCCTATTAAAGGATTTGGAAAACTTATTCACTTGTTAGAATGAAAGAGTAGATCTGACTTACAACTTGATTTCTAATTAGATCCTTGAAGAATAGATCACCTCTTGTGACTAATATATCTGTACTACTTCTTGTAGACCTTACTGAATATTTTTCTCTGCCACAAATTCATATTCACTCTTCAAAACATTACATGTCTATTCCATTAAAATCCTCATCGTTACATTGCAAATGATAAAATATATTACATATATACCATTCCAATATTTACAATTACAAGGTTAGCTAAAACACAAGTAAACAAAATATTACTGAGTCGGCCAAATAGTAGAAAACTCGGGTTCTTCAAGCTAACATGGTGAACTTTTGATACTTGGTGACCATTTCATTACTTGTAAGTAGAAGCTTAGTCCATACTAATCACACAATGTAGCTTGGAACTCGATAACCATTGGAGACTTGGTAGATATTGAATCCTTTGTTTACCTTGTTATCACTCAGTAAACACTACACATCAATCACTTGGTAGAGACTGGCTTCACATCACACAAATTGATGACTTGGTAGACACTGTGGAGCTTGATGACCACTATCTATTTGGTGAACACTGTAAGCTTGGTAGACACTACTGAACTGCATACTTACTCGATAGCTTTAAGAATACTCAGTGTAAATTGCTTAACTGCTAAACTTACTAGGTAACCATTGAATGCTCAGTATAAATTATAGACTAAGTGATGAGCTTGGTAATCATTTAGAATTGAATAATTTTTGTCACTAATGACAAATACAACATAATGCCAACAATATCCCACTTTGGTACTAGTGACAAAAACACTTATGAGTCTTATGTACACTAACATTCTAATTTTTGATTTTTCAAAATTGATCTTTGCAAAGTTGTTGTATTTACATATCTCCCCCATACATATGGCATAATATATATAGACTTTCATCTTTTTTATTCTATACATAATCTATTTTCTTCCTTATTTTCTCCACAAGTCTCTTATCATTTCTTACTCCCCCTTTTTGACAATAATGCCAAAGAGATATGAAAAATATTCAAATAGAGACACCAAAATGTGAGAGAAGTTTGGAGTGTACCTTGAGAATAAGAGCCAATGTCTTATCCCAATTGTCTTGCAAAATTTTGCAGGTGGAGAGTGCCACTTGAACCTCTGTAGAAAGTTCAATCATATGATCTGCTATGGAAAAATTGTTATCCTGGACCAATATTTTTTAATATGCAACATGTTTTTGCATTGAGTCCATAACTAGAAGGATCATATTTTGTATATCAATCAGTGTAGACCTGATCTTGGCTTCCTCTCTTAGCAATTCTGCCTGCATTTTTGACAAAAATTTCACCTTGATGTGATGCACTGAGCTTGAAGAGCCTTTGACTTCTTGCCTTCATATCAACATCAATCTTACTCAATTTCTCCTTTATATCTTTGGTGAACTTGCTAACATCACAAAGCTTGCCAAAAAGTGATGTCACATTGGTGAAAGATTGTTCAAGATTGCTCAAAATTGTAGATAGCTCTACCTAGTTAATGGAAATGTGCTGAGCAATGTGCTAAAGCACCTTATTATCAAACTTCTTCTCTGGCTTCTCAATGAGCTTTTCTTGGCTAGATGTATCCTCATTGAACTTATTTATTGCTTCTTCCAATTGTAACAAAATGTGTTGAGATGAGTCTACATCAACACCTATAGCCTCAATTATTATATTTTTAGCATTCTCAATTATAGTAAAATCTCTATCTCTTTCATCTCTAAGCTGCTTCTGCCTTGCTTTTTGCTCCAAAAGCTAACTAACTAGTATCATTTCATTAGTTGTGGCAGTGTCCATATCTAACTTGGGAATAACAATTTCCTTGTCCAAATCAATGTCTTGATCAATTTCTTTGCCAATAAGAAGAATTTTTAAAGAAATCTTTGATTATACTTATGTGCTTACTTCTTTGGACTCAAAAATTGAAACAATAGTATAAATGGCTGGACTTGCACTAAAACCTTGAATAGGTCCAACTAAAGAAAAACTGAAAGAAGTGCTAACCATATCCAAAACTGATGTGCTATCCAAAAATGAAATACCAATAGGTGGTATACTGTAATCACCTAAAAATGGTCATCTAGACTATTAGCCCCCTTTTCAACATTTTGGCTAAATTAATTTAATCACTTACCTAAGCCAAATTGCTAATAATCAATTTATTTGATTATAACCTATAGTTTGACTATGCTATCCTAAGTTCATTATTTGATTAAAAGAACATGTCCCCTTTTAATTAAATAAAAGACCCCATTCTTCTAACCCACTTAAAGTGCACACATAAAGTCCTTTTTCTATTTTACAATTAAAAGAAAAGGCTTTGTGACTTTTGTCTTATATGACAAGTCAACTTATATTCTATTGGTTGATTTGTGTGTGCACATAGATCACTCTTATTTTTGAATTCCACCGTTGATCATCCACCATCTTCATCTTGATCTCCACCGCCCATACATCTTTAAAAGGGAGAGAGCTTTCCCCCTCAATCCATCCATATTTTGAATATTGTTATGCTGCAGGTTTTCTAACAGGTTTCTTTGGAGCTTTGTGGAGAATTTCTATTTCTTGTCTACATTCTCTCATACCATAGCATCTTAGCTTAGCTTTCATTTTTACATGTAGCTTAATCTCACATAGCTTAATAATGGTATTGTAACACTCTCATACATGTTTTAGCATAGCTGCATTTTGCATTATCATTCTAGTTTAATCTTTAGTTGCATTGCATTCTTGAGGAACTCCTTGGGACATTTGCATTCTTGCATCTTGTCTTTGGAACCTCCCATTGCATGGTTTACTAGCAAGAAGAGTATCTCTAAGGCTCATCTGAGAGCCCTTGAACTTGAAATACACTCTCTTGCACTCCATGGATAGGGAACTCTAAGCCGACATCCAAGCATTCCAAACTCATGGAATCGTTTGGATAGAAGGGTTTAGAGTGGGACACTTTCGAGTGTACATTTTTGGAGCAGGAGCAGGGGTGTTGTTTGTTTCCCCTCATGGTTATACTATCCCAAAATCCTACAAATTATTGTTCCCATGTACAAACAATATTGCAGAGTATGAAGCATTAACAAATGGGATCAAAATGGCCCTTGAATGGCAAATAACTGAGCTACACATCTATGGGGATTCTCAACTGGTTGTGAACCAAGTGAATAATGAATATCAAACAAAGGATGATAAATTGATCCCTTATAAAAAGTTGATAGATGCTCTAAGGAACTATTTTACCTTTGTAACATTCCAACAAATTCCTAGAGCAGAAAACAAGGCTGTTGATGCTATGGCCACCTTAGCATCTATCCTCCAATTACAAGAACATGAATCGCAATTTGAGTTCTTGGTGGAAGAATTGCGTCATCCAGCCTATGATTCTTCAGATAACCACATGATCTACACTATTGTAGGTCATGATTCCTCCCGCTATGCGGCTATTTTCTCCTACCTACATGATCAGGTTATTCCCAAAACCCTCACATGCAACCAAAAATGCCAACTCCTTCGTAATGCCTCACACTACAGTTTGGTCTCTGGTGACTTGTATAGGAGGGGTCTAGACGGAATGTTGTTTAGGTGTTTAGAACTAGAAGAGTTCGAGAAGGCACTTGTGGAAGTCCACGATGGCATTTGTGGGGCGCATTCTAATGGCCTTGCACTTGCCCAAAAACTGCTTAGGATGGGTTATTACTGGCCCACCATGCAAGCTGATGCTGTGCGCTATGCAAAGTCCTGTCAGAAATGTCAGCTCCATGGTAACTTGATACATGCTCCTGGGTGAGAGTTAATCCCTTCTGTGACATATTGGCCATTTCAGCAATGGGCCTTTGACTTGGTAGGAAAGATCCATCCAAGCTCATCCAGCGGTCATAAATTCATCATCACAGCAACGGAGTATTTCACTAAATGGGTTGAAGTTGTACCATTATCTGCTGCTACAGAAAAACATGCTGCCCTGTTTATACTGAATCACATCATTTGTTGATATGGTATCCCATCCTCTATTGTTACAGATAATGGAGGACAGTTCAAAAATAAAGACTTAAAACAACTGTGCAAAAATTTTCAAACTAAGCAACACTGGTCTTCCATTTACTATCCCCAAGGGAATGGCCAAGCTGAGGCCTCTAATAAAACGTTACTGAAAATCCTACACTGCACAGTTCACAATTCTGGGAAAGATTGGCACTTGCAAATAAATTTGGCACTTTGGGCCTATAGAACCTCTATTCGTACTCCTACAGGGGCTACACCCTTTTCTCTAGTCTATGGCTCTGAGGCTGTTCTCCCATTAGAAGTCGAAATACCTTCTTTGTGCATCTCCTTACATGGGTTAATAACTGATGAAGACCATAGAGCTATGAGAGTACAAGAATTAGAGACTTTGGATGAATGGTGCAAGGCTACTTTTGATCACATGAGAGCTTATCAAAAGTGCATGTCTACACAAAATAACAAAAAGGTTCACCCCCATGAGTTCCAAGTTGGTGAACTCGTGCTTAGAGAGAATCCCAAAAATTAGCAAAATCGAGAACAGAAAGGGAAATTTGAACCTAACTGGTTAGGTCCTTACATTATCACAACATCATTTGGGTCTGGTGCTTACCAGTTGTATACTTCAGAGGGTGAAGAACTTGCAGAACCTATCAACATCCTACACTTGAAGAAGTTCTATACTTAGAGGCTTGTTGCTCAGCTATCTTGTATATATCTATGAGCCTGAAAAAATCTTAAAAATCAGAAAATGTCCTGAAAAAATGATCATCTTAGTGAAAACCTCACTTTGATGTATCACCAAAAAAAAAAAAAAAAATCTATCAAAGTGGTGAAAACCTGGAAACAGGCACTACTTGAAACCCTCGCACCTATGTCTATCAGTCTCAATCATCCACTTCGCTACACATTTCCTGGCTTGGAATTGTTTCTTGTCCTCATCTTGGGGCATAGGTACTTAGCCTATTGAGGTATTCTTGTGCATTAGGGTTTCTTTGACAACTCACAAAATAGTGTTTTTCAACACTTCCCCCACTTTGACATCAAGTGTTTTTCAACACTTTACAGATAGTTTACCTATGGTCTCTGATGTCGTGATATTTTTCACTATCAGAATCAAGTTTGGAAGAAATGGCCAAGTGACTTACACACATGCACTTTAACACCTAAATGACTGAGCTATGCTGATCTTTATCTACTTTGTGTGCTATCTATGATGATTTCTTTGCCTAGTGTTCCCTCCCTAATAGTCTTTCAAGGATGTCATTGACTAGAAGACTGGGGGCATGGGACATATTTTCTTGATTTCTACTTGTGGGTATACTTTTGTTTGTCTATAGTGTTGTAAGCATTCATGCTTGTCCTATTCAACACTTTGACTTATAAATGTATCATCCTTGATTGTTTTGCAAGACCGCACTTAGGGTTTATCCTAGCACTTATGCCTTGATACAGGTGTAATCTTGCTAAATTAAACTTAGGGAATCTAATCATGTAGTTATCTTGACTTACATGTCTTTGATGCTTAGATTGGATTTCCACATACCTATCTCATATTGATCATATTCATATCCTCATAGTTATACTAGTGATGGTTGTATGATCTCATGATGTCCCTAATAAATGCTCAATGATGAAATTAAGAGTCTAAATGTTTTGCGCTTCTTTCTGGTAAACCACTTTGCATATTAGCTTGCATTTTAGGTTCATTTTCTAGCTTAGTCTTGCATTCTTGCATATGGGGAGAGCTCTCTCTCTTCATCTTTTTGTGGACATATCAGCTAACTGCTTTCATATATTTCTTTATTTTCTTCTTGTTCATGTCTTTTCACCTTCTTAATCTTTCACTTCATCTCTTTTCTATCTTATCATCACATTATATAAAGTTTTGACCTCTTAAATAATTTCAACGTCCTAGATTCACTTTCGGGATCGAAATCCAAATTTGAGTTCATCTTGATGATCAAAATTGTCTTTTAAAATTCTACCTTCTTCTGAGCAGTTAGCTGACTGTTTGAGGTCTAATCTTTGAATCATCGCTGGGGCATCTTCATTTCTATGCTTCGTATCTCCTTCTATTCACCTTTTCACATCTAAATCATCTCTCTACTAGATTTGACCTAATTTTTATGCTATATCCTTCAAAGTCAACTCTAGTCAATCTGGGGCATTTCATCAATTTCTTATAGTCATTCTTGGGTTCTAATCATTTATCTGTCATATCTTGGACATTGCTATATTCTAATTTTCTCATGTCTAGCCAGTTTTTGCATCCCCTTACCTCATTTCAATTTCGATCTTGAGGGGGCAGAAATACTCTATTGCTGATTGTTACAACTATCTATTTCTTAGGAGCATTTGTTTGACCTTATCACTTGCTCTCAATCTATTCGCTTTGCTAGATGTTAGAATTCTTTTCGGATCTTAACATCATCTTCCTAATGTTCAGTACTACTGCTATCAGGCTGTGCATTCAGGACTTGCTATCTATTTCTGCATTTCATTCTTTGGAATCAGATATCTATATCTATCATCGCCTACTTGGCTTTCTATTTTCTTTGACATAATGTGTTCCTAGATCGATCATGCATTAGTCAAAGAGGGGCAAATGTAATCACCTAAAAATGGTCATCTAGACTATTAGCCCCCTTTTCAACATTTTGGCTAAATTAATTTAATCACTTACCTAAGCCAAATTGCTAATAATCAATTTATTTGATTATAACCTATAGTTTGACTATGCTATCCTAAGTTCATTATTTGATTAAAAGAACATGTCCCCTTTTAATTAAATAAAAGACCCCATTCTTCTAACCCACTTAAAGTGCACACATAAAGTCCTTTTTCTATTTTACAATTAAAAGAAAAGGCTTTGTAACTTTTGTCTTATATGACAAGTCAACTTATATTCTATTGGTTGATTTGTGTGTACACATGGATCACTCTTATTTTTGAATTCCACCGTTGATCATCCACCATCTTCATCTTGATCTCCACCATCCATACATCTTTAAAAGGGAGAGAGCTTTCCCCCTCAATCCATCCATATTTTGAATATTGTTATGCTGCAAGTTTTCTAACAGGTTTCTTTGGAGCTTTGTGGAGAATTTCTATTTCTTGTCTACATTCTCTCATACCATAGCATCTTAGCTTAGCTTTCATTTTTACATGTAGCTTAATCTCACATAGCTTAATAATGGTATTGTAACACTCTCATACATGTTTTAGCATAGCTACATTTTGCATTATCATTCTAGTTTTATCTTTAGTTGCATTGCATTCTTGAGGAACTCCTTGGGACATTTGCATTCTTGCATCTTGTCTTTGGAACCTCCCATTGCATGGTTTACTAGCAAGAAGAGTATCTCTAAGGCTCATCGGAGAGCCCTTGAACTTGAAATACACTCTCTTGCACTCCGTGGATAGGGAGCTCTAAGCCGGCATCCAAGCATTCCAAACTCATGGAATCATTTGGATAGAAGGGTTTAGAGTGGGACACTTTCGAGTGTACATATACAAACTAGAATACTTACAATTAAAGAACTAAATGGAACAAAATTTGGTGCAATTAAAGCTATAGTAGACAAAACTATAGAACATATTGGTAAACTTGTTGTACATGCTACTGTAGAAGTTGACACAATTGAAGAACTAGCAGTTGTGCATACTACTAAAGTAGATGACTTAGGAGCTCATGAAGAGTGTTTCAGTTTGGTAGATGAAGTGATAGAAACTTCCATTATAGATACCTAGAGCTATGAGGTAGCAACTAATGATTGTGCAAATGATGTATTTGAGGTGGTTGCAATCATACTTGCTAAAACTAACTTCAACCCTGATGATGTTGCTGACTTAGGTGGAGAGTGATGAAGGGATGCAATGGCTTCTACTATTATTTTCATTGGATCATCTTCTTCATCTTCTTCCTTGTCTTCCTCTTCAACTTCTTCCTCTTTCTCTTCATCATCAACCTTTAATGCCTAATAGTCTTGAACAACAAAAGTAACACATGGAGTATTATCTTCTTCCTCATCATCACTGTCATCATCATCATCTTTAATTTCCACTAGATCTTCACTGTGCTTAAGCAGATGATAGATGTTCTTCCACATGTTTGTTACATCTCTAACCACATGCTCAATATCTTTAATCAAAATCAAACATGTATGAAATCTAATCATCATTTTACCTTCATTTTCTTTCATGGTTTCCTTCAATTCTGCATCTGTAAGATTTGGCAATAACTTCCTCAAAGATTGTTCATATATATCTTTTGTTGTCTATATAGCTAATTCCCACCTTGGCTACAATCTTGATAACAATTCTTTTGAAATCTGAGGAATACTTCCATTTTCCCATTTTGGTGAGTACCAACTCCTCAATCTGCATCTTCTTAGCATTAGTCCTTGTCTCAAAATTTAGGACCTTAAAGTTTGTGATGCCTTCTCCTTCTTCCATTTTTTTTAACCTTTCTTGGAAGGTAAGTGGAGGCTTGACAAGCACTACTTCACTATCTCCTTTTCCTTTCCCTTTTGATCTTCTTGTGAAAATAGTTGTGGAGGCCTTTGGAGGTTTGTTAATGATTACCCTTCCTTTCTTCTTTGCTAGCTCTGCCTCCTTAGATTCTTCTCCTTCTTCTTCTTCTTCTTCTTCTTCATCCTCTCCTTTACCTTGGTAAGCATAAGAGGGCCACTGGAATTTTTCATCTTGGCTATCTTCCTTTTTCCTTTGCTGATTGCTTGGGGTACCTTGATTTCAAGCTCAATTCTATCTTTGGCTTCATTATATGTACCAAAAATTGGTAGCTTTGGATCTACAACTTCATTTACCATTTCTTCAATGATGTCTCTAGTTTCATCAATATTTACCTCATATGGGAGAGGTTTTATGCATGCAACTCAGGGCTTGACTGCCTGAATATACACTCTATCACAGTCCACCATAAAACATAAATCATCTTTGTAATCCTCAACAATTTTGGGAGGAATCCTGAACCTATTGTTCATCCTTTCCTTGAAATCTTCAAACTAATTATCCATAATGCTATCAAAATGTATACTCATTTCTGCAATAAATTCATTAATTTGATATAGAATTGAAACATCTTTTCTCCATACAAAAGAACCTTTAGATGGGAAAAAAAAATTTACATAGAAGAAAAGGCATGTCAAAAGAGAACCAAATTTACAAGGGTTGTTCTTTGATGTCCTAATATTATCCATATTCTTGTTCAATTGTTTCAACAGTAACTCTAATAGGTCAAATTCCATATTTTCTTCACAACCTTAAATGCTAAATCCACTGCCTCACATGGTACATTATTCAAATGACTCGAGCTATAAATTTTATGGTCAATTACATGAATACCAAATCTTAATTCCACATTAGAAATAGTGCTAATCTTCAAACCTCTACCATCCCACTCAGCTAGTGTTTTCTTCTAGAGTTCATCCTTACCTAGGGTTTTGGTAGATTTTTCTTTGTTTAGCATGGGAAGACCTGTAATCTTATGAATCATTTTCTTGGTGATTAACATTGGTTTCTCTAACCATAATTTTCCATTATGCATATGACTAAGAATGTATCTAATCCACTTAATCTGAAAGCTCCTTGGCAAGTGTGTGATATGGGTCAACCCTTTAGTTTCTAGATGCTTATGCTTGGGTTTAGGCGAACCATCAATACACGTTTCTTCTAAGGCACTATCCATTTCTAGGCTTCCAATTTCCTAAATAGAACACTTAAAATGAGTGTGAATGTCATTAATTAGAAGTACCTTGGGAGGCATTTGAGATTGAGCTCCATTTGGGTCAAGTGCCTCTGCAACTACTAGAACTAGCTTGAAGTTTGGTGCTTTCCACTCCATCCTTTTTACCAACATTTTTGAACCTCTTTTCACCTTGTTACTACTAGTGCTTCTAGATGTCATCACTGCTTGGTAGATGATGGAAATTTTTTGAACAAATTCTTCACTCTAAATTCGCTCAAAATTGCCTAGATGCACCTAGAATTGCTTGGCTCTATGTATTTTTAAGTCATGGTGAAAAAATGAAGATTAATTCTACCCTTTTGATGAAAAATTTCTCCATTAATGCTAGGTACCATAATGACATAGTGCGTGACAAACTATCATCCACTCACTAGCTCAGTAGAAACTTGTGACTCGGTGACTAAACAAACTTTCATTACTCCCGACCTTGCTTGGTTGAGTCTATGACTAACCTCGCTTGGTAAGGCCTAATCTCATGTGATCCCTTTGTGTCTAAAATACTGATTTGGATATTCTACTTTCTTGCATTTGGAAGTGCTTGAGATATGGCTTGAAGATACAGTTCTAGTTCCTCCTTTTAAGAATCTAATTGGAAATGGTGGAGTCACCCAATTCTTGAGTGACATGGCCATTTTTTGAACTATTCTACTCAATAGATTTGGGAATCTAGTGCTCTCTCATCTGCTCCTTGATGTTATCAGCTTTAGCTTTCTTCTAATCTTCAACTCTTCCTATATTCATGCAATTTTTGGCTATATGACCAAGTTCAGTGCATGTATAACATCTTATTGTTGAATCTCTCTTTATCAAGTGATGCCTTGTGTAGTCTATGCCAATGTGTCCATATTCTCCACAATAGTGACATCTACACCAAGTATTGTAATCCAAACCAAATATTGCTTTGACAATTTGTTTAGCTAGATTGGATGAATTGGATCTACATTCAGATGCCTTGTGACCTTTTTTATTGCATTTGTGACATTTGCCTTTAAATTTTGATTTCTCCTTGCATTCATTAGCTTTATGACCATGTTTATTACAATTGTAGCATTTTCTATTAAATTTTTCCTTTCCATTGTTCCAAAATTTGTTTGATGTATGACCTAACTTACCACCATGATTGAAAGTAGGTATTTGACTCTTTTCGGCACCTTGTTTGGAAGATTCACCTTCTTCTTTGTAGCCAAGTCCTACTCTACCTTTTTTCCTATAGAGATTCTGCACACTTTGTTGATTCAATTGATCCATGTCTACTTGATATTTTATCATCCTTTCATTGAGTTTCTTTTTATAAATTAGATTAGCTTTCAATCTTTCATTGATTAAATTATTCCTTAAGCTTTCATTTTCAAATCTCAAATTCATGATTTCCTCATTTGCTTTGGAGAGTTGATTGATAAGACTTTCTTGCTAAAGGGATTGATTTTCATTTTCATTTTTCCTTGCCTCCAAGTCTTCACTTGCTTTATTCCTTTGTTCCAAAATTTCACACATTCTTATTGATTGAATTTATTATTCTCTTTTCAATTTTCTTACCTCTTCTTGTAGAGAGCCATTCTTTTCTAGGAGTTATTTGATTGCTTCATCTGAACTGCTTGAAGGGGAAAATTCTTCAATCTTTTCTTCAACATATTGGTGGTCGTTCATATGTTTTGCAAGTTCCTTCTTTTTAGTGATTGGGAAAGATGTTCTTTTGCTTCCTTGAGTTGAGCTATGGCCATCTCTAGATTTAGATTTTCATTCTCAATAGCTTTATCAAGTCTAAATATCTCCATTGCCCTTGATCTTTGCTCAAGCTGCCAAACTTTATCCTAAGGACCACAAAGTTTTGATACCAATTATTGGAAATAATCAAGACTAGCTAGGTTACTAAGAGGGGAGGGGTGAATCAGTAACCTCAAAAACTTTAAATCAATTCAACACTTAACAATATAAATCATTCACCATACATTTATCTAATCTACTACATGCATGAAAGAATAAACATGCATAACACATGAACATAGTATTTTGGTGACCCAAAAACCTTCCAAATAGAAAGTAAAATTGGGGTGGGCATAATACCCACAAAACTTCACTACTATAGTATAAAGTTGGCCTATTAGGGCTTACATTGACCACTTTTGATGATATACCCTTTTAAGAGTAATTTGGACTGCTAGTTCCACCTTGTTAGAGGTTTTACAAATATACAATGAAGTATGCACTCTATTAAGAGATTTATACAAAGACTGTTAAGTCTAACCTGTTAAAGGATTTGGAAAACTAATTCACCTGTTAGGATGAAATAGTAGATCTAAATTACAACTTGATTGTTGATTAGATCCTTAAAGAATAGATCACCTCTTGTGACTAATATATCTTTACTACTCATTGTAGACCTTGATAAATGTTTTGCTCTATTATAGATTCGCATTCACTTTTCAAAACATTACATGTCTATTCCATTAACATCCTTATCATTACATTGCAAACGATAAAATACATTACATATATACCATTCCAATATTTACAATGACAAGGTCAACTAAAACACAAGTAAACAAAATATTACTGAGTTGGCCAAATAGTAGAAAACTTGGGTTCTTCAAGCTAACTTGGTGAACTTTTGATACTCGATGTCCACTGAATTACTCGATATCATCATGTACTTGGTAGAAGTAGAAGCTCAGTCCATACTAATCACACAATGTAGCTTGGAGCTCGGTAACCATTGGAAACTCGATAGATATAGTGGTACTCAGTAGATACTAAATCCTTTGTTTACTTTTTTGTCACTTAGTAAACACTACACATCCATCACTCGATAGAAACTGGCTTCACATCACACAAACTAATGACTTAGTAGACACTGTGAAGCTCAGTGACCACTATCTATTTAGTGAACACTGTAAGCTTGGTATACATTACTAAATTGCACACTCACTTAGTAGCTTCAAGATTGCTTGGTGTAAACTACTTAACTATTGAACTTACTAAGTAACCACTGAATGCTTGGTATAAACTATAGACTGAGTGATGAGTTCGGTAATCATTCATAATCGAATAAGTGTTGTCACTAATGAAAAATACAACATAATGCCAACAAGTGAGTCATTTGGTAGACTGAAAGAAGGTTGGAGGTAAGATTAGGAACATCCTTGAACATTCCATTGTTCATCTCAACATCACCTTTACCCTCAAATTCCACCTTAGTATCATCACCTACAAAGATGTGTGGTACCACTGAATGTGTCATGGAAGAAGAATCTTACTTTGACACACCCATATGATGTGTGGCACCTAAATCAATGATCCATTCTCCCTAATTAATAGTGTTTGTGAGTAAAGCATACACTTTACCCTTAGAATATGAAGATAAAGATCCTTTCTCTTTATAAGCATTAGGCAATGGAACATTGTGTTTCTTCATGATGTTCTTTAATTCATCAATCTTCTTATGCAAACACTGATGTTCATCATGACCCATCTTCTTAAAATAGGCACATTTTTTATTCTCCTAATTAGTGTCCCCCTTATTGTTTGTTTTTGAGGAAGACTTGCCTTGTTGATTTAATGTTGGTGTTGTCTTTTCTATATCCTCTTGTTTTTTGTTCTTCCACTTCATCTTCTTTCCCTTTGCTTTATTTGGACTTTGACAAGCTGAATTTTGAGAACCCTCATTATTAGCCACCAATGCCTTAGACTTGGATGACTTGAGAATCCCCATTTTTTGTAACTTGTCTTGTTCATCTTCTAATAGTTGAGCATAATCATCAAAAGTGTTTTTCTTATAAGCAACCCCTAATGTAGTCTTTATGGTGTTGTAGAAAAAAATGTGGAGTACTTAGATGGCAACTTATTATGAATGAGATAGATCAACCTGTCATCTTTCATAGGACTATCACAATCATCTAGCTTTGTTCTTTATTCATTCACCTTAATAATAAAATCTATTATTGAATCAAATGTCTTAGGATCTAGGGAGACAATCTCATCTTCAATTTTGTAAACATCCTCCTTAGTCACTTTACCATATAGGTTTTTGAGGGCATCCCAAGTTTCCTTGGATGTATTATACTTTGTGATCTAATAGAAGATCTTGTCTTCAACCCCCATCCTAATATCACCTAGGGCTTTCCTATCTACCTATTCCCAAGAAGTAATATCACTTTTAGATACTTGATCACTTGTTGGTTTAGGAAGGGTACCATCTACATATTGAGAAACTTTATTATGCACTAATTGACACCACATTTTAATAAAGCATGTGGCATAGTTATGTGGTGTTAATTTTGGAAACTTAAGATTTCCCATGATGCAAGAAATTAAAGATAACAACATGAAAAGAGGAACACAACACCAAGAGACACCCCCCTATTTACTCAATCTAAAATCCTCCCAAATAAAATATTTTGGTACTTTATACTTAGTGTGATTACAATAGCCACTTGCCAATTTTGGCCTTAGTAGTCTTTATATTTTACTATTTACAACCTCCTTTTGGAGTCCAAATCTGGAACTAAGCAATGTACAACAATTTTGAAGTAGTACATTGCAAAGAAAGGACCTAATTCTAGAAGTGGTATTTTTGTCCACACAAGCCTATAATCTAATTAAAGATCTAGAAAGTAGACAAAAAAATTATTCACTTTCAAAAAAATGGAACGTGATTTGGAGTCTAGATGAGCCTTTACAGAGAAAATGAAGTTGCAAAATGTAGGATTGGATATGTATAGTCACCAAAAAATATAATTTCTAATAAATCCCTACTCCAAAACCAAAAAAAATAGAACCACTAAAAATTTATAGGAAATTCTACCCAAAATAAAAAAAAATTACACCTAATTTGGAGCCTGAATGATTGAGATATGTCCTCCCAAATTTAGACTATCAAATCAAAACTAAATCTAGAGAGGGGTCTAAGTAGTAAAATATGAGGTTAAATTTGACATCCAAACAACCATCACAGTAGTTTTATTTGACCTCCAGATGATGGCTAAACAACTATCAATTTTAACATAGGGATTTCATGACATCAGTGAAAAATTGTCCCCCTGGGTGACATGGAAATGATTTTAGATGTACATCTAATGACATTAGTTGTACGAATGCTAACATTGACAATATAGAAATGCCACATGACTTCTAAGTTGGATTTTATAGCTTGTTAATGTGTGGATGTTGACATGGAGGGGTCCACTAATGTATATTGTGGTTGCTACAAATGTGGATGAATGACTATTTATCTATGTGGCACTAATGAGGATGGGTGACTATGCACCTATGTGTCACTATGGTCTAATGTGTCACTGACTATGCTAGGCAACTATTTAGCAGGGAGATTGGGTGACACTTGTCACTAAAAGGATAGTGTCAAATGGCAAGGTGTTGCAAGGGTCTCCTACAGATGTGGCAGGGGGTTTTAATGCCTGTAGTTGCCATAAATAGGTCCATTGTGGGTTGTTTCAAATGTGACTAGAGAACTAGAGTTTAGTGGGGGTCAGCTTACTAGAGGTGGATATCAATAGTCCCACATGCATGCGATGGTAAGACCTATGGGTGTTTAAAAACAATTGTCCACAAATGTTAAAACAAAAGTATTACCGCCAAGTTTGGATGTTGTCATCTTCGGTGTTTGGTCTCGGCCATTGAAGGGTATGATGGAATATGTGACCACCAATTCAGTTGAGAATGAAATATCTAGCTAGCTTGTGCTATAACTACTAATTTAATGTAGAATATGTTGTACTTACAAAGAATATTCCACCTACATGGGCCAGGATTTGACCACCCGATTCCTACAAAATAATTTTCTCTACAGGCCTTATAGGCCTTTTTAAAAAAAAAATACAAATTTGGAAATTGAAATTGTAGATAAAAATTTAGATTTGAAAAACAAATTAATAGATTTGATAAATGACCATACCAAACTTGCAAATTGGGCCTTCGAGTGCTAGTTTGCAAAAAAAATTGCATCAAAATTGACTATGGCCCAACATAGGCAAATGTATAGTCAATTTTCACCAAATCAATGCTCTAGGCATAATGGTGAGATCCACTTTGGCTCTAGACACTCCCAATATCTACAAATACTCTAGATCTAGATTGAGGTGTCCTTAGAGAGGTGAATCAAGATCAATCTCCAATGGCTATGAAATGATGTCTCTAAGGCTCTGATACCAAGTAAGAATTTGCCTTAGGGAAAAATTCACCCAAGACCAAGAAGCACAATAA
Source organism: Cupressus sempervirens (assembly GCA_028749045.1). Classification (NCBI taxonomy): domain Eukaryota; kingdom Viridiplantae; phylum Streptophyta; class Pinopsida; order Cupressales; family Cupressaceae; genus Cupressus; species Cupressus sempervirens. The sequence goes on from CM053790.1 coordinate 376,335,663, forward strand.
CTAGCACAAATAAACCAATAGAGTATGATCATAATAAAAATATGATATTTCATTCATTGTATGGTAAACTAGAGAAGCCTATATATAAAGGCCTCTATGATGCATCTAGAATGTCTAGGAGTTAGCAATATGATAAGCTCACAACTAAGCACATGTCCACCAGGAATGGGTTATCCTCCACTAAGCATAGGAGTTAGTGCGATGATGAGAGGATAAGCCTACAAAGGTATGTCATGTAAATTTATGTTGTAGACACCATGTGCTTAATTAAGAGTACAAATAATTATGTTGTCAACATGACAACTCAGTTGATTATGCACACTCTAGTGGTGTAGACACCATGTGCTAAATTGGAGTTGCTTACTCCTATTTTGTCAATAAGACAACTCATATGAGTATGAAAACTCATATGTGTCTAACCTAAGAAATAATAAAATTAATAATTAATTAATTAATATTAATTAATTGAGAATGTTTATTAATAAGAATAATTAGTAAAGCAGGATGAAAAATGATTGAAATGATCATCTAATCCTATAGGGTATAGATCAACTAGGATGATGGTGGGTAGATCAAAGCCATGATCTAGTGATTAGGATTGATAACATGTTGAGGACATATGACATGGATTAGGAAGATGTGACATTTAACAAACATTGTAAAGGCCACATGATTGAAATTGATTAATAAGATTGATCATAATAATATTGACAAACATTGTCAATGTTATTAAATTGATTGGATAATTTCATGATCCAACATTGAGGGAATCAACAATATTGATGATCAAATGATAAAAAATTTAGATTGACCTAGCATTGAGGAACATGACAATGCTAAGGTAAGATTTGATAGGTTTGATAGATTGAAAAGGTATTGAGGGACATAACAATGCCCATGACTAGAAAAGTGATGATTGATTAGGGATGCTTGACATGTTTTAGGTTGATTGGGTTGACTCATAAAGGTTTAGGGTTTATTTGGAACAATTTTGGGATGATTTTGGGTTGATTTAGAATAGTTTTGGGTTGATTAGAAAATATTCTAATGATATTAAAATGGTTTAGGATTGATCAGACAAGATTTTGATGATGTTGAAATGATTTAGAGTTGATTCTAAAAAGTTTAGATAAAATAGGAACCAATTTTGAACTTATTTGCATTTTATTTGAAAGGTGGATGTGAATGATGAAGGATATTGTAGAAATATTCTCAAATGATGATCAAGTCAGCCAAAAGATCAGAATTAGTGAAATGAAAAAATGGGATATGTTAGTATAAAAATGTGATCAAATGGTAAACGTGAACCATTTTTGAGCATTTACACATAGTAACCATCTTTGTATGCTATATGAATTCCTTCTTGACCTACAATAACTAAAAAATTAACTCCAAGAAACCTAGCCTTTATAACACAAAATATAGAATTCTGTGCGGTGGTTGTCTACAACCATATAGCCTGATCAAGTGCAATTAACCTTAAAAGCCCAATCACCAAAGTCATGTTCATATTTCTTATATAGAAGAAATTCATTGGGTATCAACATTATCTCATTATAATATAGGATTCTTATAACTTGTCCTCTTAGTAACCTCATGATCCAAATCCAAAAAACATCTCTAAACTCTCCTTAGTCACAATCCTTGCTATACATATCCCATGCTCTGCACCATAATTGAACAAGAAATTTTCTTCCTACTTCCATACAAGTGGTTAACTTCATAGAATCTATGAAGTGTCTATTATTTTGAAATAGAATAAGGTGGCAAAGTATTGAATTATTTTTTACTATCTTTGACATTTCCTAGTATGCCAATTACATGTGAAGTGACCTTTCAATTTCATTGGAAAAATTAAATTCCAAGTATGAGGGTTTTTAATCCTCATGCACATGTATATGTAATCAAGTGGAATATTAGGCTTAGGATCCTCCTTAAATAGTTGTGTTTGTACATAATAAGTATCCTTAACGAAGCCCATAAAGATGGTAATTGAATGAGGGCCATATGATCCATTGGTATTAATCTTTTATTCCATCCCATAGCCATAAAATGGGAAATATCTATATGCCTAGTATATTTTATTAGCCTCTCATAGTCCACTTTTAATAATTCTCTATCAATATGTATTAGAGCTTGTGCACTCAAGTCAAAGCATTCTTCAATGCTAGAGTTAGTGATAATTAACAAGAGCATCCCATCTTCTTTCTTTATTGTTATACTTTTACGCTCATAGTGCTTCACTAATATACTCATAAATTCAATATCCACAAACACATTGGGAACCACCTTTTATTCTAGGTCAAGCTTCCATGGATTATTCTTAGGTTCCTTGTCATCTTTATTAGCATAGAAATACTAGAAGAACAATCTATCAAAGGAATAATTGAATATCTACACCCTCTCAAGTCATCTATAAAAACCTATTTTGTTCTAGTAGTTGAAGAGTTAGGAAATATGTCCATAAGCATCCTTTCATAAATCTTTTCTATGTTCTCCTCTTTTTATTTCTTACTATCCTTCTTGAAAATAATTTTCTTCATGACAAAATTTTAAAATTCAAGCAAAGAAGTTATAATTGGGGTAAGAAGAATTTTACTAACTATTTTGCAAAATTCTTCTCCAACCTTCACTGCTTTCTTTGCTTACTTCTCACTAGCTCCAAATGACACTTTGTAAAATAATGATTTTTTTTGTTTAATACCTAATTACATTTATTTAATATCTAAAAAGAAATTTAGACATTATATATATATATATATATATATATATATATATATATATATATATATATATATATATATATATATATATATATGGTTTATAATGCTTATTAGAGTGTCACTTCAAAAATTCCCTCTCTTATGTGCTTGTACTTTTAAAGATTTGAGATTATTTTATTTAGCTCACTTTTATTATGCACACAAAACACTTGATTTCACAATCTCACAAGTCACCTATTTGCTAGGTTTTCACCATGGTTTTCACAATTTGAGAAAAAATATGTGTTGAACATATCCTTCTAGTTTGGATTGGTACTTCTCTAAGACTGGTGATTTGTCCATTGCCTTGATGTGTATACATCATGCTTATGTATGTACTTGTTACAATAGTAATAGTACCCCTCAAACCTTTTCTCAAGAATATGAGATCAACATTCCTGAGTGGAGTGACCATACCTATGGCATTTATAATGGTATGTGTTAAAGGTATACCATTTATTAGATGCAAACTTTCTATGCCAACATACATTTGAGGTGTGACTTATCTTATCACAATAGTGATAGGTTGATTATATAGGTTTAATACCATTAAATAATATTTTACCTTGTTCTCATTTGGTCTACATCTTGTTCTCATATGTTTCACTACTTTTTATTTTGTTGAATCCTTCATAACCAAGACCAGTTGTGTCCTTGGTCCTTCTCTAAGCTTTGATTTTCTCATTTATTCTCTCAAATTTGTCATTGAACCTTCTCAGATTCTCATTTATTTTGTTGGTGTCCTTTAGTTCCTCTAATAGTCTTTGAATATTATCATCCTTTTATTTGTTTCTCTCCATCTTAATTCATTTTTCTTCAATGGCTTCACTTAGTGCTTTTCTAGCTTTTTTCAATTCTAGAGCAGCATCACTTTTCTCTTTTTTGGCTGACTCAATCTTTTTGACACTTCTTCCAACTCTTTTTTCAATTTTTTAATTGGTTTTCTTAGGTTCTTGTTATGAAACTTAAGGTTGGAGATGGTTACTTTGGATCCATTTGAGCCACTTTTTCCTTCCATCTACTCAATAATCTCATGGCTCTGATTGAGTTTCTTTATGAGTTTCTTTCTTTTAGCTAAGGATTCTTTCATCTTTTCCTTCAAGTCTTCTATGGTTTCAAGTGCTTCTTTGTACATCTCATTATACTTTATGGTTGTTTGATCTTTCCTCAAGCTATAAGGCTTGCAAATTTTAGGGTCCAAGCTTTGATACCAATTGTTGGTCCCAACCAATAGTGAGAGTGAGTTTGGTCTCTCTTCCAATGACTCCAAATATATTAAAAAACAACCCCTTGATTGCCCACGCAAATATGAATGTAGTAAGATAAAAGTAAATGAACTCACACAAAAGAGGATTCATCAATGTACATGCATATTTTTTTTACATGGAAACCCTTGATGTGAGGATGAAAACTATAGTGGGGAGAATATACCCACTAGCCTTAAACTATAAATAAAGGGTTTCCCCATTAAGAGCCAAAATTTATTCCTTCAAAAACACATTCTATCAAGAATTCTAGTAACCTATTAGGATCTAAAATAGCCTATTGAGGCTACATGGTTATAGGATTTAGCACTCCTTCTGAGAGGCACCTAGTAAGAGGATTTAACAAATGCTTACTATTGAAGCATGCTTAGTTAGGAGATTACAAGATGATTATAGTTGTTAGAGAGAAATCAAAATGTGATCAAAGATATTTAACACTACTTTTCTTAAAAGATCTCTAGTGTCTACCTTGTGAGTTTTGGAATAAGTATATGGGAAACAAGATACTGAGAAGGGGGGTGAATCAAGATCTTAAACTTTTAGCTTCAAAACTAATAATATAAATTCATACCTAATTCATCTCATGGATATACCATTAAAACTAAAATATTATAACATAAATGAAATACATCACACCCATAAATAGTTCAACACATAACACAATAATTTGGTAACCTAGAAACACTTCAAGATAAAGGTAAAATTGGGGTGGGGATGAAACCCATAAATCTTCATTGTTGCAACAATCAAGTTAACCTATTAAGGTTACAATGTTTGATCATAAAATACAATCTACCATGTGAGGGTTCTACCTTGTTAAAATCTTAAGAGACTATTAGGTCTCACCTTGTTAAAGGATTTTACACTCACAATGAAGTAAGAAATCTATTAGGAGATTTACATAGGCATGTTAGAACCACTCTATTAAGAGATTTACCTTGTCTCTATTAATAATAATTGATTTAGTACCTAACCCTCAATATGCTCTACAAGATGATATTGGGTCTCCTCCTTTTTGTATCATTGATTTGATTCTCCTAATCTAACAACTCCATTTAGTCCTTCACTAATCTGATTTCTCTTTGTCTACTTTACTCTCATACTTTTCCTTCTTCATACACTTACAAAATTTCTCTCATAGACATTATGATTTTAGGGTTAGAATCCTCTTTAAATAGATGATCTATATAGGTTCTAGATCTTGATTGATAGTTTACACTTCACCATCTTTTGTTGTTTACATCCCTTTTCTAATTGGTTGAATCACTCATCTAGGGATCATTACCTTCTGCAATGATGCATAATAAACATCTTAATTGGCTCTTTAAATATTAAATATCATAGAAAATTTGGCCAAAATAGTATACATATGAGTTTGTGACATTATAGATTCATCAAAAGTGAACGACTTGGCACTTGAATGCTCTAACACTCAGTCATACATAAGCCTTCATATTGTTACTAGACTTCTATATAACTTATTAGTATACTCAGTATTCATTGTATTTCTTGGCTCACACTATATTGTTTGGTTCATTCTATATTTTCCAGTCTCTACTGAATGCTTGGCAATAACTGTTCTATTTAGTATAAGTTTCGTATGCTTGGCCTTTACTAGATAACTTAGTTGTAGTGATGACCTTGTAATCTTGCCTAGTAAATGGCTAAAAAATGACCAAGTGTTTAGACACTAATCAGCAACATAGGCATAGAGATCAACAATATCACCCTTTGACATTAGTGGAAAAAACACTTTTTCATGAAATTATTTCATTCCAAATATGTATACTCCCCTTGAGACCATAATGTAATCTTGTAAAATCTGATATCTAATCTTTGATCTACACATTCGTTCATTACCTTAAGCTTCTCTTTTATTTCTTATCTCTCCTTATCTCATTATTTCATTCCCCATTCTTAGTCTTATCCCCCCTTTTTTGTCACTAATGCAACTTGGGGTTGTTGGGGTTAGTTGATATTTATCAAAGAATAGTTGATGATGTTTTCTTTTGATTTAACAGTGATTTCAACTACCTTTTATGATGTGATAAAACCTAGGAATTAGCTAAAAACTATTATAGGAAATCTACAAATCAAAAAGAGCCAACTAACAAGACATCAAAAGTCTTCTCCACTTTGAATTCTGCAAGATTTAGATAGGTTTACTTCAGGAATTGATTTTTATATACTCTTTAAATCAAGATTTACAACATGAATTCCAATGAGAATAGATTATTAATCTTTATTTCTTCTAATTCAATGATCTTGAGAGATGACAACCAGCTATTTTAATAAACCTTAGACACCATGAATCAAGTATAGGCTGACATTTTCATACTTAGTTAACAGGAATAAAAGATTGATTGATTATAGTATTGTACATCATGCAAAACATTCCATTTAGATTAACTCACAAGGATGGCCAATGCCTCATCCATTGAGCTAAACTCATAGAGATAGACAATACACCTACTTTTGGATCTTATCTCAACACTTTGTGTAAAGATTTATCTATATTCACTTCTAGATCTTATACTTATCATATATTTACCCAAAACCATAATGATCTTTCAATTTTCACTAAGCATTTACATAATCCATTGGATCATTAGAAAAAGAAAAAATGAAATATAATTCATAATGAATTACAATTGAAACTCAATAAACTTTGTTATCATAATTTTAGAGAACAAGACAAAGACAAGGAAAGAGAAGTTTGGGAATGAAATCCACTCTCAATATTTGTATCCATTTTCTATAAAGTTTATACAATATAGTGATTATTTCCATCAAAAATAACATAATAGACTAGAAACTATAACTTTTGTATTCAATTTTGGAATTGATTTATAGTATGCATGGACCGACTTAAATTTTACAAAAACTGGTGGAAATGAAAGAAACTTGAACCCCTCCTCTAGCCTTGGGTACACACTTATATAGTATGAGTTGCAAAAAGCTTCAATAATAGAGGGAAAATGACACTTTTCCTTGGAACAAAAATATTTACACCAAGACAAAAACTATCACTATTACAAAGATGTACAAGAAAAGACAAAAATTGGTGTTTGTTTTCCTTTTATAATAGGATGGCTTTCTCATTGATTGTCTTGTGGTGGGGCTAGTTCTATTGTAGTAGATCCTTGTAGATCCACTACACTTGATGATTGATCATGTTCCATCAGTTGTTCTCTAGGTTGTGGGATCACTTAGCTTGTACATATTGTATTAGGCTCTGATATCTAGATATTTATAACAATTAGTTTCTCTTATACTAGATCATTAGTTTGAGTGGCCATGTCTATTATTGTAGTTTTTTATCCATTTTCTCCTTATGTTTGAACTACTCCATCAACTAACTGTACCTTTTCTATGGAAATTTCTTTGTCCATATTCTCCCTTTCAACTGCCATTTGCAATAACTATGTTGCAGGGGAATAATCTCCCATCCACTTGTCAAAAAGTGTGTCATCTAGCTAGTTGAAACTCATTATTTCTAGTTCTCTCTTTAGTTTATCCTTACCAATCTTCTTTATTTCAACAAAATCTTGTTCGAAAGAGTCAAGAAATATTTGTACCTATACAACCTCCTCAATGGTTTTGGAAAACCAGATGTAATTTTCTTTGTTTACTACCTTATTTAACCTGATTCTCATTAACTCCTTCAACTCATTAGCCCATTCTTATTTTTCTTTTATCTTACCTACGTCTTTTTATGCATGAGGAAAGAGGTCAAAACTTATGCCAAGATACTTCAAAAAGAAATTATTTATTCTCCTTTGTAACAAATTCCTCTTATAGTCAAAATCAAGGAGATAATTAGCTTGATCAAAAGTTTTTTTTGAATTTTCTCATTAGAAAAATCAATGATAGAGTAACAAAGGGTTGTGATGGCATCATCCCTATTGATCCATTTGTTCAAAATTGGCCTCAAGGTTGCTTCATTATTAATTTATTCATTCCATATTTCTACTAACCTTGATAATTCTAAGTAGAATAGGGGCCAACCTACCTTGTCCACTAGATACAAAATTGTGTCTTTGATTATGTCCTCATGTTGATGCCTAGTTCAACATATAGTGACCAAATTTTGGCCTTTTCTTCTTCAAGCTCCTTAGTTGTGTAAAAATCTAGCCTTTGAGACATGTTTGGAATATTCACAACTGGCATAGTATTAAAAGGTGGCATAGGATGAGGAGGAGCAATTATGAGCTGGCTAGACTTCCCTTTGTAGCTTGTCATTTTGTTTCAACTCTAATCCTTTTTTGGGCTTCTTTATTGTAGGTAGTTAAGACTTGCTCATATTTTTCCTATAGCTCATGTATAAACTTCTTCTCTCTCCTAGTAGTGGCTTAAGTGAGATTAGTTATCCCAACATTTAATTTTGTTGCCTCATCATTTGGGGTATCCTCTACTCTTTTAATAATTAAGTTGCCCATTAACTCAAATTCACTAAGCTGAGAAGAACTAGCTCTAGATCCTCTTTTTAAAGATCAAATAACTAGGGAAGCATGGTCTTCACTCTATTTATCACCACTGATTTCCTTTTTCTTTTTCTCTTTAGTGTTCAACTCCTTTGTAATAGTATTAAACACCATTGCATTTGCAATGTCCCATTTTTCTAGAAGTAAAACTCCAGCTGATTTGATCATTTCTCTTCCTTCTTCAAGGGTCACATTATTGAATTATTTCATCATCTCTTCCTTGATCTCATTTTTCATGACTAGGTCTTCTTTCTCTAGCTACTCAGTCATTGTTTTGTTGCATCTTTCCTCATAATTTGCAATATTTGTTCTCCATGCAAATTGGTAGAAGGGTTTTGATTTTATAAACTTATCATTAGATAAGAATTCCTAGCTAGCTTGTTCAATTACAAAATCTAGCTCCTTTCCTTTGAAATCAGCCATAGTAAATTCTAGGTTGGGTACAAGAGGTTCCTTGGGATTTCCTTCTTCTAGCTTTGTCATGGTGATGAACACTCCACCTTATGATCCAAGTTGCTCAATTTTCTCCCCAGTAAGTTTTTCTTCTCCTATGTGTATGGGCAATTGGGATGGTGTATAATTTTCTTCTTTTGAAACCTAGTTCCCTTTTATTTTCTCCCTCTTGGGTATTGGTTCTAAAGGCCTATCTTTAATTTGAAGTCTTCTTGTTAAAACATTGGTAGTTGATCCATCATTTTCCTTCCCCTTGGCATTAACTTATTCCCCAGTTTTGACTATGTTGTAACTAGTTTTCTTTTGAAAAATCAATTGGCCTAAACCTATAACAAGGGTAAAAGATAATTGTTTCATTACTTCCCTTTCTCTATCAAGATAAGTACTAATAAGGAGGGCTTTCTTTTCATTCATGGTGTCTATGATCTCTACAAGAGTTATCATTAACTTATTTATCTTGTCAGTTGATGTCTTGGCATCTTTTAATGGACTATATTCCAATTCAAAAAAATTAATGAATTCTAGTACTCTAGAATGAACTCTCCATTTTTTCTTTTTTATTTCTTTTTCTTTTAGGGAGAATTCATTTCTTATTATATCTTCTAGAAAATAGAATTCATGTTGGTGAGCTTTGGCCTTAGCCCTCTGTCTAAAATTTTTGAAGACTCTATTAGTGTCATTAAATTTGGGATGAGAAACTAACATTTTATATGGGCTTAATAATTTATACAGAAAAACCCAACCACCCTTTGTAATCACAAACTAATGAGCCACAATACAAGATAGGAAAATAGAACTCCTTGATCTACCAACTAACTCTAACTCTTCCAATCTACCGACTTGTCATAAAAATCCAGCTAACCCTACCTTAAAATGAACTTGATAGGGTAGCACATGTGATGTTTCTTGGAATCCATATACCCTAAAGACAATAGACAATGGATATGGAATAATATCTTCCCAACTATAGGAGACTTTCAAACTGTTAGGAAACTCCATGGATCTAATGAAATCCAACAACAATTTAGGTATCCTAGGATTATCATTTGATAAGAGGATTCTCAACCTAGATACAAAAGTATCTGTCAAATCTTACAAAGCTAGCTTCTTTTTCATCCCAAGTCATATATGCACTCCACAATTGAACTGGTAGAGGCTCTCCTTCATGCTCTCTTTTTAGTTCCATTTCTCTCTCAAAATATTGAACTCCTTTAAAAAGAAACATGTGCATTAACATAGAGTACAAACACAAAAATTTCTCAATTTTTCCTTTAGAAATCCCTATCAATCCCACATAGATTTCTTCACTCACAAAAGATGAAAAATAAAAAATAACATCAACCCCAAAGGATGAAATTTGTATCATCATATAAATAAATTTTATTGACATGAATTCATGCTCATCTTCACCAAAAAACCTACATAGAGACATATATATCTATGGCACAAGAATTAAAACATTGTTTTTTAAAAGGATTCCTTAGTAGAGGTTGTGACTAATGTTAAATCTCCAATTGTGGCTAATGTCCTCTTACTACCGCAAGCCTAATCTGATCTTTGTGGGATAGGTACTTCTCCAAACCTTGAAAATCAATAACTTTGTGATAATGTGAAGTGGGATCCATTCCAAAGACTTCTTGGATTTCTTCAATAATGATTTTTACTAGGCATTCCCCGTGTGTTCCTCTTACAATTTGGGCTATAGGGTCATAAATTTGAGCTATAGAAGGAATGAGGTATGAGTCCATAAACACTCTTGTGACTACTAGCTTTCCTAGGTCAAAATTCCAAATGTTGCCATGAGGAACAAACAATTTTCTCTCAGAGAACCATTTCTTGAAAAACTATTACCTAATCTTAGATGTCACTGCATCTTGGGTCCAATTCCCCCTATTATATAGACCCACTACTACCTTTAACCTATGATTTACAGGGCTTAATTTTATCATCTATTCAACATCATTAGTGGATTCATTTAACTACTCCAAAAAACCATCATGAATATTTCTACGAGCATAATCCTTCCACCTGAAGAAACCCTTCGTTTTAGGCATTGTAACTAATAGACATAGGATACCCAAATTCTTCTTGTAGGTGGAGAAAAATACTTACTTGGCTCTTCAATTTGTTTCTAATTACTGTAGTATATTGTTGATGCAAAAACTCACAATTTGGCTCAACACAATAACAATTTTTTTAGGCACCATGCTCCAATTTCTCGATAATCTATTTGCAGAATAAAATTTCCAATTTTTTCATTTTATCTTTTGTAACAATTAATACAAGAGGAAATTTAATTCCCATAAATCTATTATAGAGAATAGAATGGAATGTTCTTTTAAAATTTTGAAAAAGGTTCATTGATTTGCAAAAATTTGATGGTCAGAGTACAATTTGCACTTTGATTCATCTTCCATTATCTGACCTGGCAATCAAACCAATCAAAGTTTGACACATGGAACCTTCTTGCCTTGTTGGTATTCCCTTTTTAATGGTTACATGTCATAAGAAATGTGTCATCATGTTTTTATGTTGATATGGTTAAAGGTTGAGAAATTCCTACTAGCAATATAATGATAGCCTTAGATCTTCCACACATATGACAATCAAGAATAAGACTTTAAATTTGCTTGAAAGTGGGCCACTTGTGCTATGTGTCATCATGTCACCATGTTTCTATAGTTAACAACCTTTCATTTTGGGTTAATTACATGATGATATCCCTTAATCAATCTTTGATTTGATGACTAGGAGAAAACTACATTATAGAGTGTGATGGTCTCACTGGGACACATGTTACCTTATTGCTATGTCACTGTGATTAAATCATATTCATCTTTCCATATCAACAAAGTGACAACCATAGATCTATCTAGAGATCAACAATCCTCAATATTTTCCTTTATTATTGTGCATGACTCAAAAGAAAAAGGGTCTCACCCATTCGTCATGCTGTTGTTATGTCACTATGGTTAAAAATCATGCAACTCCTCATGGAAACATAGCAAAAACCCTTGATTAATTTGTATATCAACAGTGATCAAAATACTTCAAGAACTTGGATCACTTTGTAGAACAACTAATCAAATGCAAAGACCTATTGTCTTGTCTAACAACCCTAAAAGCCGCAAAAAGAAGTGGCCCACTAGATTAGCCATCATCACATTGCTATGCCATTGTATCTAAAGATCAAGAAACTTCTACTATCGGCATGCAAATAGCCTTAGATTTCAATTTTGATCTATGGTGGTGGTCTTTTATGAAGTTTTACCCTAGCTAGGTCCAATGAATATGTGTCACTCTATCACTATGTAGCATGGATTAAAATGCCTTCATTTTTCCATAGTGACAAAGAGACAACCCTTGATCTTAAGGAAGATCAAAGGTTGTTGTTATCTAGCCATAAGTTTGATTTGAAAAGGTAACCCATGTAGGAGGAAAAGGTATTACAACAAGACCTTAGGGTTAACAATGAGTTAGGGACTAGGGTAGGGGTGGAAAATTTTCAAAAGAATGTAGGAAAACTTTATAATAAGAGGATTCAAAAGTTTTTAGGGATTTAAAGAATTCTCATGCACATTTGAAAATGTGCACCACATTAATCAAAATTTTATGAAGAACCTAGGGCACAATTTATACTAGGGAAAAATAATTAGGGACTTTCTAGGACATAAATTTTTTTACGAAACCTATAATCCCTAATCATAAAATAAACCTAGATTTTTGTCTATAGATTTTGAAGAATTTTTTTACATAAGAAAAACCAGGCCAACAGATGGCTTGCCATAATATTGGCATTATCGTAGTTCCATCTTTCTTGGACCTGTTCCAAAATTTGAAATTGAATTTCTAGCTTAATACCTAGATCAATGGATCCTGTAGTATTTGAAAATGTATCTCTTTCTTCAAAATATATCTAGTAATAGAGGTTACCTTTTGAATTATCTCTATATGTGGCAATAAGTAAAGTTGAATCAATGCCAACTTATCCCTTATCTTTGTATCTTTAGTTTTCTACTCGGTTAACCTCTTGTGATTTTGACATTCACTATAAGAGGATGATCTTGAACTTGGGTTCTTGCCTGATGTAATAACATTAGCTCTTATGTCTACATGAAATATCTCTAATGAGTGTGTAGTATCTATTATAAAGAAATGTATATCACATAATTTTAAATATAAAGAATTGATGGTCTTTAAAGTTGTTTCCAACTGTGTAATAGATGTAGAAAGATTAGTTCTCTCTGTACAAGGTTTGTTAGGATTAACCATAAATAGAAATAATAGTTACATGCAAATATAAACAATATCAAAAAATAATAGAGCACACAGAAGAGAACATAAGACACCAAGATTTAACATGGTTCACCCAATCCTTGGGCTATGTCCACCAATATTAAATCCAATATTATTACTATCTAATGATTATAGTCTACAATCCCTTACAGCTCAATACCACAACAAGAAGCTACAATATCACCATACATTATGAAATCCCTAACCCTAAGCCTTTTAACACAATATTTTTATTGCTTAAGAATTTAGGGCTAAAATAAGGCATCAAATAGAAAAATAGTAGCTGACACCTTTTACAATATAAGGTAATTTTTGGCTTCAATGGTGCTACCCCCAAAAACCCTTGTGGGGATGTTGCCCCTAGACCTCAACCTATACTATGATAAGGAGCACACTTGGGACATTATCCCTTGACCCCATCTTGGGGATGTTTCCCCCAAACCCCCATAGAAATAATTTGTGGAGAAACTATGCCGAAGAAACCTTTGAGTCTAATTAGGCTCCACATCACAATAATCTCCCACTTGGGGACTAATCAGACTCCTCAATAATAACCTCCACTTGGAGACTAATCATAGCACTACTGAACCTGTAGCTCCCACTAGAATATCATACCACCCTAGACTCTATTTTTCTTTAATTATGTTTTTCTACAAGACCAACTAAAGTTTTGTTAGAAATAGATAATACTAAGAGTGGGGGTGAATCAATATTTTCAATCCTTTTATCCACAACTGAATTTTGTTAATTACTTTACCACATAAATGAAAAAGAATACTAATAGTGCTAAAAAAAATAATCAACCATACAAGAAAAGAACTTATAGCACCGTGTTTTTTAACTAGGGAAACCCTAGCTAAGCAAAAACCCTAGTGGAGATGAAACCTATAAGATAATTCACTATATAAAGGATCTAATTAAGGATATTGACCTTGTTAGGAGTTTATGAAGCATGTATAGTGTCTCGAGTCCCTATTAGGAGACTAAGCCTTGTTAGAAGCATCGACAATATTAAAAGTTGGTAGATCATATACAAATGTGTGCAAGAAGAGCCCACTGCCCTAACATGCAACTATACAATAAGATCTTCAAGAAATAAGTATACATACAATACTAAGATACTTGTTGTACTTGGAAAATATTTTGACTGAAAATTCTTCATACAAGAGTGACTACACACATATTAATCTACATCATATCTTGCATAACAATACTTTGCATCATATGTCATAATATCACATTCACTTGTTACTCTCATTTCACAAGATCGTATCAAGTTCACAATCATTGATTATATTTTTTCACACTTCTATCTAACTTTGCAAATGAATTCCTTTACTTATACCAAACATATTGGTAAATTCTTTCTTAGTTAGCTCACAAAACATCCTTAGAGTTAGCTCATTAAGAAATGGTAATTCAAAACAATAAATCAAATCATTTAACACTTTCTACTGATATGCTCTATTTTGTGATGTCTCATTACTAGATTACCAATTCCTTCATAACTTGGACTTGGTTGATCATACAAACATGCACACTGGTATACATCATCAATATGATGTCATGCATTCCTAGTTAACTATGCAAGAGAATATTCCAAGGGAATATTCTGCTATCATCAAATCTGTCATGTTGTTGTGATGTTGTCTAATACAATTTTTCTTCACAAATGAACATGACTAATCTACAAAACAAATATGTTTCTATAAATTACAACCATGTTACTTACCTTATTTGATTGATTGAACATATTTCCAACAATCTCTGGCATTGATGGCAACATTTTGGGAGAATTGGCTAAGTCCCAAACATGTTGTCATACCAAAAAAAACAAATAACCATAACATAGTAAAAACATTGTATTCATGTTTTGAGAGGATTGCATCCCTTATAACTTAAATTACAACTTATTGTTCCCCCTTAAAAATTACAATAAAAGCTTACTACTATATATATTTTTCCTTATTTTTCCCCTTTAAAATTAATTACAATTGTCCATATATCTCCCCCTTTATCATCAATGACAAAGGTATCATAAAAAGAAAAGTTTGTCAAAATCTAGTAGCTGCATCAAAACTTGGAAAAGCAATCACTGAAGTTGGTTTTTTACTATGCAAAGTGTTTCTTCCAACTTTCTTTTAGTGCATCAAATACACTAATTAGCACACATAAAGCATATGTAGCTAACTCTATTGCATTCAAGTTTGTAGCCACAAACTTGTCATATGAAGATTTTGTTGACAAGCATTCCTCCAACTGATTCTCCAACAATGTTACTTGTGGGAACAAGTGTTCTCTTAGGAGAGTGAATCTCTTCATAGCTTTCTATTTTTTTGCTTGCATATTCCTTATACTATCATGAAGTGTTTGCATTATGTACTCAATGGTATCTATCTTCTAATTCTACTTCTGAAATTTGTTAGTGAGTGTCTAAAGCTTAGTTACCTTTTCTTTGATTTGATCATCAAATTCTTGAAGATGAATGTATGCCAAGTTGCACTTAGCATAAGACCATTTTCCTACCTCTATACATTGTCTCAATGCCTTAATACATATATTCAAAGTTTCCATGTCATTCCTCATATTAGTGCACACGGTATTAAGAAGTTTACCATCATGCTCTTTTTGTGCTTGAATTGAAGCCACATTAGAAAGTGTTGTGAATTCATTATTAAAATCTTTGCACAAAATTGTTGCACATTGTTGAATATTTGTAGGGGTGTCAATAGGGCTTACTACCTTCTCCATTCTATCCAAAACTAAAGTCAAAGCCTTCTCAAAGGACTTGACTAATTTCTTTTTCTTAAGAAGTTTACTGAAAGAAGATGTGAGATTCTTCACTTCACCTTCTTCATCTTATTGAACTGTTGCTATTATTGCTTGGGTAGGTGGTGTGTAGGGTGTTAATATTGTTTTTGTCAAGGGTACACTTGAGGTAGTTGCTTCGATGCTAGGCTCAATTATCTTCTCAGAATGTGCATCTTATTTCTTAGGCTCCTAATCTCATTCTTCATTAGAGCTACTAAAGTCCATAATATTTCCAACAATGATGGCACTAAACTCTTTGAATGGGTCCTTAGTTTTGTTAACTGTCACATTGGTGTTATCTCACTACCAATGGTTATATGTGGTGAATCACTTAAACTTGGCATTATTGCTAGTTGTTCAAAACTATGAGGAGGACTAAATGCTATAGGACTAGCTTCCTATGTCTGCAAACATTCCTCATATTCTTTAGGCACAGGGCTTGCCTTTTCTATCTGCACACTTTTCTCTGTCATAGTGCTTTCCTTCTCTGGCTATGCACTCTTTTCTATCATTGGGCTTTCCTTTTCTAGTTGTGCACTCTTCTTAGGCATAGTGGACATGTATGAGACTATAGCCTTTTCACTTTCCATATTCACTTCATAATTTCATCTCATGAGGAGAATGGATCTCTTTTTGTGTCTCAATAATGGTGCTATACCTTTCAAAAAAATTGTTATTTCTTCCTCATTATTTACAATGCATAGCTTTCTCACCATATTAATTATTATTTTCTTGTCTTCCTATAATACTCAATTTTTTCTATTTCTTAATCTATTATACAAATCTTCAAGTATCTGACCTCTTATACTTTCAAATCTCTTACCTTTAAGAATCATATTTCTAACTATAGCATTCTCTAGCTATCTTCTATCCATATTATTGTACAAATCATAGTATTTATTTAGTTTCACAAAAAAATTATCATTAATAATTTGCATGTTTATATTCTCTACCTTAAGTTTCCATGCTTTGCATCCTGCTAATGTCTTTACTTCTTGATTAGCTGGCTCAACTGGTTTGTCACCAGTTTCTTCCTCAAATTTAGAAGAACTAATCTATAAGGTTCTTCTCTTCTTGCTTGGACCACTTGTAGTCTGCTTGACTCTCTTCTTAGCAGGGTTCCAGTCCTTTTAAGTCTTGTAGACTTTTTAGATGTAGGTGCTTCCTCAGTTTTTACTGGACTCCTTTGTGGTTGCTACTATGCAACTATTGCATATGGAATTGTAGGTGCTTGCACACTTGTTTGGGCAATTATGACCTCTTTGGTAGGTCCTACCACTACAATGGATGTAGGGGTCAATAGCTCAATTTGACCATTGGCTTTCATTTCCATAGCTATCCCTTTCACCTCACCAAATTCTTTTATTTTCATTCCTGATTCTTTCAATATAGAATCAATCACATTTTCCAACTTTTTCTTAGAGTTGTACACTCGAAAAGTGTCAACCCTTCTATCCAAACGATTCCATGAGTTTGAATGCTTGGATGCTGGCTTAGAGCTCCCTATCCACGGAGTGCAAGAGAGTATATTTTAAGAATAAGAAGGCTCTCAGATGAGCCTTAGAGATACTCTTCTTGCTAGTAAACCATGCAATGGGAGGTTCCAAAGACAAGATGCAAGAATGAAAATGTCTCAAGGAGTTCCTCAAGAATGCAATGCAAATGAAGATTAAGCTAGAATGAGAATGCCAAATGCAGCTATGCTAGAATATGAATGAGAGTGTTACAATCCAAATATTAAGCTATGTGAGATAGATTATTGCAAAATAGAAGCTAAACTAACATGCAACATGAATCTAAGCTAAAATGCGATGGTATGAGAGAATGTAGACAAGAAATAGAAGTTCTCCACAAAGCTCCAAAGAAATCTATTAGAAAACCTGCAGCATAACAATATTCAAAATGAGGATGGATTGAGGGGGAAAGCTCTCTCCCTTTTAAAGTTGTATAGATGGTAGAGATGAAGATGAAGATGGTGGATGATCAACGGTGGAATTTGAAAAGAGGAGTGATCCATGTGCACACACAAATCAACCAATAGAATATAAGTTGACTTGTCATATAAGACAAAAGTCTCACAAGCCTTTTCTTTTAATTGTAAAATAGAAAAAGGACTTTATGTGTGCACTTTAAGTGGGTTAGAAGAATGGGGTCTTTTATTTAATTAAAAGGGGATATGTTCTTTTTATCAAATAATGAACTTAGGATAGCATAGTCAAACTATAGGTTATAATCAAATAAATTGATTATTAGCAATTTGGTCTAGGTAAATGATTAAATTAATTTAGCCAAAATGTTGAAAAGGGAGCTAATAGTCTAGATGACCATTTTTAGGTAATTACAAGAGTCCTTTATTATTTGACTAGTTTTGACTTCTCTCATTTTCTTAGAATATGTCCCCCATCTAGGATATTTAGAATCAACTTTTGAGTGAAGGATTATTCATGCATACCCTTCAATTAATTCTTCACTCATCTCATAACCCATAGGTTTAATGAACTTTACTCAAGGAACTATAGCTTCCATACAAGTGAAATCTATTTCAACCATAAAATACAATTCATCCTTGTATTTTTCTAATAGTGCAGGAGGTATCCTATATATTTGCTTCATTTCTGCTTTGAAAGACTTCATTATTTTGTCAATTTCATTGTCTCTAAATGCTTTGGGTCTTGATCTATATATGCAAGTGATTAACTGCATTGTGCACTCACTTCCATCCCAATTCATGATTCCAAAAAACTTCTTAGATGTGTAGAAGAATATGTGAGTTAATAGGGATTCAAAACAAAAAAATTCACTCCTAGATTTCTTGATTCTTGATATATTATCCAATAATTGTATTCAAATAATGTCACATAAATTAACATCTTCAACTCTTACTGCCAGGTAGGTTGTATGAAGAAATCTTGCAGGGAATTGAATCTATCCTAGATCCATGATTAAATTTGTATCCCAAGATTTTGCAAATAAATCTTACTCCTTCATCTTGGATGCTATTAACCTTCATGTTTCTATCATCAAAACATGTGTTGAGATTTGTCTCGACTATCTTGGGCACATTCTTGATATTCACTAGATTACTTCCTTCATTACTTAGACTTGTGACCTTGTGAATTAGGTCATTATCAATACATATGATAGAGTCTCCCAAATATAAAAGATCATCATGTATTCTTCTTACAATTATCTATGTCCATTCATGATTGTTGAAGTTCATGTAGAACATATGTTTAACTAGGTTAAGTTGTTCTAGATAACCATATTCAGGTTTCAATCATTTTTGCACATCTTCTCTAATTCCTTATGTATTTCTATATCACCTATGCTTTCAATCTTGCAATGGGTATAACTTCTTATATCCTCAACATGAAGGACATTTTCCTAAACTTGGAAAAATTCTCTAATAGGGTCATCAAACAAAGAAAAAATTGGGTGTTTCTTAAAATTGTATCTATACCTATTGCTCACATTAAAAACTTCTTTTCTTTCCATTTCTAAAAGATTATGTTCAACAATTCAAAAAATACCTCAACTTCATGTATTATGGTTTTTGGTGACTTTGCGTAGTTGTAGGCCTCTTTAATTCTTTAAGTCTTGCTTTGATCTTGCACTCATACTTCACAAAAACAAATGATGTATGCAAATCAATTTTCATCCTTTAAATCTTTTGTAATCTATACTTCACATTAAATGCATGTCTGTCACTAGTTTAGTGTACTATCTTTGTACAATAGAGAGGTTATTCTTCTTTCATAGCCTTATCCTGATCTTATCAAGCAATGGGAACTTCACTATAGACTTCTCTCAATGTCTACTATATACTCTCATCTACACAACCTTTGATACTTTCTCTAACATTAGTTATCAATAACTAATACTTTTTTTCACTGAGAATGCTTAATTTTGGTAAGAGGAGTCACAAACAATAGTGACTTCTTGTCAAGTACATCTTCTATAAATGTATGAGAGCTTCCTAGTTCCTTTGCCTTTATAAATGATTCCTTTAATTTATTTATCTGCTCCTTCATATCATTTCTTCTATTGTTCCTTCTATAATTCTAATTCATGTTTAGTTCTCTTCTATCCATTCTACAAAACTTTGCTATGTGTCCAAAGTTATTGCATAATTGACATATAGGTACATTTCTTTTCTATTCATTCTATTTATCATTAGGTGCTCTACAATTCCTTGTAATGAGTCCAAGATTATTGCATCTGTAGCAAATAGTTTATCTTCTTTCTCCACTTTCATTGCTATGAGATCTTCTTCTATTTCTTGCATGGTTAGTATTCCTATATATCCTACTATTTTGCATAATTACTATCAAATTTAGGTTTCTTACAATCTACTACATAATGACCATATCAATGACAATTATAATAATAAAATTTTGAAATAGGTTTGAAGGACTTATCTTTGCAATTGACTTTAGTGTCTTCAAGTTCATCACACTAGGCATGAGATTCTTTTCTTTTGTTTTCAATATCATGATTAGATTCTTTAACTTTCTCAAAATGAGTAACATTCTCTTTGTCCTTAGATGTATCATTTATCTTTCTTAGATCCTTATTGACTTCGGGAGTATCAAATTATTTTCTCTTAATAGATTTCTTGGTGGATTGTCTAAGAAAGAATCCAAGTCCAGTCTTTCCATAACTAGGTCTTTTTTGTACATATTTGTTCTTCAATATTATCACTACTGGTATATAATTTCTCAAGTTGTTATTTGGTTTATACCAAATCACCTTTCACAATAGTATTGTATTTCTCTAATTCTGCATGCTCTAACTTAATAGATTCCAATTTAGATGTTACCTTGCTTAACTAGGATCTTAGATCTGCATTTTCAACTTTAATTTCAAAGTCATTCTTTCCTCCATTTTTCTTAAGACTCAACTTAAGTTCAACTATCTTTAACTCATGATTTAGGATCTCATTTTATTTCTTCAAATCTTCAATATCATCATCACTAGTTTTCTTACTAGATTCTATTTGCTTCAAGTCATCTATTTTGTCCTTTAATTCACCAATGAAGGCTTTTACATCCTTGTATTTGTCTTTAAGGCCATCTCTTTCATCAGTAAGGAGATCAATCTATTCAAGTGCTTCTTCAAGATTCTTCTTCAATTGTTCCATATCCATAGTGATCTTATTCAAGCTATTAAGCCTTTTCTAAATAACCAAGCTTTGATACCAATTGTTAGAAATAGATAATACTGAGAGGGGAGGTGAATCAGTATTTTCAATTCTTTTATCCACAACTAAATTTTATTAATTACTTTACCACATACATGAAAAATAGTACCAATAGTGCTAAAAAAAAAATCAACCATACAATAAGAGAACTCATAACACCATGTTTTGTTAACTAGGGAAACCCTGGCCAAGGGAAAACCTTGATGGGGATGAAACCTACAAGATGATTCACTATATAAAGGATCTTATTAAGGATATTGACCCTGTTAGGAGTTTATGAAGCATGTATAGTGTCTCGAGTCCCTGTTAGGATACTAGGCCTTGTTAGAAGCCTCAACCCTATTAGGAGTTGGTAAATTATATACAAATGTGTGCAAGAAAAGCCCACTACCCTAACATGCAACTATACAATGAGATCTTCAAGAAATAAGTAAACATAAAATACTGAGATACTTGTTGTACTTCACAAATCTTCTGACTGATTGTGCGCATATCAATCTGCATCATATGTGATTGTGCACATATCAATCTGCATCATATCTCACATAACAATACTTCACATCATATGTCATAATATCACATTCACTTGTTACTCTCATTTCACAAGATCATATCAAATTCGCAATCATTGATTATGCTTTTTCACACTTCTATCAAACTTTGCAAGTGAAGTCATTTACTTATACCAAATATATTGCTAAATTCTTCCTTAGTTGGCTTGCATAATATCCTTGCAATTAGCTTATTAAGAAATGGTAGTTCAAAATAATAAATCAAGTCATTTAACACATTCTATTGATATGCTTTGTTCTGCATTATATTATCACTGCATTACTAATTGCTTCATAACTTGGACTTGGTTGATCATATAGATATGTGCACTGGTATACATCATCAATATGATTTCATGCATCCATGGTTAACTGTACAAAAAAATATTCCAAGGGAATATTTTTCTATCATCAAATCTATCATGTTGTTGTGATGTTGTTTGATACTTAGAAAATTTTCCTTCACAAATGAACATGACTAATTTGCAAAACAAATATGTTGCCATAAATGACAACCATGTTACTTACCTTATTTGATTGATTGGACATATTTCCAATAAGTTGAAGAGGAGTTCAAATTCTCCCTTATGACTACCTTGGGAAACATATATGATGGGTTATCATATATATGTATCTTCTCTAGCTTTAACTATCCATCAACTAAAACTAACCAAATGATACGATACGACAACTGTATGTGTTTTGTCTTTCAATGTAGAGTAGAATTCTTTACAAGATGAATGACACTCTAGCTATCTATGAATAAAAAATTATCCCTTTGTGGGTGTCTTAGTTCTTCCATGAAAATTTGAAGTCATATCATCTTGTTGGTTGCCTCTATAGCAACATCATACTCTACCTCTATAGTGGATAAAGCATTAACCTTCTATAACCAAGAAACTTAGCTCATTGTTGCCCTACCAATAGCAAATACATAGCCTATAGTACTCTACCTAGTACCAGTATCCCCTACCATATCTAAGTTAGCATAGCCCTATAAATCAGTAGTAGAGCCCTCAAAATATAAACACTTATTGGATGTTCCTTTCAAATATCTAAGAATTCATTTAACTACATTCCAATGCTCAATTCCTAGATGAATCATATACCTTCTAATGACTCCCATTGCATGTGCTATATCTAGCCTTGTACATATCATAGCATACATCAAGCTTCCTATAGCTAAATCATAAGGTACCTTTGACATCTTAGCCTCCTCTTCTTGTGTCTTTGGACACATCTAGTTAGTCAATTTCAAATGACTAGGTAAAGGTGTGTTGACAGCTTTAGCATTCTCCATAGAGAAATGTTGCAACACCTTTGCAATATATTCAGCCTAAGATAATGTTAATTTTCTTCTTTTTCCTATCTCTCCAAATTTTCATACCAAGGATTTTCTTTTCTTCCCCAAATCCTTCATAGAAAATGAATTTTCTAACTATTCTTTTAACCCCTTAATGTGATCCATGTTAGACCCAGCTACAAGCATATCATATTCAACATGTAAATATAAAATATTATAGTTGTAATAATATAACCTCTGAAAGTGAACACAATGATCTAAATGTCACCTACTGAATCCATGCTCATGCATAAAACTATCAAATTTTAGATACCATTGTCAAAGTTCTTTCTTCAAGCCATATAAACTTTTCTTCAATCTATTCACTAGATTCTCCTTACCTTGGACCTCAAATCCCTATGGTTATGCCATATATATCTCTTCATCCAAATCACCATGAAGAAAGGTTGATTTAACATCAAGCTTCTCCAAATGCAAATCTTTAGTAGCCACAATTCTTAAAATAGTATGAATAGAAGTCATTTTAAAAATAGGATAAAATATCTCATCAAAATCAATACCCTCTTTCTATGCAAATCCTTTTACAACTAACCTGGATTTAAATCTTTTCTTACCTCAATCCTTTTATTTTAACTTGTAAACCCATTTATTCTATAAAGCCCTTTTACTTGCAAGAAACTTACATAAATCCCATGTCTTATTTTTTAGCAAAGAGTTCATTTCTTCTTTCATTGCATAGTCCCACTAAATCTTTGTATCTACCTGTACAACTATATCATAACATTCAGGTTCACTAGCATCAATAAGTAATATATAATAAAAAGAAGGAGAAAATCTTTATGGAGGTCTACTTAACCTTGTTGATCATCTAAAATTTAGTGGGGCATGTGGTATTTTTTTTTGCAATTGGTGTAGATCACAAGGAACTATTAGAACACCATCTTTTGTAGAATCATCCAGTACTACATAATCATTTTCTTTCTTCTCATGTTGTTGCAACATATCTTTTTACAACACTTTCTAACTGAATATGACATCCTTGCTTCTTATAATTTTACAATTTTCAAAATCCTAAATCCTATAACCAAATTCATCAATTTCATATCCAAAAGATACACATTTGTTTAACTTGGCTTCTAGCTTGGTTATATTTTAAAAATCTATATTTGCAAATGCTTCACAACAAAAGTTTTTGAGAAAAGAATAACTCACCTTCTTACCAATCCATGCTTCCTATGGAATACCACAACCCAAAGGAGTAGAGGGACCTCTATTAATCAAATATACAATAGTATTGACAACCTCCACCCACATGTTTAAGGGAAACCCAGCATGAAACCTCATTCTCCTTACATACTCCACTATTGTCCAAGTCACTCTCTCTATCTCAACAAGTGATTTCTTTGTCTTTATAACTTGGACATCAAGATATCTTGTGTCACCTTAGTCTCTTTCATGTTTGGCTTCTTGTCAACAACTATGCAATTCAAACCTTGTGCTGCCAAATCTCAATCTTGTTCCTATACATGCAATACAATAAATTTTCAGAGACCCTTGACCCTTCTTACACTACTCTCACTAAGGGCATGATAAAAACATAATCTAGATTTGGAAAAATGGTAGATAAATAAATGACATCATCATACAATTCTCTCTCTAGTCCTCTATATGCACACTAGTCACCTTCTTTAAGTTAACCTTCTTCTTCTAGATCTACATGCTCTACATCAAGACATAAATTGTCTTCACCTACTGGATATAAAGACCTCTTTAGAGAGCTAGCAAGTATAACCTCCTTGTAGTCTATGCTAGATTTTCATGACAAGCCTATCTTTGACCAATATGATAAAGACATGGATGCATGTTATACACTTGAGAAGTAAGAAAAAGAGCCTAGAAATAATCTTGAGATGACTTTTACTCCATTGGAAGATTCTTATCACATCATCTTGCAAATGAGCTCATCAAATTGCATAAGACTAGCTCATATGGAAACATATTCTTAGATATATGTTGTGCTTATCATCAACATAATGAGCATAGTACTTCTGATTGTAATGAGCTAAGACATAAATTCCAAGATCTTATTGATGATGGGATTGTTAATACCTATAATGACTCATGTGGTGAAGATACTTCTCTTAATCAAGATCATATTAGTGAACCTATGTCTAGTGGTGGTTTTCTTAATACCTCTACTTCTTCCAACATGCATGAACTTCCTAAATCTTCAAATATTTTCAAGATAACTCCATCAAAAAATAACCTAGTGCTTTCCATATGGACTATGTGTACCCTCAAGGAATACCTCTAAAATAAACTCAAGCTAACCTTCACTTGACTACAAACCTTTTCAATGCTACTAAGGCTAAAGATCCTCAACCTCCATGTAGTGTTATGCCTACTATGCCTGCTTTAGCTAATCCCTCATTACCTCTTCAAGATCCTATTATACAAACCTCATATTTTCCCATGTCCTTATAAGTGGTTCCATGTCAAGAGGACTCTAAAAAAGATAAAGATACAAATTTCAAGAAAGATCAGGCACCCTTTCATATCATTCATAATTTCACCCCTTTGTATCCTATGTCTTTTCCATCTCCCAAGTATGATTAAGAACTTCCACTATTTCCCTTGAGATTACTAAAAATTATGAGAAAAGTTCTCTTCATATGCTATCCAAAGCTACTTTTCAAGATTCAAAAGTCCCTACTTATTCTACTTCTCCATATCCACTTCAAAACTATACTCAAGTTTCAAACTCTCCTATCAATGCTACTCATGAGTTTATTCATGGACTTGACCATGTTGCTTACTCTAAAGATGTTATTATCCCTTTGCATCTCCTAAATCTATCATTGGTCCTTATCTATCAAAGCTAAAATCTTCAAACCTTCCTTCCATATTGGGGGCCTTATGTTCCTTCATCTCCTACATTTTCCACTCATGTCTCTCCCATTATGCCTCAAGATCAACAAAGACACTCATCCTTGACAAATTTCCATTCATCTATCTATATAAACCAATCATATTGGTTGTATCCATCCATAAGTCCCAAGTCTTTTAGAAGAAATTTGGATGATCAACTTAAGAACAAACACAAGAATCAATTTATAAATGAAGATCACTATGTCCTTATCTAATCGATGTGTGAATACAAAGAAAATTCAATTATTTAAGAGACCAGAAAGGTCTACTAGCCAAATTGATAAATCAAAGAAGATATGGGTTCCATAACCCATTATTGAAGAATTTTTTACTAAAGTATCCAAAGAAAAATCTAAAGCTATATGGATTCCCAAGTCTCTCTTGAAAGACTTGAATATTTAACATAAATCTAAGCTAACATTCAAGATTCTAAAGGCTTCCACTCCATTTTCTTCCAAACATCTTCCTCAAAAGCTTTCAAATTCTTTCACTTCATCTTATTCTAAAATTCTCCTACCACCTCATACATCTAAACCTCAAGCTATTTCCTCCATGATCCCTTTGTCATTCCAAAACCCTCCAAGATGTGTGTCGATGTTGATCTTCCCCAATTTTTTACCTACCTTTTGCAATATTTTCTAATCTACACTTGCCTACTATCTATACTCCTATAATCTTTTCAAGGAATGAAATCTTGTTATCCATATACTCTTCCTACTATTATCTCCCTTTCATCACCCTATTAGCATCTTTGAGAGTACCTTTCTATGGTATTGGCTTATCATGACTTATCCTTTCTATAAGAGAACTATCCAATTGAAAAATCTTGAGCTCTTTCTAAACTATAGAAAACAAAAAAATACAAAAAAGAAAAAATAAAATGTGCCTTGGTGAGAACCACTTCTTGTGGCACCTTGGATAAGTACCATCATGAAAAAATGGTAGACATGCATCATGCATAATTCTTCCATCATCCATTTGTTCCATATTTCCTCTTCGATCTTGATAATGTTGAGCTATCCTTGTGTATTGGCTATCTTATCCATGAGCTTCCCTATTGTTCTTACTCATTTACTCATAGCCTTCACATAAAGATTCATTCTTATTGCTCTATCCTATCACTACCCTAATCAATTGACCCCTTGGTCTTGATCACACAAAGAAAAAAAATGGTTCTAATAGGACTCTTGACATGTCTAACTCTTTAGACTAAACTTTTATGCTATCTCACTTATTGCCTTTCACTTATTAACCTATATGTTATCTCACATATTAGTTTCACTACTTAGCCTAAACGTTATCTTTCTCATTTCTTCCATTGCTTATCCAAAATCTACTTCATATGGTTATTTTTCTCTTTCCACAGCTTGTGTAATTTTGAGGATTCAGTCCCTGAGGATCACTTTCACTTGCTTCATACTCCTTTCTTATTCATCATTTTTTATCCATCAACTTGTTGCTCCATCATGTTCTACACCTTGCTTGATAATAGAACAAAATGATGTGATCTTTCCTAAGAACTAGTAATCTCTAAATCCTTCTAAAAAAATCCAAAAAAACATATATGATGTAAAAAAATTAAAATTAAAATAAAAAAGACAAAAACGACAATTTTTTTTGAAAAAAGTCCTTTAAAAAATTCCAAGTGGTGAAAACCTAGAAATGGACACTACTTGAGACCCTTACACCTATGTTTATCAATCTCATTCATTTCAAAACACATTTCCTAGCTTGGAATTATCTTTTTTCCTTGTCTAGGGGGCACGAATGCTTAGCTTATTAGGGTCTTCTTGTATGTTAGGGTTTCTTTGGAAGCTCATGCAAAAAGTGTTTTTCAATACTCCCCTTGGCATCGAGTGTTTCTCAACACTTATCAAATACTTTAAATACAATCTAGGGTGTTTCATACACATGCTTAAACTAAAATTGGATGACACTTGTTGGTTTTTTTTCTTTGTGTGTTTTCTATGATGATTTCTTTATTGAACATTCCCTCCCTAATAGTCTTTTGAGGATGTCATGGACTAGAAGACTAGGGGTATGGGGCATTTTTTAATTTATTTTTTCTTGTGGGTATACTTTGTTAGTCTAACGTGTTGAGAGACTTTGTGTTTTTCCTACTTGAAAATTTGAACCTACAATTTATTATCCTTGTTTGTTTTTGCAAGACCACACTCGGGGGTTATCCTAGCACTTATGCCTTAATATAGGTGTAATATTACTATACTAAACTTAGGGAATCTAACTGCATAATCATCTTTATTGAAGTTGTGAAAATTGACTTCACAGTTTGCCAAGAACACCTACACACAAATAACCTATTACTGAAGGGAAACTAGAGAAGAAAAAAAGCATAGCTTGGAAATCTCAATGGAGTAAGAAAAAAATGTATTCCAAGATAAAGAAAAAGAAATTACAAGAGTTCAACCTAAAAGGTGAACAAAGCCCTAAAGCCTAAGAAAGCTAGGTTGCACATTAATAATTAATAAAATGATTAATTATAAATGCACCTAAGAGAATGATTAAGCACTAAAGAGTAACAACTTAACTAATTAAAGCAAAATGATTTAAGTAGTAAGAAAAAAAATATTACTCTAACACCTCCCTTAAGCTAAAAGAAGGGGATAAGCTAACCTAGCACAACTATGAAAGTAGGAATGGGTCCTTGCAACAAAACCTAAGCAGGTACCCAAAAAAAAGGAAATCTCTATAAGCCAAAGATAGAGGAGAAAACCTAGTGGGAAAAGCTCCTCTCCAAAAAGAGATTAAAAAAAAAAAAAAAAAAAATGGCTCAAGAGACTCTCTCAAAACCATAAGTACAACCAAGGCCCCCATGTGAAAGAGAAGAGACACCAAAGCCCCCCTGGAATGATGGAGCCCTTATAGAAATGATTGAACCAATGGAACTCCAGTTTAGAAGAAACAAGGGCATAAAAAAGGTAAACCCCTAAATGAGAGGTGAAATTGGAAGGCCTAACTGATGTTCAAAGGAGAAAACATGAGGATCTTGAAAGGGAATCCCCAATACAGGTGTGTTGACACTGTCATGAAAGAGGAGAGGAATGTCCTCTATAGAATCCTCAAAAAATGCACTTGGAGGCTCAATAAATTGAGCTAGAGGGTCAAGTAGAGTGAAGAAGAATCTTGTTGGAGAGAAAAGACCTAAACTAGATGTGGTGTGGTAGTCAAAATAGTGATCTCGGGAACAATACAAAGATTAAGGTGTCCTGACTGTACACATGATGCTCTTGTGAAAGAGAAGCATTGTGCTTTGATAATGGATATGGTGGACCAAAGTGCAAGAAGGTGTAGATATGGGTGGTATGATCAACTATCCCTATAGCACTAAGGCCTCTTATTGTACTATCATGAATGAAGATTAAATCTACAATGAACTCATTTGTCTTCCTTGATCCACTGTGTGTAATCTGATAAATCAAGATAAGGTTTGTAGATAGAGATGGAACATACAATACATCATTGAATGTACCATCCTGAATGCCAACTGAACCTTTCCTACAGACTATTAGGGTAGTGTTATTCCCCATGAGAATATGAGGAATGGGAGAAGTCTCAATAGTGGAGAAGACTTGTTGAGAAGATGTCATATGGTGAGAAGCACCTGAATCCAATATCTAAGGGACCTGGGAAGGGGATGCAATGGATGCCTATAATGCATGAAACTATCCAAAATCTAGTGTAGATTTCAAAGAGATGGAAGAATACTAAAAGGAAGACCCCTAAGAGGTAGAAGAGGATGGAGAGCAAATAGTGCTCTTCTAAAGAAGATCTTGTAAATCTGCAATCTATTTCTCATAGCCATCATATCTCTTTTGAAAATAATGTAACTCATCCTGAGGTCCCTTTCAACAATAGGAACAAGTATAAATCTCACTCTCCTTTTTCTCCTTCTTAGAAGAATATGATGGACTAGTAGAGTGCTAAGAATGGGAATCTGATGTCTGCTTCAACTTTTTCTTCTGTGCATCCTGAGGTGACTTGGCAAGAAATGCCTGTGACTATGAACCTATAAGTGAATCCATCTAAGTGAAATTGGACTGCTCATGAGTAAACCTATCACAAAATATCTCAAAAAATGGCATAGCATGTCATGCACCTAGTGTATCAATAGTGGAGTAGAAGGTAGAAATGAAAATTTGATAAGGACCTCGAAGCTTTGAGAGTATTAGAAAGATACACTCATCATCTGACTTTCTCTTTCTAGCAACCTATAAAATAGATCAAAGATACTTGAACTTCATCAAGAAATTCTCAATATTGTTGAATGATTTAAGAACTAAGGAGGTGAACTCTACATCTATCCATAGAACCCTAAACTGATTCATTGTGCCAAACAAGGTGGAAAACTTGTCCCAAATAGCCCTAGGTGTAGTCAAACCATCCAAGTGAAATAGTAACCCATATGAAATCTTCATTTCAATGAGGCCATTGCCTCATCCATCTTATTGTGCTACATAAGAACCTAATAAGGCCTTTTTAGAACTAGTAGAGCCACATTGAGGCATGACCATAACCCCTTTTCCATAAGTAATCTGGTCATCTATCCATAAGTAGTTGTGAGGTGTAAGGTAGGTGATAGAAGAATCCACCATTTGAGAGAAGAAGATGGAAATAGAAGGGTCATTTCTAAATTAAATGATAGAAATGAAAATGCACCCCCCCACAATGTATATATTATCCCTCATAAACCAAAGAACCAACTAAGGAAAACACAAAAATTAAGAAGAAAACCTGGAAGCTAAATGCAGAGAGGGAGGAAACTAAAGCCTCTACTTTAATGCCAAAAATAGGATCTCAAATAGTTGATTCATAAAATTAAACTAGCATCATTGTCTCCAGCTTGGAATTATATTTTTGATGCTTCTTTTAGATCAAAAAAGACCTCTGTATGCTCAATTTATGGCCAAAAAATGAATTGCTACTCCAAAGAATGAGCTCTCTAAAAAATTACAAACACTGGAAAAAATTTGACTACCATATGGCCATCTGCGAGAAAAACATCCAGCAGCTAAAAAGATGATATCAAGGGTAGAAAATGACATCAAAACCTACAAAAGATATCCCTACTGGAAATTTTTTTTGGTGACTAGTTAATGACATCACCTGTTAGTAAAATGATGTCACCTAACCAAGGAATGATGTCACCTGTCGATGTCTTCCAAGCAACAAGATAGGGGTGGCACTTGGCACTAGGTGGTGTTGTGCTAGTAGTGGTAGTAGGATGGTGGCTCATCGCCAGCAACTGGGTGCAGACTAGGCCATTGTGCTATGCTGATAGAGGTGGGGCTCTACCTAGGTGTGGGCAGCACACCGATGGTGCATAGGTGGCACGCTGGTGGATGTCGAGTGGTGCCCCTTCAAAATTCTTTTAAAGCATTTTTTATGATTTTTTAATTTTTTTAATTTTTAGAATCCATAGGCTCCTAGGAGGCTAAAAAAAATTTAGAGGCTACTATGGCCAAAATTTACAAATTTTATATAAATTTTGACTATACTAGGCCTTCTAAGTGTGATGGTAGTGTCCATTTTTGCCCAAAGTGCACCAAAAAAAGGTGCCTCCTCTAGATTGAAGAGAAAAGACCATGAAAACATAGGTTTTCCATATTCAAATCATGCCTTCAAGATCTCCAAACTAGGTAGTAGCAGGGAAGCTCTCATACCATGTAGAAGTTGAGAAAACCAACTTCACAGTTTACCAAGAACACCTCCATATAAATAGCCTATTGCTAAAAGGAAACCAAAGAAGAAAAAAAGCATAGCTTTAAAATCTTAATGGAGTGAGTGAAAAATGTATTCCAAGATAATAAAAAAGAAATTACAAGAGTTCAACCTTAAAGGTGAACAAAACCCTAAAGCCTGAGAAAGCTAGGTTGCACATTAATAATTAATAAAAGGATTAATTATAACTGCACCTAAGAGAATGCTTAAGAAGTAAAGATTAATAACTTAACTAATTAAATCAAAATGATTTAAGTAGTAAGAAAACAAAATATTAATCTAACAATCTTGACATATGTGCCTTTGATGCATAGGTTGGATTGCCACATTTTTATCTAATATAGTTCATATTCATATCCTCATAGTTTATGCTAGTGATGATTGTATGATCTTTCGTTGTCCCTAATAAGGCTTGATGATAAAAACTAGGACCTACTTATGTAACCCTTGCAATTAAACCTTCTCATACTAGTTGGCATTCTAGGGTTCATTCTAGCTTAGCTTTGCATTTTACATGTTGAGAGAGCTCTCTTTTTTATCTTTCATGGACATGTCATCTAACTACATTCATCCTTCTCCTACCTCTTCTTGATCTTATCTTATCTCTTCTTTCCTATTTCTCATTTCTTTTCTATCTTACCATCTCATCTATTCTTTTGACCAATATTTTCTAATCTTGACATCCTAGATCCATTCTCGATATCAAAATCCAAATTTGGGTTCATCTTGATATCAAAATTCTTTGAATCTTATTAAGGTAATCATTATTTCTTCATTTCTTCATAATTTCTACTCTCTTCCACTCTTTTCTTTCATTTCTATTTCATCTCATTTCATCTTTCTTATTTCTTTGACCTAATTCTTATGCTTTATCTTTCTTGTTCAAACTTAGTCAATCTAGGGCATATCTTCATTGCTTGGTGGTCATTCTTTGGTCTTAATCTCTTGTATATCATCATGAATTTTTAATTTTTATTATTTTATCAAATCTAGCTTATATTTGTATCTCCTTTATCTCATTTTGATTTCAACCCCAAGGGGGCAAGAATATTCTATCATTGTTGTAAATTGTTTCTGTTATAACTATCTATTTTCTCTTGATCTATCTACTTTCTTTTCTCGACATATTAGTGCTCATCTCAGGTACTAATATTGTCTCTTTTCTCTCCAAATGTTCAATATTTCTGCTAAATAGACTATGCATTTAAGATCTACTATCTCTTTATGCTTTGTTCTTCAGAGCCAGATCTCTTGATTATCTTGGCTTCTTCATTCTTTGACATAATGTGCTCCCAGGCTAATCACACATTAGCCAAAGATGGGCAAATATAATCACCCAAAAATGGTCATATAGACTACGAATCCCCTTTCTAGATTTTTTTCATAATTCTTCTAATGTTTATCCTTGATCAAATCTCCAAAAATCAATTTAGTTGATTTTATCCTATAGTTTGACCACTTTATCCTAAGTTCATATTTAATAAAAAGAACATGTCCTCCTTTTAATTAAATAAGATTCCCCACTCATCTCTTATCTTATTTTTCACACACAAAAGCATTTCCCTTATTTAAAAATAAAAGAGATTACATGTTTTTCCCACATGGGGGATATAAGTCAACTCTTCATCATGATTGGTGGAAATTCTGGTGCAAATGGATCAGTGTCACTTTCAAACTCCACCCTTAATCACATGCATCCTCCCTCGTGATCTCTATCACCTATTTCTCTTTAAAATGGAGAGCTCTCTCCTCACTTCACAACTCCACTCTTTTACTAACATTATCTTGCAGGATTGAAAATCCCATACTTGTGGGGCTCCTCTTCTTCTATCTTCTATTCTTCATTTTTTATGTTTCTCATTCATTCTAGTTTCTCTAATTATAGTTAAATCATCTTGCCTAAATATAATTTATAATACTTAATTTCTAGTTTATCTTGCATTCTAATTTCTCTCATTTAGCTTGCATTTGCTTTAAATTCATTCTAGATTCTTGGATATTGGCATTCTTTCTTATACTCTTTGAATCTTTCATTCTATAGAGCACCTTGCAAGTGTTTTCATAGCTAGGTTCACTTGAGAGCCACCACCTCATAACTCTTGCACATCATAGATATAAAGCTATAATCTACATCTTGAGATTCTCTCATTCATGTGTATTCTCAATAATAATGGTTTATAGAAGTGTGTCCACATTTTTCACACACAAGTTCAAAGTGCTATTTGGAAATATTCAGATTTTCCATGCATCCATCTATTGAATTCCTCCATTGTTGAATCTTGAGAACCATATTTTAGCACACATCCATGATCATGACCACATCTAAATATCAAGGAGGCTACAAAGACTCATAGGTTTTTATTCTTTGTTTATATTTCCTTATTGGTTTATCATATGTGTTTGTTAATTGATTTAGTTTGTTAGATATTTGACTTTGGCTTTATATCTTTTGCATCTTGATTCTAATACATACAAAGTTAAAAACAACATCAAGTGTCCAAGTTAGAGCATTAAAGGTGATATTTATTCCAATAACATTCTTTGGATTTAAGCAATATGGAAGGTGTACCATCTTAAAATGGATGCCCTTTCCTTTTAAGACCTTTTAGCACCCTTTCCATAATTTCTTCTTTAGACCATGGATATACATGTGCTCAATGTCCTTTTCTCCTATCTTCTTCCACTTTCCAATTTAGTTCTTTTGGTATATATCCCTTCTTTTTGTGGTATCCTAGACCTAATATTTGGGACTAGGTCAACTTAGGTACCTATTCTAAACTAGGTTGACCTCAAGTTGACCTAGTCCATGACTATGTTGACCTCATCAACCTAGTCCCCAATGATTTTAGGCTATATGGCTTTAATGGCCTTAGGGATTTAATTATTTTTATTACATTCTTTGGTTAGCTTGTATTGTTTGCCCATCCAAAAACTTATATAAGGAGACTTGGAGGCTTTATTTTAAAAAACATAACATCACCAGATGATCAAATCTCAATCTCTTTCTCTCAAGTTTGGATTTTTCACCTTTTTGCATTCAAGGAGTTAAAGCATTTTTAAGTATTCAAGCAAGGATATTTCTATCTAGTTGTGAAAATTTCCTCTTCAAGATCTAGCTTATCATTGTCACCAAGGGAGGAGATCTACATTGAAGCATTCACTATCTTCTTAATTGATGCACACTTACATCCATGGCACCATGATGGGATTATGGTATTTGTTAAAAATTGTGAGGATACCCTACATTCCTAATTCAATATCTACAACATATTAATACAAAATCCTTATTGACAAGGGTTTTAAGTAAGGTGAATCTTAACATTTATCTTTTCTTTCAATCAATTATATTTACATTTATCATTTATAGTTAATTGCTTGACCTAGGGCTTTACCAAGGCAAGCAACCATAAAGACCCTTCTTTTTTGTATGTAGAAATAGGATATTAGTTTGGAGCTTACAAATTTGGAAGCTACTATGCAGGAGCTTTTAGGAGAAGTTTGTTGCAGTGTCATCGAACTATGCCAATCATTTCATAAGATGTCCTTCCAATAGGTTGACCTAGTCCTTTTTGCCTTCTTATCGAACAACTTCTAGGTTTTGTTCCTTTCATCATTTCATTAGTAATTTGTGATCATATATATATATATATATATATATATATATATATATATATATATATATATATATATATATATATATATATATATATATATATATATATATATATATATATATATATATATATATATATATATATATATATATATATATAAGGTTCAAATCCATGACTTTTAGAGCTAAAATACATCTTCCTTTACATATTTCAAGGTGATTCTTTCATGTTTTATTTATTTTCATATGTTTACCCTAAATATATATCTTAATTGGGCTAATTGTATACACATAGCATCTAGATTTATATTATTTAAGCAATCAGTTCAATTTTACATACACATTATCCTATAAGGCTAAAGAGTTCATTTCCTTGTGTCGTATTCCCTTTTATAATTCAAATTTGGTAGTGGAGCCCTTCTTCCTCTGGGTTCTAGCTAATCTAATTTGGATTATAAGTGGAATCATATTTAGAAACTTCCCTCTTTCCCCCACATACAAATTTAAATGGCTTGGTGGCCCAAAAGATTACAAACCTACAACACTATTAAAATATTTCCCTTTTCCCCCTAAACATTTTAGTGTACCCAACTTGTACCCCTTTCTATTTGGATTTAGGTTTTTTTTTTTAGGTGTTTACCTTTCTTTTCCGGTAAATTTGACCTTCTTATCCTCTTTCTTGAAGTTAGATCCTTCTATATTATTTTGGGTGTTTACTCTTCTCCTCTTTAAAGTTAGATTTGGATATCTTGTGTGTGGTTGGATCTCTCTTTTATGTTTTTTATTGCATTTACTTGGTTAGATATCATTAATTTTTTCTTTTGTGTTCTCCCCTTTTATGATTTTAATTACATGAAGTCCAACTTATAGCATTCCCATTAGGTGAAGCCATAGACTCATGGGCTCCTTTGATCATGATTCATCTTTTCATCCTAGGACTCATGAGGATACTCACACATTTTATCACAACCTTAATCCTATAATCGAGCATAAATATTCTCACTCATTCCATGATGAAGATGAAGATTTAAGAGTTCCTCCTTTGCAAGTTGACAAGTTTTCCTATGAATTTGATAAATTTGAAACTTGGCTTATGAAAAAAATTAGAATCCTAATAGTGTTGTTGCTATTAAAGCTCTTAAGAAGCTTGTTAACAATGATGATAATAACATTTCTATCTTGTGTGGTATATATCACCTTCTTAATACTCATACTAAGTCTTTGATGAAAAAATCTCAAGAGTTAGGATATCCTCCTCATTCCATAACCATTAGACCTTTTATTCCAATTTCTACAACTTTTTCTAGCATACCTACAAATGTTTTATCTCTTATGACTACTTCTACACAAATGTCTACTCCTTTAAGTGTTGGTCTTCCTATCCTTTCACTTCTTATGATTGCTTTACCTACTTCCATTCCTTCTTCACAACCTTCATATAATGTGGTTCCTTTTTCTTATTCAAACCCTTTACCTTTTCCTTATAATCCTCTGTCAATATCCTTACAAATTCTTTTTTCTTCTTATAATTTTCCTAATCCATCTAGCATACCTATGCCTATAAACCCATCTTCTAATGGTATCATTAGTACCTTGGTTCAAAATATCACTACATTGCAATAACAATTAGCTCATTTAACTCAATCTAAGTACAATATTCCTACATGTGACATTTCTAATCCCTTTTCCTTAGATATCCTTCATGTTGTTAACCCACAACATATCGAGGTACCTTTTCTTGATACTTATAATGGTAAGGAAGATCTCTTAATTTATTTTAAAACTTTCCAAACTATATGTCATGATTTTTCTCATGACTATAGGCTTATGGCTAAGTTATTTTTGCATGCTTTTAGGGATAGAGCCTTACAATGGTATTTCTCTCTACCTCATTATTCTATTGATTATTTTCAAACTCTTATAGATTCTTTCATTCAACAATTTTAGAATAATATTGGTCTACATATTTCTTTAACTAATTTAATGCATTGTAATCAAAATGTTAAATAGAAAGTTACTGATTTTATAGGTAGCTTTAAACATTTGCATTCTCGAATTTCTTATCCTGTGATTGATCTTGATATTCAATGCATATTTATATCTAATTTATAGAAAGACATTAGAGATAAGATTCTCCATATTGATTATACCTCTTTTTCACATTTATATGTAGTGCTTCACCATTACAAGTTAAAAGTAAGTCAACTTGAGAGCTAAAATCCAATGGCTCTAGTTTCTAGTGATAAGAGTGATGCTGCTAGAAATCCAAATAAGTTTTCTAAACCTAACAATTTGATCAAAATCAAGTCAAAAAATACATTTGTTGATCAATTGGCTACTACATCTAAGGCTATGGATACTTTTTCCTCTATATATCATCCAAATCATAAGTACACTCAATTATGTGAACCTTTTTCTAAGGCGATTGCTTGTCTAAAGAAAGGGATCAAAATCCTATAGTAATGGGCTACTTAACCCAAGATTGGACATCTCAAGTGGTTCTTATCCAACTCATTTGGAATCATTTAATTTATAAACCAAGGATGTAAACTTAAAATGGTGTTTGCAAATATATATGCTTCTAACTTATCTCAACTTAAGAACTAGTCTACGGAAATTCAAGTGCTTAAACTATAGGAAATTTATGCTAAAGCTGAGAAACAAACATATTTTAATAAAGCATGAAAATATAGCTGAGAACTACCAACTACCTATGCTATAGGAGTAGTTCACTAATTCTATTATTAGTGGCTACAAGAATAGCAGAGTCTACTTTGGTTCTATGAACTGAATATAAATCCTTTGCTAACTAATTAGTTCACTCCCTATGTGGGGCCCCACAGAGAAGTGAAGTAAAATAACTCAAAGATGAAAACCTAAAATGATCTTTTTATTTATAATAATAAAATGTACATAGTGATGAACAACAAGATTATATACAGTACTTAAAAACTCAGCAACGTCTTCTTTCTATTGAAAAATGACTAACTAAAACCTAGCACCTCTGTAAGACAGACTTCCAGTTGTTTAAAACACAAACTAGGAATAAAATTCCTAGATTTAAGACTCATTCACTACCAAAATAAGTGATGGTACTAATTATTACAAGAGGTACATTAATTTTGGTTCCAAATAGAACACTAATCTAGGAGTTCACAACCCTTGAATTTCCTCTGTTCAAGGTTGGTCTATTAATGTGAGCAACTTCTTTGACTCTCACTTGGTTGAGTTGACTTTGGTTTTATATCTGCAAAATATTAGTACCTCCAAAAAAATAACATACATCAATATTTATTCAAAACATGTTATCTAAACTAGTTTACCCTATGTCACATTGCTGTAAGAGAACTACCCAACATAGCTAAGGAAGAAAAAGCATCATTCTCACTATTTGGTAATTAAAAGACATATCTTTTCACAGCATATTCATTTTGATCCTAAAAAGTAATTATGCACATATTTGTCTGAAATCATCATAAACATCATGTTCTTGAACATCAAAGTCTTTAGAAAGTTTGTAAATTAAATTGAAAATAAAATGACAAAATAGATCATATTCTGGTCTCATCATTTCCCCCAACTAAAACTTTGACTTGTCCTCAAGAAAACATGAAATTTTTCACCCTTGCAACCATCCTAAAATCTAAGGCAACACTTTGTCCTTTACCCCCTATAGAAATGTTCCAATAAAAACCTTTACTCTCCTTGTACCTTTCCCATCTATAGAGCTCTTCTAACATATCAAATTTCTCTAAATCTTGTTGATTGGCAAGCAATGGGGACAACAATAATGGAGGCTAAAAATTAAAGGAATCCAACCATTTTTTCTTTCTTCCCCTAGCTTGATATACTAGGGTGCTCACTAAGTGGCCATGATAAAATTTAGTGGAGAATGAGGTTCCCTCTTCTATAGGTCTTCACTCAATCCTATCCAATGTCATTGATTTGCTTGCTTTGTTGTAGGAAGATTTGTTTCTGCCATAGATTTATATTCCTAATAGACTATTTCCCTTAAAGGAGGAGTAATCTGCATTTGGATTTTGAGTAAGCAATTTTTAACCATTCATAGTATAGAGTTCTAGCATCCTTTGCCTCGAGCCTGAGATAAAGTGGTATCTCATACTCTAATTCCCTATACTGATAGGCTTAGTTTTCCTTGCTAATTTCATTTTGGATCGAAGACATCAATGCCCTAAGTTGAATATCACCCACATAAGGTAGAGGGTTCCAATCTCTATTATCAATTACTTCTAAATTATCTAAAAAGAGTTCATAGAGGAAATTTATAATGGCTATAGGGGTAGCATGAAAAGCTTGGAAAAATTCATGAGTGATCAATGTTAAACTTTTACCCTACATTACACAGGTCATTTGGTAATTGACAAATTGTTCTTTCAAAAAGAGAGCATAAATAGCAGAAGGAGAGCAACAAGACATTAATTCAAGAATCATGGTAGTGAATTTTGTAAGTTTACCACTTAATTTCTTAATATCCTCATCCTTCTAAGTCAAATCTTGAGTTTGATTGAAGATGGTTTTTCTAGGCTTTATCTCTCTATTTTCCATTCTTCCCTTTCCTAAATTAATTGGTTAGACAACTATGAAATAATGTTGAACAATGAAATAGTAGAACCAAGATAGAAAGTAACATGTGTCTCAAGTGAAGGATCAATATGATTAGTTTTTTGGGCTATAGATGCTAAAGCATCAAGTCCTTGAGAAAGAATCTGTTCAGTAACAATATTAACTACATCAAAATTTATTCCAACATCTTCTTCATGAATTTTTTCTCTTTGAGGTGGAGAAGAATCTAAAACTCCAACAGAACATTGTCATCATTATCTGAATCTATAGAAATGATGGGTGGCTAGATAGAGGATGTTCTTGGTGCTATAGGTACATGTCCTACACTTTCACCCTCTTCAATGATGATCTTATCTTTATCAAAAGAAGAGGATTTCTCTTTTTCACTAGCTACATTTTTAAACATAGGGGACTGAAAAGCCACACATTCATCAAATTTTATAGATGATCGGTTCCATCAAGTTTTATGCCTAAAGGGTACTTCTTCTACCTTTGAAGTTGGAAGAGGTTCTAGAGATGTTTCTTGTACATTTCCCCTTTTCTTCTTATAAACCTTCTTATAAATGCTAGGAACTGCAAGAGAGTTAGTATTTGGGGAAATTTTAACTTTCCTTTTACCCTTATCAAATGTTTGTCATGACTTAG
Source organism: Cupressus sempervirens (assembly GCA_028749045.1). Classification (NCBI taxonomy): domain Eukaryota; kingdom Viridiplantae; phylum Streptophyta; class Pinopsida; order Cupressales; family Cupressaceae; genus Cupressus; species Cupressus sempervirens. Next base: position 376,376,297 of record CM053790.1, read on the forward strand.
AGTTAAAAGCTACGGGAGTGGAAAATGAGGTTCTCTATGACCTCCTAGGTGTAGTTAAGGAAGAGCCTAGTGTTGGGTTTATAGGGTTTTCCTAGGGTTCTCTTTCCTCTGCAACTTGCTTTGGAGGTTTCCTAACAGGGTTTTGCACTTTATTTTCAACAAAATCATCCCAATATATCCCAAGTTATTCCCTAAGGGCTTTTTCTATGATGAGCTTAATAAAATAGTGGTGTGAAACATCCTTTATGGTTCCTTTTTGTACTGTAGTGGTTCTTTTCAACAAAATATGATACATAGAATGAGGAACATTCAAACGACAGTCATCATGTCTTAGGCAGCTTAAAAATTTGAAATGCATGGCATGCAAACATGAATGTGTCCCCTCACAAGTAAAATATCTCACAATATAAGTAGCATATTCATTAAATAGTTCTAGTAAAGATGTGTATATTATACCTTATTTCTAGTCTATCTAAAGCTATGGATCTATATGCACTATAAATTGGGCTCTGGCCAAAATTGGGTCTAATTTTGGGTGAAAATGAAACCCTTACTTCTCTAACTATAGAAAAACCATCCCTCAACATTTGCAATAATTATAAGGCAAGCTCCTCATTCCATGCAAAAATTTTGAACATGCAATTTGTCCACCCCCTAGCTTGAAATATAGGTAGGCAAACTAGGTCTCCCAACAATGTTGTATGGTCAGCTGGTTCTCTTCTTAACAAACCACCCTCCATTGTTCCTCCAAAGTGATTAAAAGAGTAATTTCAAAAATGGAAAAACTTGCAATAGATGAGAAGACAAGTGATAGTACTTTTTTTAAGAAATTAACATTTTTAGCATTTAAGATCACTTAAGATCACTTAATTCTGCATTAAGTACCTTAGCTGGAACTCCTACTCACCAAATTGTGAAAAGTGTGCAACATAAAGGTGACTATCACATCACATTATTCTCCTATCATGATTTATGGAAAGGACACAATATGTGGCGGCACATAAAGAATAGCATAGACATTTAATTGACATTTAATTGACATTTAATTATAACAAAAAAAAAAGAAATATAATACACCTCCCTCAAACTAAATTAGAAAATACCTCCTACAATTGCTAGTGACAAAGGTAATTAAAAATAGAAAACATTAAGAAATTTTTTAACTTGAGTATGCGTATGGACCTGTTAAGTCATGTTGTCATTTCATACCATCATGCAAGTTGATGAAGGGTGAGGTGAGGTGGAAGACAAGAAAAAGTGTAGTGAGGAGGAATTATTATGGAGAAAATAATTTCACAAAGAAAGTAGTTTATTATAATGAGTGAAATTCTTTTAGAGAGAGGATGAAAAATGAGCAAAAAACTCATCTACAATTGCTACAGGAATTGTAGGATTAGTAGATGACTAGAATTGTTGCAAGAACTCTTCATGACTAGATGGCTTATGGTAGAGTTTTAAGCGGTGTCCATTAACAAGGAGTTTGAAGTGAACAAGATCAATGGTAGAGAGTTGCACTATACCATTCTTAAACATAGAAATGATTTTGTATGGTCCAAGCCAATGGGTTTGGAATTTTCCTAGATTTTTCTAATGAAAAGAATCACACAGGAGGGCGTAGTCTCCAATAGAAAACTTCTTGTCATAAATAAACTTATCATGCCATTTCTTTAGCTACTGCTGGACTATTTCTATATTGTGTAGGATAGATTTATGGTATTCATCAAGGGTATTCAATTGTAGTAACATGTCATCTTGAGCCTTTAAAATCAACATCTAGCTCTAAAGTAGTTTTTAGAGTCTTGTGTTAAAATTCTATAAGCATGGAATCAGATTTACCATAAAGTAATTCAAATCAAGTAAATCCGGTATTGCTCTTCCATGTAGTCCTGTAAGCCCAAATTAGTTCAGGAAGCCTAGTAACCCAGTCCCATTTGTGAATAGAAACTGTTTCAGTGATGATTGCTTCTATCTCTCTATTTTTAATTTCTACTTTAACATTAGCTTGAGGATGGTATGGGGAATTGAGCTCTTTTATCTATGAAAATTTCCCTGGGTACTCCAAATCTAGTGAATATGAATTCATATAGAAAATTGGCTACTTTTTGATTTGATGCATGTGTAATAGCTTGTGTTTCGACCCACTTAGTTTCATAATCAATACATACTAAGATGTATCATTTACCATGAGAAGAGTGCTCTATTGGACTAACAAAATTGATACCACATTTTTCAAAAGGTATGACTACCACCTGTGGCTACATGGGAATTTCATTAGTTTTAGTGTGCCTTCTTGTGCATTGGCATTGATCACATCACCTCGTATACTTTTATGCATCTTTGTGGAGAGTAGGTCAATAGTATTCAGTTGTTAAAATCTTGTAGGCTATTATTTTTGCTGCAAAATGAACCCCACATGGTTTGTCATGGCATGCCTATAGGATGCCATAAGTTTCATCTTCCCTTACACACTGGCAAGTTACTTGATCTAGTCTAGTGTAGAACATCAATTTAGCTATCCCTGAGAAATCGAAACTCTTTTCCACCAAGAGACAACGTTGCTTGGGTGAAAAGTGTGATGGTGTTCTTCTTGTAGCAAGGTAATTTTCTATATCTACAAACCATGGGTTATAACTTTTATTGAAAATAGATGCTCATTAGGAATTTTTTCATCTATGCTATAGGATCATTAGGTACTTGAAATCATGATAGAAAATCTACTACTACATTGGCTCAGCCTAATTTATCTATTATCTTTACATTAAACTCCTGCATGAGGAATATCCAATGTGCTAATCTACTAGAGATAAAGGTTTATTCATCAAGCATTTTATAGTAGAGTGGTCAGTGTAGACAAAAACCTCATAGCTTGTGATATAATGCCAAAATTTATTAAGTGCATACACAAAAGTAAGCAATTATTTTTTAGTGACAGAACAATTCATCTCAACACCCTACAAATTTCTACTAATATAATAAATGGCATGCTCAATAGTACCTTATTTTTGTCTGAGAACTACCCCTAAAGCATTTTTAGATGCATCAATATGAATGTGGAAGGGTAGCTTCCAATCATGTCCTCTAAGAATAGGTGGTGTTGTTAAAACATGCTTCAATTGTTGGAATGCTACTTCATAGTCTTTTGTCCACTCAAATTCAGCTTGCTTCTTAAATAGGTTATACAAAGGAGTAGAAAGCTTACTGAAATCTTTGATGAATCTCCTATAGTATATGGCATGTCCAAGAAAGCTTGTAACATCTATTTTCTTAGTTGGGATTGGTAAATTAGTAATGATAGCAATCTTTGAAGGATCCACTTGAATTCCAGATGAGGAAAGGTAGTGCCCAAGAACAACTCCTTCTTCCATCATGAAATAACACTTCTCACTATTAAGAGAAAGGTTGTATTCTTGACACCTTTCTAACACCTTCTCCAAGTTGGCACGAGCTTGTTCAAATGTGTTACCATTAGTGGTGAAATCATCCATATATATCTCAACATAATTAGTAGCTATGTTAGAAAATATGCTAAGTACCACCTATTGAAAATTTGTAGGTGCATTACATAATCCAAATGGTAAGACAAAGTAATAAAATGTTCCCCATGGATACGTGAACGTTGTCTTATCCTAATCTTTTGGAGAGATCTAGATTTGTTTATAGCCACTGAAACCATCTAGAAATGAGAAATATCTTTTTTCCCACTAAGTTATCAAGTGCTTGATTAATGAACAACAAAGGGAAGTGATCCTTTTTAGTGACTTTATTAAGCTCCTTGTAGTCTACACATACTCTCCATTTTCCCCCTTTTTTGGAACAATAAATAAAGGTGACACCCATTGGCTATTAGAAATAGGATAAATAAATCCAACAACAAGAAGTTTTTGTAACTCTACTTTGACTATATCTTTTAATGTTGGGTTTACTCTCCTCTAGGGTTGTCTCACTAGCTTACATTCCAAGTTGATAAATATCCTATGTGTAAAAAGATTAGGATCTAAACCCTTCATGTCAATATAGTCCCATGTAAAGGCTTGTTAAATATCTTCCAATAGTTTAATGATACTTGTCATTTGAGATGCAATAAGTTCATTATTGATGTTTAGCTCTTTCCCTATAGCAATCTCTTCTTTCTTTACCTTGTCCATCATTAAAATTTATGTTATTGATGGAGATTTAATTTCATGGGGTAATAATGTAAGAAGGTAATCAAGTGCTATAGGAGATTGAGGTGCATCACATTTAGGCAATATAGTTTGCAAGGAGTCGACGGGATTTTTAGAAGTAGACTCTTCAAAATCATACTGATTAGTAAGGATTGTTGCCAGTCTATCATCTTCTTCCTAAGATACAAAAAATGGGTTTCATTTTAGCATCATGATTTTTTGAATAGAATTAACTTCCAAGGTCTAGCCAAGAAACTTGGTCAAGATCTTGTTGAGGTTGTGTAGGAGAGTACAAAGTTAACTTTTTAGTGTTGGTACCATCTGATATTGTTATTTTTCCTGATTGACATGTAATGCATGAATTTTTAGTTGCCAACCATGGTCTTCCTAAGATTAATGGATATCCTCCAAGGGTGTCTCTTGGTGATAGCACAACAAAGTCTAAAGGAAAATCTAAGGAATCCAAGGTTACAATTATATCTTCTATCATACCATCAGGTTTGATAGTTGGATTGTCTACTAATAGAAGTATTGTAGGAGTATCCCTTGATTCAATAATGCTAAGTCTTAACAAGACTTCTCTAGTCATGACATTAATTGATGCTCCTAAATCAATCAAAACTTTCTGAATTTGAATGACTATTATATATATGGCAACAATAGGACTTCCTGGATCAAAATATTTAAGTGTTAGGGTTTTTCTCAACATTAAATCAAAAAATTATCCCAACACATGGACAGTAGGAGGATCATTTTTTTTTCTAGCTAACTACTTGACACATGCTTCCTTTAAAGTTTTATTGTAATGGTGAATCTTCTTAAGTGCATCCAATAGGGGAATCTATATAGTCATTTTCTTAAGTTGGTCTAGGAGATCAGTTGCTACAGGATTTGGTTTAGATGGAGCTATAGGGACTAATATTTGTGGAAATAGAGGAGTAGGTGCTTGTACAGATGAGGAAATTGGAACATCAACAAGATGACTTGCTAGAACATTTTTAGTATTAGTGACCTCAATTATTATAGGTCCTTTAAGTGTAGGAAACTTGGTTTTAGACCTAAGATGAATATCATTAATCTACAAAGAATAAGCTTATTGCTTATTGTTGGGATTTGGTGTTGGTTGAGTAGGAAGTTGTGGTTGCTTCTATGGGCTAGCATTGGCTATAGGAGGCAGAGGCATCAAGGATTGCTATTAAGGTAGAGGCATCAAGGCTTGTTGCTGAGGTGATTAGCTAGGCCCCCACTGAGGTGGTTGCTGCCAATTCCCTTGATACAAAGGTTATTGATTAAGGCCCCATTGAGGATACTAGTTATTTTTTTGAGGCCATTGAGTATTCTATTGGGGATACTAAGGTGGCTGATGGTACATTTGATTATACTAAGGTTTTTGGTTGTGCCAATTATTGTTCCAATTTTATCCTTGTGGGATAGAATTTGGGGGAATATTGCCTTGCCACTGATTACTATTATAACCAAAATTATTTAGAGGGTCTTGAGGCATACCTTGTCTTTGAACCCATGGTCATCTTTGAGAAACATTAATCACTTCTCCTATATCCTCATAAATTTCTTTGAACTTAGTGGGCATTGGTTGTGCATTCACTACTGCAATGGACTTGCATGTGCAGTTCTTCTTCCTTTCTCTACAATGAGAGAAAAATTCAATCAACATAGCATTAGCTTCATCCTTTTTCCTTTAGGCTTACATGGTATCCAATTGAGTAGAGAATTCATTAATTATATCTTGCTTGAAGTTAGACAATAGATTAGATAACTCCATCTTTGATTCTCCTAACCCACCATTGATCTTATGTGGTAGGCTCCTTAGTCCTCTACCTTTCTTCACAATAGCCCTTGAATAGTTTTGACATATCTCCTTGATGGAATTCCAAGTTTTTTGTGTAACATCTCTTATATCCATTAGGTCCAGGGCTTCCATGCTTTCTTCTTACACACCTCTCAGAAAAAGATGCTTTTTAGATTCTTCATTTAGGTTATGTTGTGTATTTCATTGCACGCTAAACAAGAATCTATAAGCATAGTCTTCCAAGGTTTCACTCTCCTTCTATGACATTTTAAAAATATCATCCCCCTTCATATCTTGACCTCTACAATATTATTTATATTTTTGAAGAAACAAATTACTCATTTTAGTCCAATTTGCTACAAAATTTGTACCCAACCCCATGAATCATCAAAGAGCAACCTCCTTCATAGTAGAGGGAAACAATTTTAACTTATGGGCATCAATTGTGTAGTCATAGCTCCTATAGAGAATGTCATATTCAAAGAGAAAGGTTTTAGGGTCTTTTGTAATAAGGCCATAGAATTTTGGAAGTGCAGTACCAGGTATGTTCTTAAAAATTTGGTTCCCTTACTGAGGTAGGATAGGAAAAGGAAAGGTAGGCACAACCATTCTTGGAGGAAGATGTGGTACTTGATAGATAACAATGGCTAGTGGATTATCTTGATATTTATGTTCATCAAAAAGTTCATGCAAGTGGAGTGATTCTTTTGATTCAACATCAATCAATGTCAACAAATGGATCTTCAAAGGGTTCATCTTCGTAATTCTCTCCTTGGGGTCACTAGTAAACTTGAACTCAATTTTCGATGAATTTTGGTCAAAATTTTGACCTAGGTTGGTCAAAATTTTGACCAAGCTATTTGTGGTAATTTTTCTTGTCTAAATTTTGACCAATACATTCGTTGAAAAAAAAAATTGCTAGCTCTAATTTGTTATTGTTGGCCAAAATTTTCACCAATGTTTGGTCAAAAATTTCTAGAATTCGTAGAAATTTTGACCAATTATTGGTAGAAAACTATCAAGAATTTGTCAAAATTTCCACCAATGTTTGGTCTAAAAAAATTATAATTGGTAGAAATTTCGACCAAGTCTTGGTAGAAAACTATCAAGAATTGATCAAATTTTCCACCAATGTTTGGTCGAAAATGTTTTATAATTGGTGGAAATTTCAACCAAGTCTTAGTAGAAAACTATCAAGAATTGGTCAAAATTTCCACCAATGTTTGGTTGAATTTTTTTATGTTGTATCAAGAAATTGTTTCTTATCCAAGCCATTTAAATTAAATGGCTTGGATAAGAAACAATTTTTTGATACAACATGGAACAAATGGACATTTATGCATAGGACATTTGTGGAACAAACAAATGTAGCAGTTAGATTTACCAGATAATTCTTACTCTGAAAACATAAAATGCTTACATGAAAAAATTAAGAATAAAATTCATACTCTAGGTACATGAATTTCAAAATGTATCATTGTATATTTAGAAATCAATATGGCACATTCCTTGCTCTCATTCCTAAAAAGCTGGGAGCTGATAGTATGGATTTGTTCAAACCCATTAGTTTGTGTAACTCTTTTTACAAGATCATTTCCAAGGTTCTTACACTGAGAACCATGACTCTTTTGCCTCACATTATTTCTAGATAGTAGAATGGGTTTGTTCCAGGTAGGCAGATTGTGGATTCTATTATTATGATGCACGAAAACATCCACTCCCTTTTAGTTTCCAAGAAGGAAGGTTTCTTGCTAAAGCTTGATCTTTCTAAAGCTTATGACAAACTGGATTGGAATTTTCTCCTCTGATTTTTGGAAGCTTTTTGCTTCAGTAAGAGATTTCATGATCTCATTTTTATGTTGGTGTCATCAGCTTCTTTCTCTATGCTCATGAATGGTTCTCCTTCCTCTTCCTTCAAGGCTTCTAGGGGTTTAAGACAAGGTGACCCTATTTCCCCTATTCTTTTTATTATTTTAGCTAAGTGTTTGGGAAGATTTATAGATGGTTTGGTTCTTAAAGGTGACTCTGTGGGTCTTTATCCCTCCTCCTTGGCTTTAGTCTGCTCCCATAAAAAAATTGTTGATGATTCTATTGTTATGGGAGAAGCTTTGATGAAGAATGCTAGGATTTTGAAGAAGGCATTGGTGGATTATGGCTTAGCTACTGGTCAACTTATTAACTGGAATAAGAGTCTAATTTACTTCATGAATGTTAATATGGAAAGGCAATTGAAGATTAAAAATATTATTGGCTATGAGATTGGCTCCTTTCCAGGCTCCTATTTGGGTTTACCTATGGGTTTATCCCCTCCTAACAGTTTCTAGCATTCTTTGATAGATAAAATTCACTCAAAACTTGAAGGTTGGAAGGGATCTTTACTTAGTCAGGATGGTAAGGTGGTTGTTCTTAAATCTATCTTGCAAAGTGGCCTGCTGTATGCTTTGAGTCTTTTCAAAATTCCTAGAAAATTTTCCCTTGCTATTGAAAAGATTTAGAAAAAAAATTTATAGATAGGTATGGAGAATAAAAAAAGATTCCCTCTTATTTCTTGGGAAAATGTTTGCATTCCATATAAGAAGGGAGGTCTTGGGCTTCATAGAGTTTCTTCCATGAATGATTTCTTAATGGCTAAACTGTTATGGAGATGGCATAATGAGGATGGGAAATGGAAGAATATCTGGAATGATAAATACAACTTTGATAACCTTGACCTCTACCATTACCTTAATAGTAATGTGGCTCAAGGGGGGTCAATGATCTGGAAAAAATTTCAACAACTCAAAAACATCATAAGAAAAGGGATAAAATGTAATGTCGGAAATAGAAGGAGAGTTCTTTTTTGGGAAGATGTTTGGTTTTTGGATCACCCCCTATGTGATGACCCAAGATGGAATAGGTATATGGAATTGTGTAAGGCCCAGTTTGGTTCTTTAATGGCAGACTATTGGATAGGCAATGGATGGGTGGATCTTTTTAGACTTGACCCCAATTTGGCCGATCTTAGAAAGAGCCTTAATGCCCTTTTTTTAAATCAAAAGGAGGATGAACTTATATGGGGAAAAGAACCTAATGGTGTTTTTTCTGTTGCCTCAGCCTATGCTGACTCTTTTGATAACCATGATGAACCCTATTGGGGTAAAGCGTGGATGAAGGGTATGACACCCAAGGTTAACATTTTCTTTTGGACCTTGCTACAAAACAAAGTTCTTGCTTTGGATAACCTTAAAAAGTGTAGGATTGTTATTACCAATAGATGTGTACTTTGTAAGAATGATGGGGAATCTATTGATCATATTACCTTACATTGTCCTTTTTTTGTGAAGATTTTGGATTCTATATTTCATCTATTAAAGGTTGAATGGGTTTTCCCTTCCAATCTTTAGCTCTTCTTTAATAGTTGGAAGGATCCTTCAAAAAATTCCTTGATTGGTAAACTGTGGGATTTCATTTTGTTGTATGTTGCTTGGGGTATCTGGAAAGAATGTAATGAAAGAATCTTTAGAGATGTTGAATCTGACCAAGTTTAGGTGTTCCATAAAATAAAGACTCTTTTGATTGAGAACATCAAAAATATATCCCCTAATCTATTGTTCTTCTCAATTGGAATTTGAAGGCTGAGATTTTGGGTGACCAGAGGCTCAATCCTAGGGAACAAGCTAGTTGGGATTGCCCTCTTGATGATTGGTACAAGATTAACTTTGATAGAGCTTTGAAAGGTAACCCCAAAATTGTAGGGTGTGGTATTGTGATAAGGAATTCCAAAGAGGACAATGCTAGAAGCTTAGCTATTCCAATTGGTACCCAAACAAATCATGTTGTTGAAGCCTCAACTGCTCTCCATGGTCTTTTGTATGCTAAAATGTTGAACTTGAAAAGGATCTAGTTAGAAGGGGATTCACTCAACATTATTAATTATCTAAATAAAGAAACTAAACCTTCATGGACAATTAGTAATATAATTTATGAGTCTATTCAAATCATTAATTATTTTGAATTATGTGTTATTTCCCATAACTTCAAAGAGGCTAATGGGACAGTTGACTGGGCAGTGAATGTGGCATGTAGAAATGATCAAATTATTATTTGGGATACTCATGACCCCTTACACTGGAGGCTCAACTTCTTTTCCATAATGATAAATGAAGGTCATCTCAAAAGGTTTTCTAATAATGAATATGTCAATATGGGTGTATGATACTAAGGTATGTGACCATAGGTTTTGTGCTTTAATTCCCAATGATTTATGTAATATCTCACATGGATTCTGGGTCTTTTTTGCCCTAATATTGTTCGTTGTCATTTGTGAGGCCCTCTTTACTTGGGAGTTGCAAACAAAGTTCTCTGTGATTTTTGGTGTTTTGCAAATGGGAGGTAAGAGGAGACAACGTTGAACTAGGAAGTTGCATGGAGTGGGTGAAGAAGGAAGAGGTGTGGGAGATTTTGAGAAGGGGTAATTTCACTAGGTTTATGGAGAGATTGAATGGAGGCAATCCTGCCATCACACAACAATTTCTCAAAACCTGGAAAGAGGGCTCAATTATGGTGGGTAACCAGCATATGGAGATCACAAAGGAGGTGATTGTTGAGCCTGCGGGCCTGGAGCTTGAGGGTCTCAATTTCTATAGGGAGTGGAAGTTATCTGACACAACCATTGATGATTTTGTGGACTCTGAGATTGAGAAGGCTCACCTGGTTAAAATTGGTAATTCCTTCATCAACTTGGCTTCAATAACCTACCCATGGCAGTTTTTCATGTTTTTTATCATGGAATATTTAATGTTGGATGGGAGATTTACCAAATGTTATGTTTACCACTTCATGCTGGCCAACCATTTTAGGCGTGATGTGAAAATTAATTTCCCCTATTATCTAAAGTAGTCTCTCACTATTTGTATCCAAGCTTTACAAAAATAACCAAATCGTGAACATGTCTTCCATGAGGGTCTTATGGTGCTTATTTTGAATACTTTAAAGGCCAAAAGAATGGTGAGGAGCAGGGGTCGAATTAAAGATGTTGACTATGAAATGGAAGGGAGTGCCCAGGAGAAGGGTTATGACTCTAAAACCTAGGATGAGGTTGATGGGGATGAGTTTTATGCGGTAAAGGGAACTAGAAACATATCTAAGAAGAAAAGGAGAGCCGTAGGTCACTCTAACTCTAATAAGGAGAGTGATTTTATAGAGGATCTGCTAAGGGTTTATCAACAAAAATCTGAGATAAAGGGGAAGAGGGTTAAGGATAGTCTAGGGAAGAGGGCTTTGTCCCCTTCTGATGATGAGGATACCCTAGCCCAACGCTTGGAAAAGAAACCTGATAAGGAGTTAGGAGGTAAAGGGGAGTCAGGTGATGAGGACTCCCAAGAATAGGGGATTCATGAGGGTTGGGAGAATAGACTTGAAGGTACCCCTAAGCCTGTGATAGGGATGCATTGTAACCCAAGTGTTATACTGAAAGAAATTGGGGTTATGAAGAGCCAAATTCAAACACTTGGCAGGGACATGTAGGAACTAAGGAAGGTTGTCATGCATGTTAGTAAAACTGCACGTGGTGAGCACACCCTCGGCCAACATATTGACAGGCTCATGGAAGTGGTTGGTAGCACTGAGGATATTAAAAATCTTATGCAGAAGATTTTGCAACTAGAGGCTAAGAACAAGGCTATTAATAGAGACTTCAATGTGAATCAGGAGAAGGTTACTATGATGGAAGCCAAGATGTGCAACCTTGAGAAGTTAATTAAGCAAATGGCTAACAATGTGTCTACCCTATTGAAGAAACTGGACATGGGTAAAGGCTAGGACTCTCCTCTGATGGTTGATTGCCAAGGTCTCAGCAAATGCACTAGGGCCTATTCTAAAAAGATTGATGATATAGCCAAGAAGGATGACGTGAAGGTTATGGTAGAACACATGTAGATGCTAGTTGATCAGGCTCTAGACCTGATTAAGGCCATGTAGCTAGTTCTTTTCTATCTTTTGTGTTGTCCTTTTGCTTTCCTAGTGTTGTTTCTTTGTTGCCTTTTTTCAGCAATTATGTCTATGACCTCTTGTGTTTCTTTTTGGAGGTCTATTTTTTTTTTGTTCCTAAATGCTCTATCTTTTTTGAGACACTCCTTTTCTAATAAGGTTGCGGGTCCTTAAAACCTATTTTTACCTAATCAAAACCAATATAGCAAATGATGTGGAACATTTAAAATACCAAATTGTCTTGCCATTATAAATAAACATGTTAATATTTAGTTGAAAATTTAAAATGTTAATATTTGATGTGCATTACATCCTATGTTTTTTTAAGAGCAGGCAAAAACTTAAAGTGCATAGAAAAGAAACAAAGAAAAATATTTACTAGTAGGGATACTGGTTCAAGGCCAATTTTTAGGGGACAACTATTAAAAATATAGGAGAGTTTAGAGATGGTTACAAAGAATGTTGGTTTTCTTCTTAGCAGTGAATCGCCAAGAGAATGACCTTCAATGAGAGACATGGCCAAGACATTGGAGAACCTCAAGGAATCATTGATAGGTCTCACTGCTTCTAATTTAACATCAACTATATCAGAGCTCCTACACAATACCAATGTCATAGAACCATTGGCTTCTGATAGTCAAATTTCTTCATTTTACCTTATGACCTTCCTTGAAACCTTTGTATCGAGTTAATCTGCATGAAAAATCACATATTAAAATTTAATTTCTAAAACTATCACAAGAAAAACATTAGAGTGTCCTTCATCTAATTATTTCCATGTAGCAAACTGGCTTTGTCCTTGGGAGACAGATTCTTGACTCTATTATTATAGTTCACGAGGTGATTCACTCTTTGGAAGCTAGGAAGAGAGAAGGATTTTTGCTTAAATTGGACTTTTCTAAAGCTTATGATAGCATGGACTAGAATTTCTTGTTGGTTGTCCTTAAGGCTTTTGGCTTTAATGCCCAGGTTTGTAAACTTATCCATCAGCTTATCTCAACCCCTTCTTTATCTATTTTGGTCAATGGTTCCCCCTCAAATTTCTTTTTTCCTTCAAGAGGACTGAGATAGGGTGACCCTTTATCTTCATTATTTTGGCAGAGTGCTTGGGGAGGCTTATCCTAAGGAAGAGATAGGAAGGGAGCTTGCATGGTCTCAAGCCTTCTTTCAGGCATTCTGTTAGAAATGGAAAAAGAAATTTGTAAATAAGCAATACCAGGAAAGAATCTAAGTGAGTAAATGCATGAAAAGATATTACCATAAAATAGGAGAGAGAAAGCTTCAAGCTCCAACACCATGAGACAAGATATTTGGAAAGGGGAAAGCAAAGAAAACCCCTTGTGATATTATGAATGAGGCATCAAAAGCCTAAGAAGGAGGAGAGAGAGAGATAGAGAGCAATGCTCATACAATAATTAAGAAGAGGAAGAAACCTCATTGTTAAATGAGAGAAGAGGGTCATCTCTTAAATAGAGATGAGAGAGAGGAGTTAGAATGTAACTCCCATGTCTATGAATGCCACCATTCATAAGTGTGTGAGGCCAAGTGTGAGATTTCTCTTAAGGAGGAATAATCTAAAATTAGAAATTACAATATATAATTGTCCTCACATATTCCACTAGATGACAAAATAAGATGTAGTGGAAAAAGGACAAAAAAGAAATATATTAGGATACCTTGGCTTATATCCTAATATATTATAACAATAAAGAAAGGATTTCTAACCTTGGTTTATAAATACACCAAGGAAAGATTACAACTTCTAACACCCCCCTTTAATCTTTACTTGGGGTAATTACATCAAAGGGTATTAAACCCATAATTTACAAAAATCTACAACTTAATCTTCAATATGAAGTAATTTGATTCTCTTCAAGCCATATGGAACATTTGTAGATCCAAGAGAAGTACATGAGTCCTTTGAATGTGATCAAGTGGAAGCATAGAGACCTCTTCATATGTGGAAAACCAAGAAGGTTCCTTGATGGATCACCTAAAAAAAAACAAGACAAATATCCACAAGTAGAATGCCATCATATATGCAAATTCAAAATCCTTTTGAATAAGGATAATAAAACTCTCATAGAGAAACAATGAGTAAAACATGTTACCACAAAACAATGGAGATAATCAAGATAAATTATATGCTCAAAAAATTGTCAACAAGGACAAATTGAGTAAAAAGCTTGATCAATGCTCTCATGAAAAGTATATTATACTAATGCACAAATGACCACAAACAAGGCCAACTAATGATACTTGCATCAATCTTGCATCAATCACGTGGATATAGACAGTCCACTTAATGAATCATCCCACTGCAAGCTAATGGGGGCAACACCATAACTTGCATGACTCATGATCTAAGCAATAAAGTATGCAGATCATTATCACATTAATATATGAAAATAACATAAAGGAGAGACATGCTGATCAAAGTAGAATTATCATGATTTTTGTTAGGATAATCAAAAGAATGGATTATGAGGATATAACAACATATTGCCTTCAAATTGGATCAAATCATCTGAATTTGGAGAGAAAACTCCAATAATAACATCCTCTTCATTGAGGAAAAAAAATGGATCAACATGGAGGGAAACTCCATAAAAATATTATCCTATCAAAATGGAACAGATAGGATCAAATGGAGGGAAACTCCATAAAAATATGAGTGCATACCAATATAGGATGGAGGAATACTCCATGGGCCAGATAAGGAAACTATGTATCAGTTATACTGAGGGGACCTACATAGTTATCCTTGAAAAAATATTAAGCTCCCTATGCAACTCAAAAAAAATATCATATAAATCATGTAGATCAATGGTATAAAACCATAAAGTGCCAACATGGGCATAGAACGATGCTATAAAAGCATAAAACTACAACCATGTGCAGATAGATCAATAAAATCAAATCATTAAATAATGAAGGCAATAGTGTAAGATTACTCATGATCCAATTAAGTAAAATGATTTAAGGAAGAGAAACTAAATATAGATATCAGGTATAAAACTCCATTAAGTATAAACATGAGTATTTAATTCATTTTGCAAAGTTATATATTAATTTCTGAATCATTATAGTCATAAATTATATATTTATCTGGGCATATATGTGGGCCCCCATATATACTCAAATAAATATACGAAAATAGATTGGTTAAAGAAAATAATCACCTTTCCATTCTTAATATTTTGGAAAGTCACAATTTATAAAAAGTCACAATATTTACCTTGGTTCAAAAATATGACCTCAAGGTAATAAGAACATAAAGTCATGGGGCAAAAAGATCTCCCCATTTTTCTCATACTATGCCTTCACGATGGAAAGTGATTCAAAAAGAATTTTTTTTTGAAATAAAATATTAAGAAAGATATAACTAAAAAACTTAGTAATTAATGATAGAGGTCAGATCTGGCAGATAAGAATATACTAAAAAGAGTTAAGAAACTTTTCTAAAAAAAGTTTGAATAAAAGCTTGTAATGAGTAAGAGAGATATAAAATAGAATAGTGCACTTGTCTGACAATGAATGATTACCTGTCAAAAATAGGTTGACAAGAGGCAATAATAAAAGTAAATGATACTCCTATCAAGAGATAAAAAAAAAGAAAAAAGAATCTTGCATGAAAATACAGGCTGCCTAAATTTAGCATCTCCCATTAAATTCTTAAGATTACTCATATTCCTGCGAATGTAACCTGTGCATGACCATGGTGTTAAAGCCAGATTTAATTACTGGTTTTAAAATGGAGGATAGTATGATGTGTTATTAAGGATGCTTGCAAGTTGCATTAAAGCCAAAATTAAAAAAATTGTGTGCAGGCTCTAGTTTTGAAGCTTTTATCATTTCTTCATACTTGGAAAGGATGGGCTGGATTACATCATTGACATTCAATGCCTCGTAAAGGAAGGATTCAGGACAAGAGAATGCAGAAGAGCATAGCACAGAGAATTAAGATTGGATGGAGAAATTCAATGCCTTTGGCGAGAAGCTCTTGGATGGGGGAGTGGAGGTGGGGAGAAAGATGAGCGCAGGCATGAGTAGCATGAGCGGAAAGATGAAGGAGCTCTTGCAGGTTGCGACTCTTGCAGACAAGATTGTGGAGGAAGCCACTAACATGGAGCTTCAGGAGCCCGATTGGGCTGCTTAATCTCAGGATCTATGATATGGTCAATGCCTCCAAGCTCACCAGTAAGGATGTGGCCCGGGCTATCAAGAAACGTTCCGCTGTCAAGAATCCCATGGTTCAGTACCTTGCCCTAATTCTCCTTGAGACCTGTGCCATGAACTGTGACAAGATGTTCTCTAAAATTGCTTCCGAGAAGGTGCTTGATGACATGGTCAAGCTCATTGATGATCCGCATACTATTACCAGCAAATGGAACAAGGTCTTGCAATTGATTTAGGCCTGGGGGGAGTCTGATATTGGCACTCAGTCATTCATAGTTCATAATGGACATTCTGCCGTTGGACTTGATCAACAACAGGGATACATATGTTGCTATTGTGATAATGTATATAGCAGTGGCATTGGTTGCTTCAATACCACTAGGGGAGCTTTTCTTTTTTCACATTATATTGATAAGAAAGGGCATCACAATGTATGAATATATTGTGGCAATGAGGTCACAAAATGAGCCAACAGCAATTTCAGTAGAAGGTGAACCACAGAGTATGCCTTCATCTCCAACTAGCTCAACTGCAACTGGCTTAAGTGGGGCTAGTTCTCATGGTCTACATTATAAAAATGGTTGGGCGCTTGCGGCTTATGGTAGAAATGGTTGAGGAACATGGCAATCTAAGAAGCCATGAGAAATTTTAAAAAAATTGCAACGACAAATACCATCCTCAAACAAAAAAGGAAGGAAGGATAGGCAAGACAGATATCAAGAGAGCACAGAGTGCCTTAAAAGGAAAACCCTTTGGCGGCAAGCCTTCCAAAGGGGGTTAGATGAAAATTAATAGTAAATAAAAAGTAACCTGCACAAATTAGAGCAAACAGAAGTTAATCAAGTTTGGCGGTAAACCAGCCAAACTCAAAAAAAATCAATTTCTTCCAACTTAAGAAGAAAAAAGAAATAAGCAAAATCTCTCTCTCAAGAGTCTCCTTCAAATCGTACCTTCATGCAAACACTCAAAAAAAAGATTAAACTGCTCTGATACCATGTTAGAAATGGAAAAAGAAATCTGTAAATAAGCAATACCAGGAAAGAATCTAAGTGAGTAAATGCATGAAAAGATATTACCATAAAATAGGAGAGAGAAAGCTTCAAGCTCCAACACCGTGAGACAAGATATTTGGAAAGGGGAAAGCAAAGAAAACCCCTTGTGATATTATGAATGAGGCATCAAAAGCCTAAGAAGGAGGAGAGAGAGAGATAGAGAGCAATGCTCATACAATAATTGAGAAGAGGAAGAAACCTCATTGTTAAATGAGAGAAGAGGGTCATCTCTTAAATAGAGATGAGAGAGAGGAGTTAGAATGTAACTCCCATGTCTATGAATGCCACCATTCATAAGTGTGTGAGGCCAAGTGTGAGATTCCTCTTAAGGAGGAATAATCTAAAATTAGAAATTACAATATATATTTGTCCTCACATATTCCACTAGATGACAAAATAAGATGTAGTGGAAAAAGGACAAAAAAGAAATATATTAGGATACCTTGGCTTATATCCTAATATATTATAACAATAAATAAAGGAGTTCTAACCTTGGTTTATAAATACACCAAGGAAAGATTACAAATTCTAACACATTCCTCTTTCACCCATCAACAATTTTTGGAAGATATTATCTTGGGTCAAGTTGCCTTAGTTCAGGAGGCTAGAGTGCTTAAAGGTTTGCTCAATTCTTACTTTAGTGGTTTAGGCTAGGTTGCTAACTAGGAGAAAAGCTCAATCTACTTTATCAACACACCTCTAGAGAGATAGAGGAAAATTTTTTGTATTATGGGTTGTGGCATTGGGTCTCTTCCTGCAAACTACCTTGGTTTGCCTCTGGGGTCCAAACCTCCAAAATCCTTCTAGAATAGCATCATTGATAGATTCAACAAGAAGTTAGCGAGCCACCCTCAGTCAAGTAGGAAAATGTACTTTGGTGAAATCTACTCTTCAAAATCTTTCTACTTATGCCCTCAACCTCTTCGAGATTTTGGTCAAGCATGCTAATAGAATGTAGAAGATTCAGAGAGACTTCTTATGGATAGGTGTTGAAGATAATAAGAGATATCATCTTGTTTCTTAAGATCATGTCGGTCTCCCTAAATGCTATGGTGGTCTTGGCATTAGAAAAATTAGACATCTCAATAATGCCCTATTGGCCAAGCAGATATGACACATTTTTTAGAACTCAGGGGAATGGAGCGAAATAATAGTGGAGAAATATTTGAGAAGGAAATCCCCTAGTTTTTTGCTTAGTGAGGCTGAGATTCCGCAAGGATCTTACATATGGAATGGGATTTTAAAGGCAAAATTTTTGGCCAAGTCTAAGGAAAAATGGTAAGTAGGCAGTGGTGAAAACATTTTTTTTTGGAAAGCCAATTGGCATTTCTAGGGACGTCTTATTGGTCAACCCAATTATGGGAGATGGGCAAAAATATGCATAAGAAGATTTGGTCTGAAAGTTAATAACTATAGAGCTGGTCATGGTTGGCAAGACCTGTCCTTAATCTCATAGGATCTTAAACCTTTGATGACTACCCTAAATGCAATGATCCTTAATAACAAGAGGGATGAGGTCATTTGGGGAGATAACTCAAATGGGCAAATACTCTGTTGCTTCAGGTTACTTCTCAATATGGGATAGATTGGAGAAATCTATTTGGGCTAAGGCCTGGATTCTTGGTCTTACTCAAAAAATTAACATTTTTTTTTGGTTGTTTCTCCAAGAAAAAGTACTAACCTTGGAAAAATTGGAAAAGAGAGGTTAGATTATCCCTAACAGGTGTAGCCTTTGTAAGCAAGATTAAAAAATGGTTAACCACCTCTTTATTCACTATCCCTTCTCTTTTGAGGTCTAGAATCCCTTGACCAGGGACTATGGGGTCAGTTGGTGCAATCCAACTAATATTCAAGGTTTCTTTGGTCAATGGAATAGTGTGCACATAGGAATCAAGACTCAAATGTTAGGTTCCTAGTCTCTTTCGCACTTCTGTATGGAAATATGGAAAAAGAAAAATAATCACATCTTCTGAGATAGGGAATCCCCTACTTTTGTTATTGTAGAAAAAATAGAAAGATTAATGAAAGAGAATTTTGCTACTAGAAAGAGAGGTAACATAGAAGAAGGAGGAAATAGCATAGAAAAGAAAAAGGATGGGGATAGGAAAAGACAAGAGGCAAGGTGGCTTCTTCCCCCTGAAGACTAGCATAAAGCCAATTTTGATGGGGATGCCAAAGGAAATCTAGGGCCAAGAGGCTGTAGTGGAATAATAAAAATAGTCATGGGGGTGGTGTTGTGGCTTTCTCCTATCCACTTGGCACTCAAAAAAACCATTTTTTTGAGGCTAATGTAGCATTTCATATTGTTAAATTGGCCCTGGCTTCTGGGATTGACAACCTTTCGCTAGAGGGGGATTCATTAAATATTATTAATTGTTTAACCGATCAATCTTTTCCATCATGGACTATTCTGAATATGGTGGAGGAAATCATATCTAACCTAGGCAAATTTAAAAATATCCATATAAGCCACACGTATAGGGAGGCCAACTCAGTCATAGATTGGTTTAGAAATGAATCAGTAATAAAAAATATGGCAATGACATGGTAGAACAGAAAAAGTTTTCTGAGGGTAGTGAAAGAATTAGTACTACTGGAATGAATCTAGGGAAGTACAAAGACAATCCAAATATAATTATGGAAATATTTATATGACTACACTTCGAACAAGGAGTAAATGAGAATCATGCAAAGTTATTATTTTTCCATCATATCAAGTACATGTGGCATGCTTTTTGGATCAATTTTCCTTATACCATATGTAAAACCTTTTATGGGTTTCAAAAATAGAAGGAAGCTTAACTTATGAGAGAATAGGAAGTAGGTGTAGTTTTCATGAACCAAAGGAAATAATGGTCAGGGAAAGAAGAAAGAAGGAGCCAATGGGGGAGGTAGATAACTAGAGAAATAACCCAAAGGTATGGCATAAATTGGAGAAGGGTGGAATTACAAAATTCATGAAAAACTCCATGGTTTTGATAATGACATCACCAATTCAATGGTGAGATCATGGAAGGATGGCCAATTAAAATCAATGGGGTTATACACCAGGTTGACATGGATTTGATAACCTAGGTTGTGAAGCTCTCCTTGGAGGGGATAAATTTCTTCAGAGATAAGAAAATGCCAACCAATGCAATCAAGGAGTTTGTGAAGGATGAGAATAAAAAGAAGAAACTTGTGAAGACTAAGACATATTATGAAATGGAGTCCATTAAAAAGCTCTGGAGGTATTTCTTAAGAGTTATTATTGAATATATATCACTGGATACTAGATTTGTTAGGGTCAGGACTCATCATTTTGTGCTTTTAAATCACTTTAGGCGTAGAATTAAGATTTCTTTTCCTTTTTATCTTTTCACCTCCATGAGCAAGAGCATTGAGGGTTTTAAAAAGAAATACACTGCTAATCCTACCCTTCATGAGGGGTTGCTCCTTCTAGTATATTAGTACTTAAAGACTCAGACCAGGGGCACATCCCTTTGCAAAGCTAGAAATACTTTTAGGAAACTGAGAGTTCAGATTTTGAGGAAGTTCAAAGCATAAATTTGGAAAATGAGGAAAATTCCCCCTTTAAAGGTAAGAATCTTGAGGAAGGGGAGAAAGTTTCACCCTCTACCAACATTGCTCCTAGCAGAAAAAACCCTAGGGGTTTAACCACTAACCCCCAAAGATTGAGGAAAAAGACGAGGAGGAGCATAGCATTGAAGAAGAGGATATGAAATCAGAGGAAGAGGGGAAGGGTGAGGATAGTGATAAGGTTGAGGAGGAAATTGCAGTTACACCAGGGAACCCCAAGAAAAGAAAGGCTGAGGAGGCCTCACTTCTGGAAGAAACTAAAAACCAGACTCATGTGATCTCAAGCCCAATTGCTACCATTCCTTCACCACAAGGGAAGATAATTTCATTGGTGGAAGATGGTGGGGAATGTGGTTTTGAAAGAAAGGAGGGGACCGTGGAGAAATTTTAACTCTAAAATGGCAAAGATGGGGATAGTTAGAGAGATGATGAACCCCCAAGTGATGGAGGAAAAAGATGGTAAAATCCATTTTGATGAACTTCTTAACCTGACTCTTCTTGCAATCTCTGACAATGCAAGAGAATATGGGCTCAACTTGCTCAAAAACACTAAAAATAGCATGATAGATGATTTTTGATCTATCAAATGGCTATTTCAAGATATAGAAGAACTCAAGGAGAAAGCAAGCCAGAAGGACAACCACATGAGAAGCAGTGACCAAGGACACTAGTTTGACTAGGAGGATCACATCACAATGGTTAAAAAAGAATTCTAAGGATAGAGACTTTTAATCAAAATCTGGCTAACTAGGTGATTACAACTTTGAACACTCTGAATGAAAACATCAATAGTTTGGGAGATTCTCTGAAGGAAGCTGGCTTTGGTGGGGAAAAAGAAGATAAAGACAATATGGACTATGGGAAAATGGAGGAAGAAAAGAAAGAGACCAAGGGACCGATGGATGATCAGAACCAAGATGAAGTAGGCACAGACAACCGAAAGGCCAATGAAGCTACAAAGACTCTGTAGGTTCTAAATAGGGAGAACTAATTAGTTTTAGTTTTTCATTTTTTGTTTCACCCTTATCTAGGGTTATTGATTTTTACATCCTAGCCATAGGCCTATCTTTTGGTTTTGGCTTTTTATAAGCAAATGCATACTAGATGGACTTTACTTTTTATTTATAATTTTGTTATTATTTAAAACTTTCAAGTTTTAGGTCCCTATAAAACCTATTTTACTTAATCAAAAACACATTAGTATTTGTTAAACATAATTAAATCAAATGCTTAAGAGAAATTTTCATGAACCATCAAGAATTTAAAAAAGCACAATCCTTTTTATCCCAAATATTGCCATAAATAATGTGTATATGACAACTCCAAAAAGTTTTATTTATGAATGAAGCAGCTAGCAATATGAGATGGTAGAATTATACAAATTCAATTCAAATGCATATCTTAGATTAAAGAGCAAAGGGGATTGTTACATTAAGTATCATGGTAGATTGAAAAAGAAAAATAGCATCAAAAATACCTTTCTTCTTGTGGCATTCTAGAATGAATGCAGATTGATGAAAAGTTACACTCCACAAGAAGCTTTTTCAACTCTGCAACTTTATTAACACTCTTGACAAATATCACAACTTGATTGAAATCTAGTGCATCAAGTAGATCATTCAGCTTTCGGTTCTTCTCCAGCTTGCTCAGTTTTATGTAGTGCTGGAATAATCTCAAGACATAAATACCAGACACAACAAAAGAGAGAATAGTTTAGTATTTTATCGAACATTATTAAACCCAAATAAATTCAATACCTGAACTAAACCATGAAGTGTCAGTTTTTCCTCATTGTCAATGTATATCTCCATAGGCTATAAATAGAAACAAATTTTAGTAATATTAGGTGGTGTGATCATCATCATGAGTCAATAGTGCCACAACAATCCACCTCATATTTGTACCAAAAAAAAGAACTAAACATAGCTAGTGCAATTATCATCAAAACTTCTAGAGGTCAAGACATGATTTGTGCCCTCAAAAAATGGTTTATCTAGTGAACCTATCAAGATCATTATAGAGAAAATAAAGAGGACACTTATATCTATAACAAATGAGGTTTCCATATGACACTTTATTCACAAAGCTAAAGAAAATCTAGTTAGAAGATGCAAATAAGCCAAACCGGAGATTTTCAAACCAATCAAAAGTTCAAAATGGTCAAATACTAGTAGAGCACAATTCAAACAATAGTAATTTTTCAAGAAGAAAAGAAATTCTGCAATATTAATACTAAAAAGCTAAATCAAACTTGGAACAAGATTTGCTTCATCAGTTCCTACTATGCAATGAGGAGGATACGGAGGCTCTGGCTTGTCTGGATAATGTGTGTCAATAAATTCCAGCATTGTCCATTTTTTAGCACTAAATTCTATGGCCAGCTTCACACTCTCTTCCACCATAACATTTATTTGTTGATTGGGGTGTTGGGGAGCCTGCAAGAAGGAAATCATGTTGATTTCCATTCTTCCAAAAGATCTAATAAAATTTTCATTAGGTAAAATTAAAGTAGAAAGTTCATTTGAGACTAACATAAAATGAACTCCTAAGCATCATAATCTTTCTCTAATCCAATAGGATTATTTCAAGGCATGTTTAGTAACAAAGTAATATGAAACTATTACAACTGTCTATAAATTGATAACTTGAAAATGTTGGCTTTCTACAAGTTCTATTACTAAATTATTCCTGAAGTCATGTTATCATGATTTTTGCACTTCTAAATAATAGAAATTCTTAGTAGCCCTAAAGTTTTATGATTTTTAATTGTTCATATCTAGATTTCTCAAAGGGGAGGCCAAAGGTACAAAGGAGGCCATGTCGGTAAGCCATGTTTTATATGACAAAGTTAAATTACCAAACTATTATTCAACTTATTCAACTTGCAAATTAGTCAATGGAACATCTATTGAATAATTTGTAATGCACACAATTCTTTTTATACCATTAGGTCTGGTATAATAAAATATAATTAAAATTAATTCACTCACTAATCCAATGTTCAATCAGTATAAGGAAATTAATGTTAGCCAACATTTATTAGCAAGAAGATTAAAGGAAGTATTATCATCAAATTTTCTTAACCAAATAAATTCAATGCAAAACAAATACAACTGTACAAGTCATGCCCCATCTACAAGTCATGCACCTTCTAATCATTTTATAGACACGTGAGTGATTATTTCCTAAAACCATCATTAAAGGAGATAAATAATTCATTACAGAACACAATAGAAAAATAAACAAGAAGGAACAATTTGATGTAACCAATAGAACTATCCTCTAACTAATGGATTTACCCTATTATTTGCATAAGCTTAGTATTTGTATTTAATTCTTCCATTATAACATATCAGGTCTATAATTTCCTATACTCTGGTAGCAATTAGATCAACACTGATGGTATTCATTGAGTAGAAGATGAGATAGTATTGTCCTACATAGAAGCAGATGTATTGGTTCCATCTAGCAGAGAACATGATACAATAGATGTATTGAAATTTTTTAAGGTGGACATGCAGGAGTGGTTATCGAGCATGATTAGAAATCATGTGGGCTCTGCCCACATAGGTTTGAATCCTACTATCCACACTTTTCTATGATTTTGAAATTTTTTGACATCTCACAATCCACTGGTTGTAATGTGGGGTCTTGGATAATGTTTCAATTGAGCTTTTTGTTCTGTAGGGAAATGCTCCCGAAATGTTTAAACATTATTAATATATTTGCACTTGGATAGAAACCTAGGTACAACCACACATTATTTTCTTATGATCTTGGGTCTATGTTAGATGCAAACTCCATCTCTTGGAGGAGTTTTAAGTTTTGGAAAATTTTCATTGGATGATATGGTTGGAAGCTTTGGACTCAAATGTTCAAAAATTTCTATAGTGAATTTCATACTCACATAGTCTAGTGCTAGGGATGTTTACTTCTAAATGTAGCATCTCTTACAAGAGATAAGCTGATTTACAAGTCTTGTTTGTTGAAGTTAGCACTGAAAGTTTGCAAAATCACACAATTCATAGCAAACATCCTTTATAACCCTTAGTTTCTTGAGTTTGTTATGCTTTAATTTATTTCAAATAGCTTTTGATTCCTCTAGAGAGCAGTCTGTAGGTTCCTCTTGAAATTTGTTGGTAATGAAAATAAGATCAATCTAGCAGGTGATGGGATAGAAGTAGCTAAGTTTTCTGAATGGAAATGGATGCAACCCAAGAAAGTTATTGAACATGTGAGACATCTAGAGTTTAGTTGAGGAATGGCTTGTGATTGATCTCTAATAGGCTTAATCTGAAGAGTACTAATATTTCTCCTTTGTGTTTTGGATCAGGCTATAGATAACGAGAGACCAGTTTATGAGCAATTTTTTAAGACATTTGCTCCATATATAAATTCATAATCAACTGCACTATGTAAAATATAGGAATTGTGTAATCTACTTTCCTTCATACGCCACTTGCATCATTCTATATAAAGATTTGACACCACGTGATAATGTTCTTATTACAAATGAGATTTTGTCATTTTGACAAATGAGCATATCAGTTTCAAAGTTGTTTCTATCTTCTAAAAGCATTTTATCAATATTTTCCTTCTAGAAAGGGGAATTTCATAATTTTTGAATGCTAGATATGATATGAGTAAATGTTTATAATATCTCATACATAAATTTATTTGTCTTTATTTATTTACTAGGATCTGAACAAGACTTGTACATTCAAATAATTTTCTTTTTCCTAAGAAGATATTACCATTTTTCCTAGACATTTGTTAATCACATATGGTGGTATCAGGTATAGAGATCATTCTTAAGCATCCTTTGTACATGGTCTTTAAGTTCAGGCTATGTAACTATATTACAATGATTTTATGGATTTCATTCAAGCTTGTGGTTTTTTTTAGTCTGATTATTTAGTTTTTTAATTCTTTTTGTTTCAAAGTTCTAACCATAGCATTTATTGTCCAACAACTTTCTAGTTTTCCCTTTTTGTTTCAAGATTCCAAGAAAAATATTACTTTTCACTCCCTGAGTGTCCACAAAAATTGTCTAGAGAAATGATTATGGTTTAGTATACATGTCAATTAGCTAGCCTAAGCCCTATATGCTTAGTTGGAAGTGGACCAAGTAGAGCTTCCAAAGAGTGATAATAGCTTAGTTGACTATAAAATTTTGAAGATCTGCAAACCTGTTGACTACATAACAAATCAATTGTCTTATTAGCTATAAAATTCCAATAATCTAACAAGTATGTACAAAAAATTTGCATTGTCAACTTTTCTTTCCTGCAAAATATATCCAAATAGGCTTCTTTAGGGCAAGTTGTTATTGGACAGCCGCTCCTCAAAAAATCATCTATAACCCTTGAGATTTTCATAATATAACCTTTTTTTAGTCCATTGATGGAACTTCTAAGAGAGATGATATCCCCTAACAAGTCAATCACGTAGTTGGCTACAATTTTCCAACAATGTTAACATCCATGTGATAAAGAAAAAGATCAAATCAAGTCAATAAAATGGATCATGTGCTTGTTATTTTGAAGGATCCAATAGAAAAATTGTTAAAAACTTTAAGGATTCAATAGAAGAAATTGTGTAGGAGCACCACACAACCAAGCCAAAGTTGAAGTTTATGGAGTCCTCAAAGACCCTCAATACAAATCAGGAGGATGAAGTGTATAAGTAGGGTCATTAGATCAATTGGAGGATCTTAAGACCTATAATGAAATTAAAATAATGTAATTCCTATTCAAAAGAATTGGCCTTGTGGCATTTTCAAATAGAAGGCAAGTTGATTAAATTACCTCTAGTCACTATTCATGAAGCATGTTTCTCAAGACTTATAGAGTTGTCAATCAAATATGCACTTAGTCTAGGATAGGATTTTGAAGTTTTCAATATGACAATACTACACACATGTAGTTCTTATTGGAGGTCAGGTGATAAATCAAAGAGGCAGTGTTGTACATCTTAATGAACAATATATAAGGTAAATTGAAGAACTAATCACTCTATGGAATGAATAGATAAAGAGAGTCTCATACACCAATTTGATGTCTGGAATGGAGGTGACCTTAACAACTACCTTCATCTTTTTAACCTTCTATTATGTATATGAAATGCTAAAATGATTTAGAAAAATGATTTAGTATCAGGTCCTTAAAATAAATCTCCTTCTATTAAGTTATAATATAGCAACTAGATATATTATGGATGCAAAAAGGACTAATGGTTGGTTGTAATGGACCAAAGTTGCCCAAGTTTCAATAATTTTCTTAATAAGGTTTCTAGGAGTGTAAGATAGGTTGGGGATGAGTCTAGGACTTTAGGAAACAATTAGGAAGAAGTCACATTTTCAAATAAAGCCATTTATTGTTTTATAAAAAAATTCAAATTTTCAAATAATAACAGCTATGTTAGGGAACTATTGTTTTGTTATGTTTTGGTTTAAACATTCAATTCAACATTAAGATTTGGTTAGATTAGTTTTGGGAGTTATATTGGAGTCTTCTTTGTAATTTTCCTGATCTATCAATTCTTAATTTGATTGATTGAATTTCAAATGCATTGGTAGGGTTGTTAAATCATTTTATTTTACTTTGGATGTGCTTCCAAACATTACAGTGACTCACTGTCACACCAGTTATTATCAACCAGTTGTTTGTGTTTGAAGTTTTTTGTTGTAGTAGGGTTTAGGAATAATTGAGAGTTGTTCCATGAATATGCAATTGGAATGAAAACTATTAACTTGTATTATAAATTAATGACCAAGAATTTATAGAGTTGGATTGAATAGAAGTGATCACAATGAAGAACAATGAAGGAAAAATAACAAAAATGGTGGATTAGGTATAGCAGTGGCTAATCTGGTCAAACAAGGAGTGTGTTTTATGTTTGGTAATGTTATGTGATGTTCATTAGATGGTGAATCCATCTTTAGTTTGTTGCAGGAGAGTATAGAACTGGGAGATTATGGAAGCCCTAGATAACAAGGGTTTTAAGGCATAAATTGGGGGCTTTGATGTTGTAGACCCTTTGGAGTTAATTCCTTTTGCATATGGCCATTTTAAGGCATAACTAGTTACTATCCAGTAGTTGAGCTTGATAGAATGTAATTTGTTGATACTTCCTTTGGAAAATTAGTCATTTCCATGCATTGAAAATAGGGGTATAGTCATATATAATGGTATTGACCCAAAACAAGCATATGAAATTTTTTGATATGTCATAGAACATTGAAAAGGGTACCCATAAATACCATCACCTTGTCAAGTGTCTTGGAAGAAGTCTAAGTTATTTGGGTTTTTGTTTTGTTACCAGTCTACTAAACATCCTACTAGGTTGTTTAATAGTTTGAGGAAGAGTTGTGTGGATTGGGGGTATTGGAATTGAATTGGAACCTTAGAACCCTTGATTCCAAGTGTTTTAAAGGTTTATAAAACCAAATCATTCATTTAGGAGTCTTGAAGATAGTCTTGACAAATTAGATCCTTGAAGTATTTGATATGATTGATAGGCTAGAGTGCCTAAACCTCTAAAATTTCCAACTTTCATTGTGTTTTTAATACCACAACCCTACTCAACTATATCAAGAAATATTGAATGATAACAAAGAAGGATATATAGATGAGAATTGCAGTAACTATAGATAATTCAAATTGTGGACATAAAGCTTAAACTACACATTAACAAATATTATGAGACCTTATTTACATTAATGTTATTCATTTGAAAAAAGAAATAGTTGACTATAGATAAATACCATTGTATGATAGTGAGGGTGGATCATGAAGATATTAATATCATTTGTCTATCTCCTTTTAATAGTGTTTTCTATTTTCTATGGGAACCCCAATAAAATAGGTAGTGTTAAAAGGCATATTATGGACCCAAACAAGAAGATTAGATATAGAAGTTGAGGCAAATTTTAGTATGCAATAATAGATTGGTCATGATGTCAGCTAGTTGGACTAGGTCCTAATCAATATACAAGTAGACCTGACAATCTCCAAACCAATATATACTATGATGGGCTCATGAGCAAAAATAAACTAATTATGACCCACCCAATTCTAGTTTCTATAGACTAAGATGAATTTTGGGCTTATAGGTATATATATCAGTAGACCTCACAATCTTCAAACCAATATATGATGATGTGGTCATTGTAAGAAATACACTAGTTATGACCCACCCAAATCTAATTCCTATAGACTAAGATAGATTATGGATGAATAGATAAATATAGAAGTTGACCTCACAATCTCCAAACCAATATACCATATGCTGATGATAAAAAAAAACACTAATTATGCCCCACCCAATTCTAGTTTGTGAAAACTCATGTATTTTGGGTAAATAGGTAAATTGTTCCTTGGACATCCTCATGTTTCTTCTTTGTGTCCAAAAACTCAAGAATGGCAATTGGTTTAAAGATAACCTTAAATTATGTGTGAATTATAAATAGAGGTGAAAGAGATGGAGGCCTTTCTATTGGAGGATTATAAAGAAGAGCTACATCAAAAGGGAACCAAGAAGGGAAGAACTCGCATTATGGTAGCAATCCCACCAAATAGATCCTGCCCATCAATAGTACCAATGTCACTTGTGAAAATGAATATACAAAGCAAAATATTAGAAGTATAATAAACTAACCAAACACATATAAAAACTTAGAACTAATGGCCTCCACAACCATGTAATAGTAGTACCTTTTGATAGTTGATTGCTCATTCTAAGCAAGAGGGTAAATTAAGCATCAATAAAGATAAGATATCATGATCTATAATTTAAGATCATGCTATAGAAAGTACATCCCCACCTATTATTACAACATATGTCACTTTGAATGTAGTTATAAGGGCACTATGAAATCATAAACCATAGAAAATGAACATGAATTATGTTTGAGTAAGACCATTCTATTGACTTCTATAAACATATATGAAAACCTAGAAAGCTATTTAAAATTAGATACAAAAGTAAAAATAAAACTAAACATACCCCAGAAATGTTATCAAATGAAGACTACATTTAAACACTGCATACTCACACGCTGCTTTCTCTGCTACTGTCTTTGAATAGCAATACCAATTATGACCACCAAAAGAGATAGAGGAAAAATTAGTTTAATAAAGTTTGAATATGGAGATAACTTTACAAGTCTTTCCATGGTATACAAAAATAAAGTAAATGGGTTACCTTGGTTTGGATGTAGTAATGAAGGTTTCTCTAGTAGTCCTCATCCACTATGGTTTGTTGATTTCTTATGGGGTCAAGGTTGTTCAAAGAAACTATCAAATGACTACTACAAACTAGAACACTAATGAGGGCTATAATTACCTAATTACAAAATAGCTAAGACCAAAGAGAAACATCTATTTGAAATAAGGATTGTTTGTATGGTGGCTTGTGGATTGCAACACCATCTATTGTCATATGGGAGTTATGGTAGGAGAGAAATAGATGCATTTTTAAAAATAAAAGGATAGAATAGGAACAACTTACCGACAAGATGGAAGCTACCATTATCAAGATTGTGAATAATAGAATATTGAAAATGTAAAAAGTGGTAGAAAACATGACTTATTGGGATGAGAAGATGAGAGGTAGATGGATTTGGGCTTTGCAATTCCTTGGTATGTTAGTTTGAGCTTCACTTGGTTTCGAGAATACTATAATATTCTCTACTTAACAAGGCCAACCACGTAAAGGTGGAAGCTCATCTGGCCTCACCCCCTCCCCCTAACATCAATCTAAATTACCCATTATCATCTAATTACATACTTCATTCATTAATTCATCAATTTATGAACTATAACATTCAATCAATACAATCACATAACATTCATTAATATGATATAATGCTTGCAGGTAAACAAAAATAGGGGTGAGTCAAGGTTTGAATGTTTGAGTCAAGTAGTTGATGACTTCTTCTTATGATTGGTAGGTCAAAATTTTATGAATTTTCTCTATGTTGATCTAAGAAGGAAAACCTAGTGATCTCTCATGAAGAAGAAAATGAGTAAATTGGCACTTCACATCTACAAAAAGTGTTGCATAGTGAGTTGGCTAGAAATATTGCATGGTGAGTTGTCAAGATTTGAATTACACCACATTGAGTTATCTTATACCACATCAAGTTGCAAAGGTCTAGTTGTCAAGACTTCAAAATCAAAGTGTGTCTCAAAATCAAGGATGACTATGTATGTAACTGATGTTGATCTAATCCTTGTCCTATTCTACCAATTAGAGGAATCCATGTATATGACCATGCAAATGCCTTTTAATATTCATTGTCATGTGATGTTTTAATAGTTAGTTGAGAGGTAGTTTTCATTAGTTTTTTAAAGATCTGCTAGTTACAACAACTTTCCAAAAAAAATCATGTTAAATGCATACAATGTTATCAACCAGAATAAAATTTAGTAATCATTCATTTAGTAGGAAAGAACGATTTGTTTACAAGGTTGCAACCTTTATAACACAATGCATTATTTTGCTATTGAAAATATTATGAGTCTCTAAAATGCTAAAATGTAATCAATCTTGGAGAATTTGAATGATTTTTTTTTTGTTTTTTTTACTAGCGCTATGTTTTCTATAACTGTTTGAGCTTATCTTGTGTTTGTTGTTGCATTTTTAAAATCTACACAGAATTTGATGACACTTTTCCAGTTGATGAGATCTTTGGGTTAAACCACCTACCTCTTCCCTTAGCTTCCTCTCCTCCATCAATAGAGTAAAAATTAAATGGACTGTAGGCTCAAAAGGGGAATTCACACTAAACTTTAAATGGAACTATAAGAGGCAACTCATGAAATTTGAGTGTTGGTAGTGTTATCAGGGATGATTGTAGTACAATAAAAAAGGCAACTTCCAAGAAACTCCCACCTGGAAAAAAATGATAAAAGAGAGGCAAATACTCTTCTCCATGTTCTCCTTTTGGATAAATCATGTATCATTCAAAAGATTTGTATTGAAAGATACTGATTATTATCATCCTTTGTATGCATAAAAGGCATTCAACAAGTTGGAGACTTAATAACATTATGGGAAAAGCTTGGGATATTTAAGGTAGCTTTTCCAAATAAACTAGTGCCCATTGTTACATGAAGATAACAAGGTGGTAGACCTTTTATCTAACATTGGTATCAATGAGAGAGGATCTAATTAATAATGAAAACATGTAGCATTAGTCTCAATGAATTCTTTTCCATTCACTGAGTCTAAGTTTAGATGGTTAGCATTCTTAGAGAAAATATGGGGGCATCAAGGAAACATTAAAGGCATTGATTAGAAAGAAAGTGAATATAGAGAACTTCATTAAGGATTTAGGTGAAAAGATGGAAAAATCCACTAAGGCCATCAAGTTCCTACGATATTGGGTTGACTAGTCAAATTGGAGAATGGAGAAAATACCACCTCCTTCTTTAGTTCAAATAGCATAATTACAATATAGAAACTTTAGAAACTTTTTTTACTTATTAGTTGTGGAAGATACACACTCAACCTCTCCAATACACATGGGCATACAACAAATAGAATTACTCACTTTGATTGTCTAATCCAACATCAATTTTGAAGAAATAAGACCCAATTTTCTGCATGGAGTTAGAAGAAAAATATGAGTCCTTCCATTGATTCTCAATTGTTTACATTATGAAACCAAAGAAGACTTCACCCTCTTTGAAGTTATGAACATTCCTTCTTTAACATTTAGACCAGTAAGGTACTTTTGTATGATAGTGGCAATAAAATTCATCTAATCTTCTAGTAAGGTCCATGAAAATTGAATTAATGCTTTGGAGTGCCTTGTTATCTTAACTATTTTCTTTCCTTATCTTCAAATAGACAAAGAAAAACTAAAAGGTCTCAAAGATTATCTTCCTTTGAGTTTGGATCAATTTTTACCACTCAAGCTACTTCTATATTAAGAACATTTAGTTCATCTTTGTCACCATGCATTTCTTATTAAGGAGCATTTAGGAGTGAATTGTAGATTTTCACACCATCAAAAGTAGTGACAAACAACCAATTTTGGCTAGAAACTCTGTAAACTTTTCCTTATTGAATTTTTGCATCAAATTCACACCAGGATTGGCCAATGCTAGCTAAAACCCATATAAGCTCAACTAAGTAGAATATTGTCTTATATAAGGACATACTTCTCGTATGAAAACATTGTCTCTTTTGAAAAAACTTATTTACCAACTTTAAAATCAATTGTATGTTTCTTATGTAATTCCATGAACCTTGTAACATTGATATATAAATTGAGGTTAAAAATAAATATGATCTGTCACCTAAAGATGCTTGTTATCAAGGACCCTCTTAAGCTCTTGCAACATTCTAATTCTACTAGTGTCAATGTTGGCCATAACTTCAAGAATGAAAATAGAGGAGTGTATCATTTAAATTTAGTTTAAACTTAATGTTCCAGAATTCAGAGTATGTATAGTTTATTAGATCATCTAAAATCCCCATCAAAAGGTAGATCTTGCTGAAAAAGTTAACATGTTTCCATATGAACTATTTAAACATGTTTTGATTTGTGCAAGTAGATCATTTAGAATCACATAAAATGGTAGATGAAGCTTAGAAATTTAATATAATTTCATATGAACTACTTAAACAAGTCAATTAAATCTTACCCACGTGACACTGAATATCAAATTAGGGAATTGATTCATCTAAAGGTAACCTCTTTCATGGGGTGATAACCAATAATGAGATTGATGCAAGTAGAAAAAATGGGTGGATTTCACAACTTATAGGACATATTCAGAATAACATACTATAAGATATCTTCTTTAACCCAAAGATCCTTTTCATCCTCTATCCATCTCATTAGCCTATGTTCAATGGCAAATCATGGCATGTAAATATGTGTAATATTGCCATTTTTTCTATAAATATACTTTATGAAGATGAAATGTGTAGGAACATGTACTATGTTTTATTGGAAACTTGTGGGTGTAAATCATTACTATGAATGATTCAAAAATTACTTAAAATTAATTGATTATTGAAGATGTTATTTACAATTTTTGATTGATAAATAGATAACTAACCTTTCTCTTAAGTAGTTTGAGTTGGAAAAATATATTGGAGAATCTATGCATAGAATGATAATTCTTGGAACTCTTATGGCATCCATATATTACTTAGTATCTCTATATATTGTGGTCTTTGTGATATTTCCAAGAGCTACAATATGAGGCCTTGAAACGGTCATTATCAATCTTAGTATAGAAATGGCCACTTGAAATGAAAGGATGTAAACTTTGTTGAGTAAAGAAATCACTTCATTACTTATTTTACCAATTTATTTTAAGAGGTACTAAATTAAAAACTAACACTGTCAAAACAAATGTAATGTATACTTATTTTTTCATGGGTCCCTAGAAATGAAATAATAAGAATTATCAACATACTGTCGTGATAAGACCTATCTCAATATCTCCAAAGACCACTCCAAAAAAATCTCCCATGCAAACTAAGAAATCAATTTTGTCCACCTACTAGAGATGATAAGCTCCAGGGATATCAATTAAGCCAAGCATGACTGAAATTATAATGGAAGAAAGGACTACAAGGGGAGTATAGTGAAAGAGTGGAGTCAAGAGGAGGGAGTTAACATCACTCCAATGGCATTCATAATGTTTGATACTATTTTCTTGTATCCAACATTGAATTTTATAGTTGACCTTGAAAAGACACCTGAACAAACCTCATGTATAGTAAAGCAAGGCTATTCAGTACTAAAACACAAAAACTTTAGTGCCATACTAAGTTCAAAACCTAAAGCTTTAGGAGTCCAAGCAAATAGGAAGCCCAAAGACTTACCCATTGTGAGGTAGCAAGAGAAACATGGGCATATAACATTCATCATGGCAATGGAAATCATCTCCTTGTTTTCATCAATATGGTAGTTCTTAATGAGCCCAAAACTTCTACCAATTGCTATTCCTTCCTATTTTTTAGGTCACCTAGATTAGCCTAAATGAATATGACATATGAAGGTATCATGAGAAATAGCCTTGAAGTAAACACTGACCTAATAAGGGAAATATCGTTCATCTTCCTGCCATAGTATAGCCAGATCAGGGCCCTACCTTGCTATATCTTCTTTGGCCTTTGCGGTATGAGTGTTCATGTGAAGCACTCAGCTTTCTTGGCCACATAGTGATAGGGTACCAAAGAAGGGACTAGGCTAGACACCTACCAAGAACTGGCCGGTATCCCTAGCATTTAATTGTTTATGATGGCCAAGCATTCAAAATAATTTATAGGCTCCACTAAATCATTAATAAAAAGCTCACCTCTACCTCTAACTAGGAAAGGTCCTATAAATAAGACAATACAAAACCATGGAAAAGTTTTTTACCCATTTTGAAGCTTTGTCTTCATTTGCAATTTGATGTGATAAGTTTTCTCCCAATTGTTTGTCTTGTCTCTTTATTTCTTTTATCAATTCCAACAGATAATTTGTTGTTTCTAAACATTTAACTAAAGGAGTAGTAATTGGTAATAGTTGATTAATATAGGAAAGTGTAAAAATCTATGTTTGATGTTCACTAGGGTTCACAGATCAAAAATCATTTTATAGCCTCTTCTCAATCATATAATGTTGCACTTACAATAAACAAAACATTAGTGAGCTACACTTTATTGCTTGAGACTAATCTGCATAACCTATGTTATTTTTACTGAGTTAAGTCCAGATCCAGGGCTTCCTTCACATTTTTGGTTGGCTCTAAGAAAAATTCTTGAGCCATATGCATTCAATTTATGCCCTGTTTCAAATGTTAATGAAGGGTTTTAGATGTAAAAATTTGAAAGAACAAGGATTACGCAAAATACTTGAGCCATATGCATTCAATTTACGCCTAGTTTTAAATGCCAATGAAGGATTTTATATTTAAAAGTTGAAAGAACCAAGGATTTTCTTTAATAAAGAGAGAGCATGCATGAAAAGATGGCATGAAACCATCCAAATTATAAGAAGATCCCCCAACTACTGCTCATTGCCAATTATCATTCAAAGTATTCAACTAGTGTGAAATCTACGATCAAGACTTCTATTAGGGTTTCTTTCAATACAAAGTCCAAACATAAAACATAACATATATCGCAAGAGGATATGGACTTTAATAGTAAGCCTATTATTTAATTGGTTCTTATATGTGCAAATACCTTCAATAATTTAGATGGGAACTTGGCAAATGTCTCAGTTATTATGGTTCCTCGGCTAAAGAGCAGAACGAAGTCATTATGGAGGAACTACTAAAAGCATCCAGCCACTTTTTGCTTCATAGTTATGGCATGAAATCTCATAAGAAAAAATGGTTGAAATCACCAGAGTTCATCCTCCCGCAAAATCATCAAATGTAATGAAAATTTTATTAAACTCAAATGCGTGCTCAAGCATCTTTATCAAAATTTTAACTTTAGATATTTTTTCAACTTGGAAAAACTCATGTTTTTGGTCAAAATTTCAACCAAAGTGGGAAAAAATTTTTTGCAACCAATACTAAATGAAAATAAAAAATAAGGAGGATTCATAGCTTTGGTTGAAATTTTTGGTAGAAAAATAAGTGCAAATGTACTAGTGGGTTCATCTAGTTTAGGTTGAAAATAATTTAATGGTTCTTCCTAATTATTATGAGGAAGGAATCTCCCTAAGTGATCTCTTCTTCTATGCATGAGATGCTTCTTTACTACTAAACTCTTTTCTACAAGGAATAGAAATACAACTAGAAAGACTAGTTTGAATTAACACCATCCTCAGCAATGGCACCAAAAATTCTTGGCCAAAGAAAGGGATCAAAATCCTATAGCAATGGGATGCTTAACCCAAGATTTGACATCTCAAGTGGTTTTTATCCAACTCATTTGGACTCCTTTAATTTATCAACCATGGATGTAAACTTGAAATGGTGTTTGCAAAATATATGCTTCAAACTTATCTCAACTTAAGAACTACTCTACAGAAATTCAAGTGCTTAAACTAAAAGGAATTTATGCTAAAGCTAAGAACCAAATATTTTTTAATAAAGGATGAAAATACAGCTGAGAATTACTTCAACTACCTATGTTGTAGGAATAGTCCACTAATTTTGTTATTAGTGGCTGTAGGAACAGCAGAGTCTACTTCGGTTCTATAAACTAAATATAAATCCTATGCTAAGTAATTAGTTCACTCCCTATGTGGGACCCCATAGAGAAGTGAAGTAAAATAACATAGAGATGAAAACCTAAAATGGATAACAAGATTATATTCAGTACTTAAAAGCTCAACAACTTCTTCTTTCTATTGAAAAATGATTGACTAAAACCTAGCACCTCTAGAACACAGACTTCCAATTATTTAAAAGACAAACTAGAAATAGAATTACTAGATTCAAGACTCATCCACTACTAAAACAAGTGAAGTCATTGATTATTACAATAGGTGCATTAATTTTGGTGCCAAATAGAATAATAATTTAGGAGCTCACAACCCCTAAATTTCTTCTACTCAAGGCTAGTCTATTAATGCAAGCAACCACTTTGACTCCCGCTTGGTTGAGTTGACTTTGCTTTTATATTTGTAAAATTTAGTGCCTCCAAAACAATAACATACATCAAGACTTATTCAAAAAAAATCATCTAAATTAGTTTACCCTATGTCACATTGCTGCAAGAGAACTACCCAATCTAGCTAAGGAAGAAAAAGCATCATTCTCACTATTTTGTAATTAGATGACATATTTCTTCACAACATATTCATTTTGATCCTAAAAAGTAATTATCCACATATTTGTCTAAAATAATCATAAACATCATGTTCTTGAGCATCAAAGTCTTTAGAAAGTTTTCAAATTAAACTAAAAATGAAATGACAAAATAGATCGTATTCTGGTCTCATTAGTGATGAATAAATTGATTCATGCTATAATTCTTAATCTTCATCATATCAATACTAGTAAATTGTTGCTTACATCTTTTGATTCAAATTCTTTCTTTCATTACCACCATCAACATGGTTTGAAGAATGTTATTTAGGACCTTATTGACCCAAATTATACATCTATTGATGCTCAATTTAATAATACAAATAGATATATTACATCATCTAATCAGAATTTACAGATTTACACTAATCATTTACCTTCACACTTAGGGAATGTAATTAATTAACCTTCTTCTTCTGACCATCATATTAATTATAATAGGAAAATGCTAGAAGTGAATCATATGGTTAATCATGTTGAGTTGGAACCTCAACTTCCAATTTCTTCTCCACTTGAACCTAAACAAATACCTCTTATTAGCTTTAGTCAGTTTGATATGTTTAAGGAACATAGTGGTCCTCTTTACATCACTACTAGAGTTTCTTATATTCCTTCTAGTGGTACTTTGGTTAATCCTATTTAATTCACTGAAGAACACCTTTTTAATAAAGGGCTTCATAGGGATACTTATGATACAACTCTGTATGAATTCAAACTTGTAATGGTTTTCTTTATCATCTTCAAGGTTCTATCGCTTTACCTATTTCTCTTTCAATGAAAGCTATTTTTACTATATTTTTTCTCATTCCCACTTTCAGTCAATCTCATGTTAATCTTGGTATTCCATGGCTTTCTTCCATGCAAGTGTAGCTTCTCCTATTCATAAATTCCTTAAAAAGCCCTATGATGGAAACTTTATTACTATGAATCATTCCCTTTAGAAGCCATCATGTCTTACAGATTGTGTTGAGATTGACTTTTATTGTCCATCTTATCTTGAAAACTCAACTACACATCCTAATCATCTCTATAGAAATTATCAAAAACATAAAGTAGCCAAGATCATGGAACTTTTTCTTTCTAAGGGTTATTCACTTGCACCTGTCTTTCCTACTCCATTTTTTCCTTTTACTTCTAAACATATTTTACCTTTTGCATCTATTCCTTCAGCTACTATATCTAAAACTATTGTTGTTCCTTTTTCAAAACCTATGGCAGTTGATCCTAATCCTTCTAGTATATCCTGTAAGACTATGTGTAATCAACATACCAATTGTTGTTGCAAGAACCATCAAGATAAAATTAAGACTAAAGCTCATTCTCTTGCTTCTCAACCTACATCTTCATCTCATTCTTTACCTTCCTTTGACAAATCATGCATGAGTCTTTGGAGGAAGCTAAACAAAGTAACACTATGCATAGGGATAAATATGATGATTTTGTTTGTGTTTTAGATTCTATTAATCTTGATATGGAATATACTTTAGATTATGAACATGTTAGTAGTGATGAAGAATTAATTGATATTGATAATGATTTTCCTAACATGCTTTCTATGTAGCCTAAAATCACTTCTAGTAAGGAGCATAGTAACTCTCAAAGTCCTTACTTAGAAAGCATTGTGATTTCTACTATGATGGATGTCATTCCTCTCATGAGTCACCATTCTTCCCCTATCATTCCAGACCGAGATGGGGGAGGGGCATGTGGAATTCTTAATGTGGAATTTATTTATAGAAAAAAAAAAAGATAGTGAGAAATATTTGTAGCTTGGTGTTGAGCAAATTCCTAGGAATCTAATCTCTTTAGGAATTTTTTTAAAAAGACATGATGCATATATCAGAAGAGAAAGAGGTAGGAAAGGTAGAACCTTTGGAAATTTTGAGGGATTAAATATAGGCACTAAGTTTAAGCCTAAAATGATTAATATTGGTAGTAGTTTTTCTAATGAAGAAAGGACTAGGGCTAAAGGGTTTCTTTCTGAATATCAAGATATTTTTTCTTGGGGATATGAGGATTTAAAAACTTTCAAAAATGGTGAGTTTAAACATAAGATTCCCCTTAAGCCTTATGTAATCCCTTTTAGATGAAAGAAACATAGCTGCAACCCAAGGATCTCAAATGCCATCTTCAAATAAATCAATAAGATGTTAGAAGCAAGGATCATATATCCTTTACACCATTCAACCTAGATAGCTAATATTGTCCCTATCCAGAATAATAGTGTGGAGATCAAAATCCATGTTGACTTTAGAAATTTGAATTAGGCTTCTCTTAAGGGAAACTATTCTCTCCCTAACATGGATCATTTACTACAAAGAATGCAAAGATCCAAAATGATGTCCATGTTGGATGGTTTCTCATGCTTCAATCAAATTGAGGTAGATCCAGATGATCAATTTAAAATAGTGTTCACCACTCCTTGGGGAACTTTTTCTTATAAAAAAATGCCCTTTGGACTAATAAATGTTGGAGCTACTTTTAAATGAGCCATGAGTTCATCCATTGTAGATTTAAAGGACAAGATTATTTTCATCTATTTGGATGATTTAACAATCTTATCCAAGCAAAGAGAGAGTCATTTGAAGGACTTGGAGAAAGTGTTGATGAGATGTAGGGAATATGGAATCTCCCTTAACCCCAAGAAATATGTCTCCTCTATTATAGAAGGAAAATTGCTAGGTCACATAGTGTCTCAAGAAGGCATTAAGATTGACCCTAAATGTGTCAAAGCTATCTAGCATCTAAAAGTACTAGCAAGAAAATCTAGAATTAAGTCCTTCTTTGGATAGGTAAATTTCTTGAGGTGTTTTGTTCTTGATTTCTCTAAAAATACCAAGTGTCTAATTGACATGATGAATGGTAGTCAAACATTCAAGTGGAATGACTCTAGAAGGAAGGCTTTTGATGGAATCAAAGCTTCCATAG
This sequence comes from Cupressus sempervirens, assembly GCA_028749045.1. Taxonomy (NCBI): domain Eukaryota; kingdom Viridiplantae; phylum Streptophyta; class Pinopsida; order Cupressales; family Cupressaceae; genus Cupressus; species Cupressus sempervirens. Next base: position 376,416,756 of record CM053790.1, read on the forward strand.
GAAAGGCTCTTGTCTTGGTTTATCTAGATTATACCAAAGATTTTATTTTGTACTACTATGGATCAGACCACACATTATATACCATCCTCATGCAAGAAAACAAGGAAGGTACCTCAAGCACCTATTTCTTTCATGAGCACCCCTCTCAAGGAGCATGAACTAAGGTACTCTCAAATGGGGAAGTATGCTTATACTATGGTAAGAAGACTTAAAAATTTCAGATTTTATGTCTTACATTCACATTCTATTGTGCATATTCCTAATTCAACATTCAAGAGTATCTTGACTCAACAAGAGATAGGATGCAATACTAGAGGATCTTGGATAGCCAAAGTCCAAGAATATGACAATGAACTAAAGCCAAGAAAACTAGTTCAAAGTAGTGGTTGTGTAGAAAAAATGCATAAAACTAGGTGGCAAGTAAAGAAAAAGAAACCTCAAGAGTTTTGATGGTAAGCCTCCAAGATCCTTGGTTTTCAAATATTTCTTATTTCCTTACTTATGGAGAGTTTCATATGTTGACTTATTATGATAGAGAGTTGAAATAGAGTAATTCGATGACAATGAATGGAAGATTCCATATACAAATACATATACAATAAATGAGGAAAATATTATGCAGGATGACTAGCCCCTTCTTTAATTGTAGGTTTAGATAACATTACTAGTATTTGGAAGTATGTTTGTTAGCCTCCATCCCTTCAACTTCTCAATCCCATTAACAACTACGTAGAAGGCCCAATCCCTCATTGCATTGGTAGTTTTACCAATTTGATAATTTTATGAATCTCTTACAATGGGCTTTAAAGATCTATTCCTCCGCAATTGGCTTCTCTGAGTAATTTGTGTTTCCTTGATCTCAACAAAAATGAATTGATAGGATTCATTCCTCCCCAATTATTATCACAAAGTAGTCTAGAGGATTTGGACCTTTCCTTTAATCATCTCTTTGGAGAAATGCCTCATAATTTCTCATTGAATTTGAAATCATTAAGCATGAAAAATAACAACTTGATAGGAAGCATACATTCCACAATTTCAAATGCCCAAAATTTGACACACCTAGAAAGGAGTGATAACTTCCTAAACAATCAAATTATAGGGCATCTAGGAATTTTTAATCAACTCAAGTTGCTTTAGCTAGATAAAAATAAATTGTTTGGTTCATTGAACCATGTGCTACCCAAACTTCTATAGTTGATAGATTTGTCCATGTCAAATAATATTTTTGAGGGAAGAATTCTAGATGAGCTCTCAAATTTATCTAATTTAACTTATTTGGATGTGAGTGGCAATCAATTATTTGGCAACATATCCTCCAAAAAATTTAGCCTTAAGCACTTGACTACTTTGTATTTATAGGAAAATAATAGAACAAGAATCATCCCATTCAATATACAAAATAGGAAGCTCCTGGAGTAGCTCAGATTGGATAGAAACAATCTTACAAGAACAACTCCATTTGGAATTGGTACTATTTCCTTGCTTGGTAAGGATCAACATAGTTTCCTTGATCTTAGCCACAATTATTATTTTTTAAATAATTTGGCTACCTTTCACAATTATGATCCCCTATTTTGATAGATAGTCATTGTTGTCAAAACATAGTTATCATAACCTCATCACAATTGAGATAGCATGTTTTGATAGATAGTCATCACTCCCACAACACAAATATCATAAAATTGTCAAAGTTGTGATGGCAGACTAAAATATTATGGCATCATAATTGCAGTACTCTACTATTACAATTGAGACTGTGTGAAGATGAACTCTTTCCCCTTCATTCTTCCATGTTATGATGGTTCAATATGTTGCATGTGAGATAGAACCCCTTGTCAAAATTCTAACACCCATCCAAAAGGAACCAATTCGTGGTTCTATTGCTTGGGGGATGGGTGACCATCACAATTTGGGCCCAAATATAGTAGTGTTTAGTCAAAAAAATTGATAAAAAATCCTTCAAAAACTATTATCAAAATATGAGAAGGGGGAATCATCTTAGCCCAACAATAAAAATCATGATGCAAAGATGAACTACACATAGACTGACATTGACAACCTCATTAACATGATAGAACCTATTGAATATTTTTGTATGATGGGTCCTAAGCTTGACAAGGAACCCAATTATGATACAAATGATGAATGACCTAAGGTATTTCTCAAAATGTGCAATGCTTAAAAAAACATAGGGACCCTTGACCTAAGGTAGTTCTTAGAGTGGCATAATCTTCCTCCTCGTCTAGGGAGATGCTTAATGGTGTCACTTGGGCACAATCAAAAGTTTTCCTTATAGTTGTAAATGATCCTAAGAATGCCTCATCATCTAAACAAGTAGCTACCCACTCTATATCTAGCTATGACCTTGTTACTCAATTTCAAAGAACCCTAACACAAATATCCATCTTTGAATTGTTAGAGCTATCTCCTTTGCACAAGGATATTCTTGAAAAAGAATTATACAAAGCTAGCATCCCCATGTATATTGAAGTTGAGTGATTCAAAGCTATGCTGAACCATATTATTCACCACATTACCTCATATTATTTAAAGAAGATGGCAGATCCCTTAGTCATACCTATAATCTAGCCCTACATATAGATGTCCAAATCTTTCATACTCATGATCATCAAGTCTTGATAGGTAATGGTGCAAGGTTAAAAATTATCTCTTTCAATGCTATTCAATAGCTTAGCATGTCCAAATTTGCTATCAATCCTAGGTGAAAGATCACCATCAAAGCCTGTGATAAGGTTGAAAGGCCCTCTAAAGGTCTTATTGTGCTACCAATCCATGTGGTCCTATTGAAAAATATGTGATCTTCTAAGTTCTAGAAATCCCACAAGCATATAATTTGTTGCTTGGAAGACCTTGGATTCATGATGTGTAGGCAGTATCATCTATGTACCACAAATGTATAAAGTTCCCTTCAATGGTTCTGAAAGAGTCATTCCTAGGGACAATTTTATGTCTATCAACATACTATCTATTCTTGAAACTTTTTTCCCTCATAATAACTCTTTTCATGAGCTTGAACCATCCCTAAAAGAGTTTAAACAAATATTTAAAATGATAAGCATAGGTATGGGTGAATACACTCTTGATTCTTTTGTTTCTCTATTAGTTTCTCCTCAATCTTACAGGAAACCTTTTGACAAATTGAAGCCCTCAGCTTCCACAATGACCATTTTTGGCACTTTTGTTTAGTCTTTGATTCTCCTAGAAGTGTAAAAAGAAGACCAATCTATCAAACATTATATATATAGGGAAGAGGAAGATAGGGAGGAAGTCACAATCACTACTCTTATCTCTCCTAAGAGTTATGGCACATGATACAAATTTCTTTAAAAATAGGCTATCAAGGCTATGGATCCTTAACTAGTAACAAGAAAGCCCTCATAGAACCCTTGAATCATATTGAGGGTTGAAAGCATAGAGATATTGTTGGCCTAGGCTTTGTGCTAGAAGATGAATTACCAAGATTTGACAAAAGAGCTCCTTTGTTTAGTGAATCAAAGGATGACAAACCATCCTTTGCTACAATTGTTCTACAAGAAGAGGATTTTATCCCTCCTACTTCTCTTCTTTAGGGAGAAGATCCTATGATTACCTCTAATAATTTTGAGGCTTCTATATCTAGACAACACCAATCAGATGAATATGATCATGAAGATCCAAATAGAGGAATGATAAGAGAGAACATTGATCGCTTGATTTCTAGGAACTAGAGCATAGAGTTTGGTGAGTATGAATGAGAAAGTCTCTCAGATGCATCTTTTGAACTAGGAGTGGATTTTATTCATGTCTATGCTACCCAACCAAACATGGTTGAAAAGTCTAGCTTAGAGTTTGATGAATTTGGTTTGCAAACTACTTTAGTGGATTACGTTGATCCCTCTAGGCCTATTTTTGATATGGATTCCTTTGGAACTTTCACTATAGGCTCAACTTCTCATGTCACTAGAGATGATTCCTACCATATCAATAACCTTGAAGCCTCCACGTCCCTCTTATTAATCCATACCAATCTCATAGAATGGTCTACTCAAAGACTTGAACTACCATTTTTCCAAAATGACTATAAGATAGCCTGCTAGCTCAACGCTATCGAACCCATGATATCTTCCACTAGTGAACCCATGGTTAAAATTATGGAAATATATCTCAAGTACCTCAGTCATAAAATCAAAATAAAAAATAAGTGACCAGATGGAAAAGACCACTTTGTGGCAGTATTTGAACTCAAAAAAAGTAAAAATAAAGATGTATCTAAGGGTGAAATCCTCCTTGAGGTGCCTACAGATGAGGTACTTGGTAGCCTTCCAAGCTATTTCTAGGATAGATCTTTGGTTTTCATCAAACCCATATAGCCTATCAACTTGGGTACATAACAATCTCCCAAAACAATTAATGTGATTCGATCTCTATTAGCTCAAGAAAAAGAGAACTTAAGTAAATTATTTCAATAAAAGAAAATCAATTTTTACTATACTTACTTAGATATATCTAGTCTTGACACTTATCTAGTTTTGTGTCATCTATCTATTTCTCCTAATGTCAAGCCTATTAAATAAGAGTTGAGAAAGATGCATTCACATGTGGCTCTTTTGGTCAAAGCAAAACTAAAAAAACTCCTAAGTAAAAAATTTATCATAGCTATTGATTATGTAGAATGAATCTCCAACATTTTACATGTGCCTAAACATAACAAGTCCATTTGAGTGTGCGCTAATTTCAAATACATAAACAAAGAATTCCCTAAGGATGATTTTCCATTGCATAACATAGATATGATAATGGATATGAATGCAAGCTATAAAATGTATTATTTAATAGATAACTTCTTAGATTACAGTCAAATCAAAATTTCCCCTAGAGATCAGGAAAAACATAGCTTTTACATGTGCATGGGGTACCTTTTGTTGGAATATCATGCGCTTTGGGCTAAAAAGCACAAAAGCTACCTATCAATGAGCCATGACCACCATCTTCCATGACATGGTGCACAAAAATATGGAAGACTATGTTGATGACACATTCGCCAAATTTAAATAGAGATACACATCTTGATGACCTTAGTTTTATATTGGACCTTATGGAACAATTTTAGCTTAGGCTAAATTCCAAAGTGTGCCATTGGTATCACACCAGGAAAATTGTTAGGCTACATCATATCAGCAAAAGGCATTGAAGTTGATCCCAAAAAGGTGCAAGCCATCATGGAAATTCCTCCTCCTAGAAATATCAGTAAATTAAGAAGTCCACAAGGACGTCTACAATCTATTAGGAAGTTCATTTCTCAACTAGCTAATAAAGCTCAATCTTTCAATAAGAACTTGCATAAAGGCTCCACATCTATTTGGAATGAAGATTGACAACAAAGCTTAGTCAGATCAAAGGGTATTTGGCTAAACCTCAAGTATGGATGTCACCTATCCTAGGAAAACCTTTGATTCTATACATCTTAGCTACATATTCTTCCCTAGAAGCACTCTTAGCACAAAGTGATGAAACTAGCAAAGAATGTGTTATTCAATACATCAATCACACTTTGGTGGCTTATGAGATGAACTAGAACAACATTGAGAAGGCTTTCTTTGTAGTTGTATTTGCCTCCCAAAAGCTTAAACACTACATGTTGGCTCACATAGTGCATGTCATTGTCAAAATAGATCCCCTCAAATATCTATTGAGTAAAGTTGTGTATACTGATTGTCTGGCTAAATGGATGATGATTCTCTCTTAATTTGACATCTAGTACATCAAACACAATTCTATCAAGGGGAAATCTATAGCTAACCAGCTTGCTGATTTTCTATTGCAAGTTACAACTCCTATGCAGATTGAATTTCTTGATGCATCCATCATGTATGTCATTGAAAGAACCTAGAATATATTTTTAATGGTTCTCACACCTAGAATGGGCCTAATATAGGCATTCTATTCATCACACCTCATGGTTACACGATCCCTGAGTCCTACAAACTCATGTTACCTTGCACTAATAATATAGAAGAGAATAAGGCCTTAACAAATGGGATAAAATGGCTTTGGAATGGAGGATCACAAAAGTGCATATCTATGGAGATTCCCAACTTATCATAAACTAAGTAAATAATGATTATCAAACCAAAGATGACAAGTTGGTACCCTATAAGAAATTGATTTATGCTCTACCAAACTACTTCACATTTGTGACACTTCAAAAAATTCATAGAGCATGTGAGGCCTCACCTCAACCCATCATAGAATAGACATTTTATTTACATTTTGATACTCAAGACTTTGATATTTTAACACCTATTTGAGACTTAGATGGACAGTGGATTTTTTTATTCATCAATTTTGATACTTCAATAATATTTTACATTATAATATGCACTAAGAACCTGATATTATGTATGAAATGATCAAACACATATGGATGCAGTTTTATGACATGATAGTATTAGATTATAATACAATGGAAAATGTTAAATTGGATTGTGATGATTTATGATATGTAGATAAATGTTAAGTTAAATATGATAATTTATTATATGGAGAATTGAGATTCTAACACCTTGAATGATCTAATTGAAATGATTAGGAAAGGGAATTTAATTTGAATTATGTTAATATGGATTTCATAAAATTAAAATTATGCATTTTATGATATACATATTATATGACCTCCTTGGACTATTGATGCTCAAGTTTAATGTGCAAGAAGTGGAACCATGGAAATTCTTGTGGGAAATAGGTTCCAAACCTTTGTGAACACAGTTTAACCAAGATGAATCTTTGGAAGATTCAAAAGCCTCGTTGTGAAAGTATTTTTCTTTGTAAATGTGAGTTTAATCATAATGATACATTAGGGACAAGTCATGGTGATGTGGAATGTATTTTTATGTGTCACTTGACACTTGTGAACTTTGTGTGCAACAGACATGTCATTTAGGGTTTTGATCATGGTGGCAATTTACCCTAAAACTGATTACCCTATTAATGAGTAAGTAAACCCACTTGAAAAGGGGTAGGATGGGTCACAATTAAAGGAAATTCGAATTTGGACTTGGCTAGGGTTTTGAGGGGTCATTAGGTGGTCCCAAGGTGTCTTTTATGTTAAAATAAGTTACCCATATGATAGTATATCAAGTTAGGGACCTAATTTTGACCATGTGAGTGCCTAAAAAACCTAGGGGGGCCCTTTACCCATGTATTCTGCCATCAAATCGAAATTGGAGTTGTCACATGCATTTTCTGCCATTTTTTCACTAAGTGAAATATAGAAAATTTAGAGGAGACAAGTTTGTAAGAGGAAGTGGCTGGATGTCTTTGCTAAAATATTAGTGAGAAGGCCTTATTAGAGTCTTGGACAAACTAGTGGGCTATTCACCCACTCTCTAAGTTTAGAGATAGTTAGGTTTTGGAGGGAGATTAAGGGAGCTCTACTACAACTATCATTGACTTAAGCTTGGACCAAGGTTGGTTTTTTCAAACCATGTTTTATTTTCTTTCTTTTAGTGTAGTAATATAAATCTGAAAGTATACAACATTTTTCAATGGAGTATGCATTGTATTGTCAATCTTTTCATTGTGGACTTTGGTATTTTGTTGTAGCAATGTGAATGTGTATTGTGTTCTTAAAGATTTTTTGGTTTTATTTCTTCCTTGATTTTCTTTTTTGGATTTGAATGTTGAATGTGATCATGGGTATGAAGGCTTGGGTGAAGGCATTAGTTGGGTTCAACATTGTAGTTGAGAAGAATTACATCATGATGAGGAGTTGTTCTTTCATGGAGTATGGGCTCCATTGAAGCCATATACCTTTGTTTTCTTGGGAGATACAAGGGGTTTTGTGTGTAAGAAGGAGGAGATTTTTATGATGGCCTTAAGAGAAAAATTCAATTGCAATATGATGTTTATGTTTGGTTATGGCATCTCCTATTTGAAGAACCCACCTTCACCCAATGTGAAATGATTCCAATGGTGAGTTAATGTGCAAGTCTTGGGAGGGATTTGTTCTATGTTATGTGTTGTGTTCATGCAATGGAAAGTGATGTGTGTGTGTGTGTGTGTATCCTATTTGGACCTTGTTTCCCCTACTTGGTGGGTGGCTTCTTAGAAGCCTAGGATTGGAGGTGAGCCTCCATGGTTCCTAGTTTGTGTGTGTATGCAGGTCTTGTGAAAATGGATTCCTTGAAGACATTAGGGTTTCACCCTTGACAAATTTGAAGAAAACCAATTGTGTAAAGAGAGACAAATGTTTCATGTCATCTCAAATGTACTGTGATATCAAGCTCCCATTGTGATTTTATTGTGATGTAAAAGAAAATTGTTATCATTGTATATTGTTGAAAAAAGGTGTAAGTATATTTTGAGAAGTTGTAATTGTAAGGAAATAATCATTGTAAGTCTTTACATTATGTGATTGATGTAATCTAGGAACTCATGTAAATGAAACAATTCTCCTCACAACTCAATTAGTGTAAATATTTCATAATGGTTGTGATTTTTTTCTTCCTAAAATAGTTGATTTAATTCAATACATAAATGGTTGTAGTGTAAATGTATATGCTATTCATTCATTTTAATGGAAGGAAGATACCATAATTGATAGTCCATTCTATGTGTATGAAAATTGGTCTATTTGGTTTTCCAATTCCTAATAAATTCATAGGTCAGGTGTCACCATTACATCCTTGAAACAAATTCATTAAAATACCATGGTAGGATTGGAAGGAAAATAGCTTGAGAATGAATACATAGTTCAAAACCCATAAGGGGAAAGCCTCTAGAAAATGTATGGGAAAGAAAAATAATTCCCTTCCCTAGATTACATAGCAGTATTTTAATCAAGGTGAATATACGATGAATCTTGTGCTTGGAGGGTTAATAAAATAATAAAAGTACTAATTGTAAGTCTCCAATAATAATAATAATGGCCTACTTCCCAAATTGGTTGTAAGGAAAGACCATAAAAATCTCGTGACCCTTGGGTTATCCTTTTTATAAAATAACATTATATATGTGTGTGTGTGTGTGTGTGTGTGTGTGTGTGTGTGTATATATATATATATAAAGCTATGTCAAGTCACAAAGAAAATAAACCTAGACATTCTATACTAAAACTAGGAAGCACCCTATGGAAGGCATCCATACATTAACAATAAAAAAAAGGAAATTTTAAAATAAACAATTCATGTTTATACCCAACATACTCCCTCCCACTAACCTAGGTGGCCTCCCCTCAATATTACATAAACTAAAAAGTAAAAAGGGGTTGGTGGTTAGTGGTCCCCTGCCTCTTCCCAACGCCTAAATCTCCATGTTTACTTGGGTATACATTGGGAACATTTAAATGAGCCACTAACATGAAGTTAGGGCTGCCCACCTGGGAACCTCCACCTTGGGTCAATACAAAGTGCCTTGGATATGGTGGCGTATAAAAAAAAAAGGCATGTCAATTACCTTGTTAAAATTTAAACTTTCCCCCACTAGGTGTACATGCTTGGATCCCCATCATATTTACAACTGACATAAAGTCAAAGAGGACTTCCCTAGGTTTCCCACCTTGGGTAAGGAGAGATACACATCCACCTAGGGAGTAGATTTTTTGGGAATTGGCTAGGCTTAAGGAAAATGGGGTAGTGTTAAGAATGTAAAAAAGGTAGGTTGTAGATGTGAAAAAAATATTATGGATTTGGAAATGGGGTAATGCTTAAATGGGATGAAATACTTGGTTAAGACTAGAGAGGATAGTAGCACATTAAATGTGAGTTATTATATTTTATGTTTTTTTAATCATGTTATGTGTAGATTTACGTTAGGGAAAAGTTAGGACACATGAGTAGTTAATTAGTGAATTTAAGAAATCAAGCTATGGGTAGTGGAGGATGAAATTTATTATGTATTTTATTAATTAGGAGGATACTTAAAAGAAAATTGGTATTAAAAAGAATTAGTGGAATTGTTTGGGAATGATTAAGTTGGTATGGGGAAGTATTAAAGAAAAACCTTGGTGGATAGGTTTGTAGTGAATAGGTATGGAATGGTAGGGTTTAATTAGTAAAGTAAAAAGAAGAAGAAGAAGAAGGATGATCACAAATAAATAAATAAATAAAAATAAAGAAATAAAATAAGATAACAAATCCAATAAACAATTAATAATGGGGACCTAGTTAGTAGCACCTAATTGTCAAAGTGGAAAAAGGATTATAGACAAGAAGTTCATTAAGGGGATATATATGTGCAATTAAATGAAAATGGAAGATAAATGGGAAAGGTATGTATGTTGTAGGATAACTTGTAATCAAAATATTTAAGACAATTATAAAACATCTCAGTGTTTGCAAACCCTAGAACCATTGCAACTACAATTGAACTTCACTTGCATATATGGAGTGTCCTAATTGGAGTATAGAAGGTGAAAGATCTACAACAATAATACCATTTTACTCTATTGTTATAACTTGACATTGAAATCAATGATAGACAACTAGGTGACCTTTTATGGGAACTTGAGGTTGGATTTTTCAAATGTAACAAATTATTCTACACCAAACTAACTCCCTCACTTACAAACTCAATGATCAAGGTAGTAGCTTTGTAACATCCTTGAGGAATGTCAATTGATTATCTAGATACCTCACAATTTGATAGGACTTTCATAGCAAGTAAAGATCTATTCATGCTACCTTAGTTTAACTTTCAAAAAAAATTGGTTGTGTTTTGCCTCATAAGTTTAGGGCATGATAGGAAACAAAATAAAGTTACAGATGCTATATCCACCCTAGCACCTATTCTTCAGTTACAAGAACATGAATCATGTTTTGAGTTCCTGGTGGAAGAATTACACCACCCCACATATGACTCCTCCAACAATCATGTGATCTACACTATTGTCAGCCATGACTCCTCATGTTATTGTACTATTTTCTCCTACCTAGATGATTAGGTCATTCTTGAAAATCTCATGCTAAATCAAAAATGCCAACTCCTTCATAATTCCTCACACTACACCCTAATCTCGGGTGACTTGTATAAGAAGGGTCTAGATGAAATGATATTTAGATTTATATAACTAGAAGAGTCCAAAAAGGAATTAACCAAAGTCCACAACAATATTTGTAGGGCACACTCCAATGGCCTTACACTTGCTCAGAAGCTACTTAGGGTGGGCTATTATTGGCCAACCATGCAAGTTGACATTGTTTGATATACTAAATCTTGTAAGAAATGCCAACTTCATAGTAATTTAATTCATACTCCTAGATGTAATCTCATACCTTGTGTTAAATATTAGCCATTTCAAAAAACATGTCGTTGACTTGGTAGGAAAAATTCATCTTAGTTTGTCTAGTTGTCACAATTTTATCATTATAGTGACAGAATGTTTCACAAAATGGGTTGAAGTTGTGCCTTTATCTATTTATACAAGAAAACATATTTCCTTATTTATTCTTAGCCACATTATTTGTCTCTATGGTATCACATCCTCCATCATTACTGATAATGGAGGACAATTCAAAAATAAGGACCTTAAACAGTTGTGTAAGAAATTCAAGATCAAACAACATTGGTCCTCAATCTACTATCTCTAAGGGAATTTCCAAGATAAGGTGTCTAACAAGAAATTTCTCAAAATACTATAGAGAATGATTCAAAATTAGGTAAAGGTTGGAACCTATATATCAATTTGGAACTATGGGCCTACAGGACCACCATCCATACTCCTATAGCGGCTACAAATTTTTCTTTAGTCTATGGTTTTGAGGTTTTCTTACGCTTAGAAGTCAAGATTCCCTCACTATGAGTCCCCCCACATGGGTTGATAACTGATGAAGACCATAGGGCTATAAGGATAAAAGAGCTAGAAACCATTGATGGGTGTCACAAGGCTACATTTGATCACATTAGGGCATATCAAAAATGGATATCTACTACCTACAAAAAAAATTCTCATCCTCATAAGTTCCAAGTGGGTGAGCTTTTGCTTCAAGAAAATCCCAAAAATTAGCAAAGCAGAGAATAGAAAGGGAAATTTGAGCCTAAATAGTTGGGTCCTTACATTGTCATAGAAATATTTGGATATGGTGCATATCAGCTTTCTACTCCTTAAGGGGAACAACTTGTTGAGCCTATCAATATTGTGTATCTAAGTAAATTATATTATTAAGGCTCAAAGCTCAATTATTTGTATCTATCTATTGATCCTAAAAAAATCCTAAAATCAAAAATTGTCTAGGAAAAAAGATCATCTTAGTGAAAACCTAGCAATAGGTGCTTTGATGTATCACCAAAAAAAATCAAAACATACAAAAAAATTTGAAAATGTTTTGAAAAAAATCTACCAGTGGTGAAAACCAAGAAATGGGCTCTATTTGAGACCCTTGCAACTATGTCTATCAGACTCACTCATTCAATTCAAAACACATTTCCTAGCTTGGAATTGTCTCTTGTCCTCATATGGTGACATGACTTCTTAGCTTATTAGAGTCTCCTTAAGCATTAGGGTTTCTTTGACAACTCACAAAATAGTGTTTCTCAACACTCTACCCCCTTGACACCAAATGTTTCTCAAAACTTTTCAGATAGTCTACCTATAGTTTAAGATGCTACAATATTTCTCACTATCAAATTCAAGTATTGAAGAAATGGCCATGTGACATTCACACAGGCACTTAAATAGTAAAACTCATTGAGCTATGATGAACTTTATCTTCTTTGTGTGATTTTTATGATGATTTCTTTGCTTAGTGTTTCCTCCTTAATAGCCTTTTGAGGATGTCATGGATTAGAAGATAGGGGGAATGGGGTATGTTTTACTTTCTTTCTACTTGTAAGTATACTTTTTTAGTCTAAGGTGTTTAGAGCATTCATGCGTGTCCAGCTTAACTCTTTAACTTACAACATATATGTTGGAAATATTCAAGATATGACAAGTTACTGAGAGGGAAGGGGTGAATCAGTAACTTCTAAAATTTCAACAATAAAACTGCATACTGATATATTCACCATTCATCCAAGTAACCTACTGTAAGCATGAAACAAAATCATTTGCAACACTTGAACACACAGATTTGGTGACCCAGAAACCTTCCAAATAGAAAGTAAAACTAGGGTGGGGATGAAACCCACAAAGCTTCGTTACTGCAGTATGAAGTTGGCCAGTTAAGGCTTACAATGACCACTTCTGGTGATCTTCCCTGTTAGGAGCACAAAGGATTGCTAGATCCACCTTGTTAGAGGATTTACAAACATACAATAAAGTATGCACTCTGTTAGGAGATTTACAAAAGACTGTTAAGTCTACCTTGTTAAAGGATTTACAAAAACTGATTCACCTGTTAGAATGAAACAGTGGATCTAATTGCAACTGATTGCTGATAAGATCCGCTATGCTCTGATTCACCTTGATGTGATAAATAAAACTTTTCTGCTCCAAAACTCGACCTTGTTGAATATCTTCACAACTCAGCACACATACTTTCGCACGCATGTATTTCTTTCGCACTTTCACACTTTCACACTTACACTCATTCATTTTGTTCCTTCATTTCCATTACATTTGAATGATTGCATATATATACCATCAAAATAAACAATGCATGGAAGGTTGGCCAAAACAACAAGTGCAAATCTCTATACAACGTCGGCCCAAGGTAAAAACTCGGGTTCACTGAACTGACTCGGTGTCCTTCTGATACTCGGCGTCCACTGCGTTACTCGGCATCATCATGCACTCGGTAGAAGTGAAGGCACGGTCCATACTAAACACTTCAAGTAGTTCTGAACTCGGTAACCACTGGAGACTCGGTAGAAGAGATGTCACTCGATGAACACTTCTATTTGAACTGTAGCTCAGTGATCAAAGAAAACACTCGATAGAACCTTGTGACTCGGTGATAGTTAGTTTCCTTGATAACCGTCTGAGCTCGATAATCATGAAGTTCTCGGTTAATACTAAGTACATCTTTACTCAGTCAAAACTGATTCCTTTCTTTACCTCGAACACTCGGTAAACACTGGCTGCTTTGTTCACCTCGATCACTCGGTAAGCACTGACTTCTTTTTTCACCTTGATTACTCGGTAAACACTGACTTCTTTGTTCACCTTGATTACTCGGTAAACACTGACTTCTTTGTTCACCTTGATTACTCGGTAAACACTGAGAACTAGGTAAAGCTTGGCTTACAAAGGAATGTCTGATGAGAGCTCGGTAAGCATTCAGAATCCAATAAGTGTTGTAACTAATGACAAAAATGTATCATAATGCCAACACATATCATCCTTGTCTATTTTTGCAAGACTACACTTAGGGGTTATCATGGTGCTTATGCCTTGATATAGGTATAATCCTTCTACACCAAACTTAGGGAATCTGACTGCATTAGTCATTGTGACTTACATGTATTTGATGCTTAGGTTGGATGCCCACATTTCTATCTAACATAGATCATCCTCATAGTTGTACTAGTGATGATTGAATGCTCTTTCTATGTCCCTAATAAATGCTCAATGATGAAATTAGAATCTAAATGTTTTGTATCCCTTATAAGTAAACCATTTTGTATACTAGTTTGCATCATAGGCTCATTCTAGCCTATTCTTGCATTTTTCATATGGGTAGAGCTCTCTCTTCATCTTTCATAGATGTGTCAGCTAATTGCTTTCATATTTTCTTGAATTTCTTCTCCATCATATCTTTTCATTTACTTGATCTTTTATATCACCTCTTTGTTATCCTATCATCATTGATGAGGCCAATTATTGCCTCTATTTTATATATATTAATACTCTATTTTTAATACTGCTAAGACATTTGTGAACTTATAACCAATTGAACTTATGATAATGTTCAAATAGTTATGTCATATTTTGCTAGTATTAGACATATAATGTAGTATTTCATATAACCATCACAATGTGTGTTCTAATATTTGGATTTAATTTGATTATGTTTATATGCATAAATATTTCTACATTGCAAACTAACTTGCTAGGAAAGGAAGAAGCTAGAGAGTAGTTGATAGCATTTAAGAAGGAGCATCAAAGCCCAACTACAATGGAGGAATCATTATGGAACTAGAAGACATGACTACTACAAAGGAGGAGCTATTATTCTAGGAATTCAGGGATAAAATGTTGTTATATTCCCTTTGCATTTACTATTGTGTTGAATTGGTCACCCAAACTTTATTACTTATTCCACGGGCTGTTATATTTCCCCCTTCTTCTTTTGGGAATCTTCAGTCTATTTATTTTGTTTTTGGTTTTATAATAAGTGTTGATCCTCTATTTATAGGGATTGTATTGATAGTTTTATAGGTTGAAAATTTTATGGAAAAAATTTGTTGACTCTTGTAGTGAGTTATCTACAGTTTTATGTATTGTTCTTATGTAAGGATTTTTTGAAATATAATGAAGTAATTCTTCGTTTACATTCTATGTTAGTAGATTAGCAAAAGTTGGCCAAGCTGGCCCACTTTGGAGGTGGATTAGATTAGTAGTGTAGATTTACTTCCAATATTTTAGATAGAAGTTACAATTTCTTCTTGTAGCATCATACTTTGTGAATGTTTTTGTAGCATCTCTAAGAGCAATTATAGTGAATGGTCTGAGTTGAAATATAGTTTAGTATAGAGTTGTATTTCCAACATTAATTTTAGTAAGGAGTTAAGTGTGTTACTTTCCTATAGCACTAATGTAGGTTCTTTATATACGTTTTATTTTCCTACAACATAAGCATAATGACTCTTCAAGGGACCTAGTACACAAACCGAACTAACCATTTCAAGTATACATCCTTAGGTTGACAAATTAAATGCACCTCATGGTGGGAAAAGTAATCCTTAATTGAATAAATTTTCCTAAGTAAAGCTTTGGGCATGATTATCACACACCTATTATGAGGCAAACCAATCACAAGGGGTTAATTAAAAAATCAGATCTGGTCTATCCAAGTATTCCATTTTCAAAACATGAGTTTACATCATATACAAGAAAGCTAAAATTATCCATGAGCATATAAACATGAACATAAAATTGAGAATGCATAAGCATGAGAAAAAAGCTAAAACATTTAATGGAAACATAAACTCAAAATCAAACAAATGAGCATAAAGACAAGACAAATACACAAGTACATCAATCGAATCTAGTATCTCATATATATCAAATGAGTCAAGGTACATATACAATATGAGATCCAAAATCTAGATAAATGTCTCAAAATATATATGGTACAAAAAAAGTGTCACAAGAATATCATCCTAGACCTACTCCTAACTCTAGGATTGACTCTCACCCTCCTAGGGTGGTGATGGTTCTGGAGGTGGATCATGCCTCTTGTCTGGTGGTTGTACAATACCCTCTGATTTTCCCACTTGCTCTGAATAATAAGGAAAACCCTATGTTGGTAGAATCACACCTTTGTATGCCACATAGTATTAAGAATTCCATGCTCCATGATTCTCTAACTCTCACCTAGCAGCATTGCACTCCCTATGAAGCTCCTTCCCTCGTGCCTACTCATCTATCAAATGTTGATCTCACACAGCTAGGGTAACCCATGTTGTCTATAACTCTACCTCTAGGGCCTAAATCTTAACATCTTGAGCATCTCCTCTCCATCTACCCCAATAGCTTGTTCATGTTATGGCTCTACTCACTTTACCCTCCTGAGTCTCAATAGATTCTCCTCCTTGCTCTCCTCCTCCCTCATAGCCTAGGCCCACATCCACCTCCTCCCACCTATTTGGGAGCTACTCCTAACCTCAATGTGCCTACCACCTCAACCTCTACCTCCCCTATCATATCTACCATCCCCTCCATGTCCTACTACCATAGGTAGTGCATCTGGTCATGTAAATCTCAAGAATGGATGATGCTACATCTCATACAAGTATGTTGGATCCACCTTGCATCTGCCACATCTAGTGATAATCCCAAGGCTTTGACATGAGTTTTTTTAATCTCTCAAGGATGTATAATAATCTAACAAGGTAACCAATTCTCTACCTCCTCATCATGTAATCAAGAATAAGTGGTAGTCTCTATCAAGATCACTACCTCTAGGAAAATTGTCACCATACTTGGCTAACCACAAAATGCTCTACAATCTCTGAATGCCTCCCAACTAGTGGCTAACTCTAGTGCATGTACTCAAGGTTCCATGCATCAAACTATCTATGACATTGTCGATATGGTCACCAAACATAAGAAGCCAGCTCATCAAAAATACACTAATATTAAGTCACATCTCTAACATGACTCTATGGGATGAACCTTTTGTATCTAAAAATAAAGGGCTCACTACACTCTCATAGTTGCACCCATGGTCAGATCACTACAATATGCTCCCAAGCCCATATTTGGTCCAACACTATGTTGCATGCCTAGGACTACCCATCTCAGTAGGATATCTCATGGAGCTCATTATACATGTCAACTAGGATAGTTGATCCCCATGCCATCCTCCAAAGCTGCCCAATCAAATCTACCACCAATCTGCCCCATCCTAGTGGGAAGCCCTTCTGGCCCCTCTTAGAAACTAGAGGCTAGGAAACCAATTAGTAAAGTAGCATGGTAATGGATACTCATCTCCATACTCATCTATGAGCGTCTCTTAGCTTAAGCACCCCTAATCTCCTATCTATCAGGGTTTGATCATAATAAAACTGTGACATGCAAAAAAACATGTTAGTACATCTCATATGATTATCAGAAGCTTGAAAAGAATGAACATTAAAATATAGAAATCATACTCATAGGATCGCCATAGCATGGCACATGAAGGATGTGATATACATCCTCTAAAGTAATAGTTGCCTCTCTAAAAGGAAAATGGAAGGTGTTGTGCTTACTATGCCACCACTTAGCTAAAGCACTTAGCAAGCCATGATTCATTTGTATATGGGTCATGTATGTTACCCACTTGAATCCCATGCTCTATATGGTGGTCTTCTCATAATCATCTAGATGTTGAAGGATGCACAACCCCACCAATTTGGGGGTTTTGATATGAAGGGTAGGAAAAACAATCTGCAAAACTAAGTTAAAAACATCAGTATCTATTATAAACATCATCAATCAATAAAAATGATGAGAAATAGTGCTCAAACATGAAAAAATAGCTTTAAAATAGATTGTGTGATACTTTTTATTATAACCAGGCGATACAATTTGCTAAGCAAATGTCATATGATACCTTCTATACTACCAGGTGATACTTTTTGGTTGGGCAACATTTTGCACCATGTCATATGAGACTTGGGTATATTTGATATGATATACCTTCCTAAAGGTGTGTGATACTTTATGTTTGAAATAAGTAACGCGTGATACTTCTTAAAGTATTAGTACGATACTTTTAAAGTTATTGCATGATATTTTTTTTCAAAAACCCTAAAAACCAAATTAAAACATGTTAAATGCTCCCAAAAGTGGGAAAAAAATTATGACTCATCAAGGCCTCATACTCAAGTGGTCAATTGTGCAACTAGTTGCACTCAAAATTGTGTGTGTGCATCAAAATGCCTACTAAAGTCATAATCTCTCTCCAAAACCACAATATACAAACAAATTGAAAATGACCCTTTCACCCCTTATATAGTCCTCTGACTTCATTTTGACTCACTTTTCAAACTCCTTAGGATTTTGGAAACATTGTATCCCTAGCTAATTTTGATTTCCTTGATCCATTTTTGTGATCAAAATTGAAATTGAGTTCATCTTGACAGTCAAAATTGCATTTCAACTTTACACCTTCTTCTATGCAGTTAGCTGACCTTTTAAGGTCTAATCTTCAAATCTTCACTAGCGCATCTTCAATTTTCCATGTCTTCATCATTTATACACTTCACATATACTTCAATTCACATCTTTCACTTCTAAATCATCTTTTTACTTGATTTGACCTAATTTGCATAATTTATCCTTCTTGGTCAACTCTAGTCAAACTGAAGCATTATATCACTTCTTAATAGTCACTCTTTGGTTATAATCACTTATTTTTCATCATGGACCATTTTATATCTCAGTTTTCTCATATCTAGCTCATTTCTACATTCCTTTTACCTCATTTCAATTTTGATCCTAACAGGGTAGAAATTGTAATCACCTAAAAATGGTCATCTAGACTATTAGCCCCCTTTTCAACATTTTGGCTAAATTAATTTAATCATTTACCTAGACCAAATTGCTAATAATTAATTTATTTTATTATAACCTATAGTTTGACTATGCTATCCTAAGTTCATTATTTGATTAAAAGAACATGTCCCCTTTTAATTAAATAAAAGACCCCATTCTTCTAACCCACTTAAAGTGCACACATAAAGTCCTTTTTCTATTTTACAATTAAAGGAAAAGGCTGGTGAGACTATTGTCTTATGTGACAAGTCAACTTATATTCTATTGGTTGACTTGTGTGTGCACATGGATCATTCCTCTTTTCAAATTCCACCGTTGATCATCCACCATCTTCATCTTGATCTCTACCATCTGTACAACTTTAAAAGGGAGAGAGCTTTCCCCCTCAAAGGATCCAGTCTCATTTTGAATATTGTTATGCTGCAAGTTTTCTAATAGGTTTCTTTGGAGCTTTGTGGAGAACTTCTATTTCTTGTCTACATTCTCTCATCCATGGCATCATGGCATTCTAGCTTAGCTTAGCTTTCATTTTTACATGTATCTTAATCTCACATAGCTTAATAATGGTATTTTAACACTCTCATACATGTTTTAGCATAGCTCCACTTTGCATCTCATTCTAGCTTAATTTTCATTTGAATTGCATTCTTAAGGAACTCCTTGGGACATTTGCATTCTTGCATCTTGTCTTTGGAACCTCCCATTGCATGGTTTACTTGCAAGAAGAGTATCTCTAAGGCTCATCTGAGAGCCCTTGAACTTGAAATACACTCTCTTACACTCTGTGGATAGGGAGCTCTAAGCCGGCATCCAAGCATTCCAAACTCATGGAATCGTTTGGATAGAAGGGTTTAGAGTGAGACACTTTCGAGTGTACATTTTTTACGCCCACCGTGTGGCTTGAATCAAGTTTCTAGCTCCATTTGCTTTTATTTTTCATCTTTAATTTTTTACAACATCATATTGGATCTAATCAAGTGCTTTTGTAGAATTATCACTTGGGTTTTAAGGCCAACCCATAAGTAGATTGGTTTGAAGGCCAAAAATCTAGTTGGTTTCAAAATTTGATCATATCTTTTAAACCACTTAGATTTTAGTTCTGAATTTTTTTTTCCAAGTTGGATATGTGTCCAAAATATCTCAATCCGATTTTCAAAACATTTGAACCTGATTTTCATGAGTTATAATATTTTCTTTTTTTTTTTTATAAAAATCCATTTTTTAATGAAAATTATTGAATTTTTCAAAAAAACTTATATTTTCAGAAATATTTTTGAATTCTAAGAGGGGTACTCTCTTTTTGTTTTGACTTTTGAGGTCGTATAAGGGATCAAAAACTTGATTTGATAAATCTGGCCTGTTTTGACAAAATTGATCTCTAGGGAGCAAATGAAGAAATTTTTTTGAATTTCTTACATTTTTGTAAATCTCTCTAATTTTTAGTAGGGGTCTCTTCTTTTCATTTCTATTTTTGGATTCAAAATCATAGAAAACAAGTCCAATCTTGTTGACTAGGTCAAAATCAAAGAGTAAAAATGAGAGCATTTGTGATTAACTTGCACTTTCTTTGCATGCACTTGGTTGGAAGATAAATTGGATTTTTGAGGCAACTAGCCACTTTTTATTGCATATTTTTATGTTATTTCACACTAACTTTTGGTGCTAACAAGTTGTGATTACAGGTTGCCATCCTTATGAAAAAAATTGAAACATTACATAAAAAGAACACATGTCAAAGCTTCAAATGTGCAAGGGCTACTAACATTGTTTGCAAGGCTGCCCAAAGCATAAAAACCCAAACTTTCTTGATTTTTTATTTTCATGTGTGGCATTAACTAATTGTTCATTTTTCATAGGCACATAAAACTTGTGATTGGAGTCTTTTGGTAATAGGAGAGTATGCTCTTCACCCTTGTGGTGAATCAGAAATCTTGACTTGCCATTTGGTTTCAAAAGCAAGGGGTAACTAAATCTTCCTAGTGTGTTTGGGAGAAAATGATTGGAATAGGATATTATGCTCTTCAACCTTGTGGTGAATCAAAAATCTTGACTTCTAAAAGTTGATCCACTCTTTGTGTAGTTTAGAATCTTTTAGAGGGCCTACTCTCGGACAACCTAAGAGGAATGACCCAAGTGGGGACAAGCAGATTACTTGGCTCTTCCAACCCACTATAAACTCAAGGCTATCAAGGACACAAAACCTTGGTAGACATAGTGTTTTTCTTTTCCTAGTGTGATCACTTATGGGATTTCAACCATAGGGAGATTACTAGGCAAGAATGCTTAAGGTACTCTTGTGGTCACGAGATCGGTTACTCATCGCAAGGTGAGGTGTCCCATAATTGGGAGCAAGAGGAACACTATGAATGGAAGCCCTATCTAAACACCCTATGTTAGTAACTACCTTTTTTAGCTGCTCAACTTTTTGGTGCAAGGATCGATCCTAGTGGACTACCCGGATCACCCCAAGATTTTACACTCACCATCTGTGTTCCCTTGGTTATGCTTATGGCATTTCCATGACAATGCCAATATCTCTTGTGGGAAACTACTTGGTGTGAGGCAAAGGAGCATCAAATGTGGGCCAAGTTGTTGAGTAATGAACCATGTCCTTTAGGTAGATTTTGGTTGATGTGTTCTCAAATGTGGTATACCAGTGAGAATCTTTTGAACATACACATGACTATAATTCTAGGGAATTCTTTTGAGACATCACATATGCTTGTATCATGCAAGGTTTCTTTGTCCCTTGCTTGATTGTTTGAAGAATACTCCATGTGTCACTATCTTGCTTGGAAAGAAATTATTTTTGAACATCAAACTTGCTATGCTATCAACTATTGTCAAACTTCGTCAACCAAGTCAAAGCATCAAGTCTTAGCATTTTTCTTGTGTTTCTTGCTAAGGGGAGTCTCATCATTTGACTTTGATTTTCTATGTCTCTAGTTTTTGAACATGCTTAAAGAGGCTCTTTGGTCTTAGCGCTCTTGGTCTTTCTATCTTCATGGTCTATGTCCATTTGCTAGTTATCTTTTTGCTGAAATGGTTGCCTTGATTTCTTGACTACACTCTTGGGTTGGAGAGTTGTTCACTTGTCACCCCGCTTGCTCTATCTATTTGGATATTTTGAAATCTTGCCTAGCTATTGACTTGAGTCATTCATGTCGTAAGTTTCTTGGACATATTGTTTGACAAGTTTCTTTAATCTCTATCTACTATCTTGGCAAGTGAACACTCTACCTCCTATAGTTTCAACATCAAGTTATCTTTTAGGCTCTTTTATGCTTGGCTTTGCATCTAAAACTATGGCATTCAAATCTTGTGCTATCAAATCTTGGCCAAATCTAGATGATCATGATATCCTCCATGTCGCTAAAGAGTTTCAAGATCTATATGCGCAATACAAAGAACTAGAAGAGACAAATGATCTTTCTTACCTTCATCTCTTTAAGCGCATGACAAAAATGAAGTCTAAACTTGAGAAAAGGTTGGAGGAGAAGATTACATTGTTACATGAATCTTCCTTAAGGTCTTTATATGCATGAGTCACCTTCTTTGAGGTCATCCTCTTCTTCTAGGTCTACATGCTCTACTTCAAGACATCAAATGTCTTCATCTTCTAGATCTAAAGACCTCTTTAGAGAACAAGCAAGTGATACCTTCTTTGAGCCTATGCCAAAATTTCATCATGGACCTATCTTTGACGAAGATAATTATGAAGACATGAATGCATTCTATTCACTTGAGAAACAACCAAAGGACTCTAGACATACTTTTGAGAGAAATATTACTCCCTTGGGGAATTCTTATGATGACATTTTGAGAACACTTCTTGGCACCAAGCTCATCATGTTGCCTAAGTCTAGCTCCTATGGAAATCCATTCTTGGATACCTATTGTGCCTATCATCAACATAATGAGCATAGTACTTCAGATTGCATTGAGCTAAAACATAAAATCCAAGATCTTATTGATAATGGAATTATTGATACCTCTAATGATTCATGTGATGAGGATACTTTTCTTGAGCAAGATTACATTAATGAACCTATGTCTAGTAGCAGCTCTATTACATCTTCCACTTCTTCCAACACTCGTGCATCCCCCAACACTTAAAATCTTTCCAACATGCCTCCATCAAATAAAGAACCTAATGCTTTCCACATTGACTACGTGTATCCTCAAGGGCTATCTCTAAAAGAAACTCAAGCTAACCTTCACTTGGTTGCAAACCTTTTCCATGCTACTAATCCTAAACATCCTCAACCTTTATGCACTACTATGCCTAATCCAAGCACTATTCCATCACTCTTCATTCTCCATTGTTCTTAGAAGGAGCTTCATGTCAAGAGGACTCTCAAAAAGAAAAAACTATAAATGTCAAGAAAGATCAAGATCATATGCTATGCTATCCTATGATAATAGTTTGACTATGCTATCCTAAGTTCATTATTTGATTAAAAGAACATGTCCCCTTTTAATTAAATAAAAGACCCCATTCTTCTAACCCACTTAAAGTGCACACATAAAGTCCTTTTTCTATTTTACAATTAAAAGAAAAGGCTTGTAAGACTTTTGTCTTATGTGACAAGTCAACTTATATTCTATTGGTTGACTTGTGTGTGCACATGGACCACTCCTCTTTTTGAATTCCACCGTTGATCATCCACCATCTTCATCTTGATCTCTACTGTCCGTATGACTTTAAAAGGGAGAGAGATTTCCCCCTCAAATGATCCATCCTCATTTTGAATATTGTTATGCTGCAAGTTTTCTAACAAGTTTCTTTGGAGCTTTGTGGAGAACTTCTATTTCTTGTCTACATTCTCTCATCCATGGCATCATTTAATTCTAGCTTAGCTTAGATTTCATTTTTACATGTAGCTTAATCTCACATAGCTTAATAATGGTATTGTAACACTCTCATAAATGTTTTAGCATAGCTCCACTTTGCATCTCATTCTAGCTTAATTTTCATTTGAATTGTATTCTTGAGGAACTCCTTGGGACATTTGCATTCTTGCATCTTGTCTTTGGAACCTCCCATTGCATGGTTTACTAGCAAGAAGAGTATCTCTAAGGCTCATGTAAGAGCCCTTGAACTTGAAATACACTCTCTTGCACTCCGTGGATAGGGAGCTCTAAGCCGACATCCAAGCATTCTGAACTCATGGAATCGTTTGGATAGAAGGGTTTGGAGTGAGACACTTTCGAGTGTACAGAAATGCTCTGTCATCACTTGCTATAGCTACCTATTTCTCAAGAGTATATGTTTGATCTTCACATTTTCTCTTGATCTATCTATGTTTCTTGGTGTTAGTACTCTTCTTGAGTTCTCATATCATCTATTTCTTAGTCTTTAGTACCATCACTATCAAGTTGTACATTCAAGACTTCTTATCTCTTTCTGCATTTTGTTCTTTAGAATTAGATCTCCCTATCTATTGTTACCTACTTGGCTTCTATATTCTTTGACATCATGTGTTCCCAGAATGATCATACATTAGTCAAAGAGAGGAAAATGTAATCACCTAAAAATGGTCATTTGGACTATTAGCCCCCTTCTTAGCATTTTGGCTAAATTAATTAATTATTTTCTTAGGCCAAATTGCTAAAAATTGATTAGTTTGATTTTAACCTATAGTTTGACTATATTACTAAGTTTATATTTTATTAAAAGAACATGTCCCCTTTTAATTAACTAAAAGACCCCATTCTTCTAACCCACTCAATGTGCACACATAAAATCCTTTTTCTATTTACAAATTAAAAGAAAAGACTTTTGTCTCACATGAAAAGGCAACTCCTTTTCATTGGTTGACTTGCTCTTACACATGGATCATGCCAAAATTCAATCCTTGCCCTTGATTTTCCACATCCTTGCTCTTGAACTCAACCATCTATCTACCTTTATAAGAGAGAGCTCTCCCCTTCTCAAAGGATACATCTTCTTGAGTATTGTTATGTTGCAAGTTTCCTAATAAATTTCATTAGAGCTTGTGGAGAACATCTCACTTCTTATATAATTCTCTCATCACCACTCTCATATTGTCTTAGATTGGTCTTTCATAGTAGTGTAATTCATTTTGCAATAGTTTAAATCACCTAGCTTAACTAGAATGGTTATTGTAATACTCTCATTTTGATTAATATAGTTGCATTATGCATATCATTTTATCATAGATCATACTTAAAGTGCATATTTTAGAGTTCTTTTGGACACTTGCATTCTTTCTCTTGTCTCAATAGCCTCCCATTTCATGGTTTACTAGTAAGGGTTGTGTCTCTAAGACTTAGTTGAGAGTTATTCATATGCTGAAAAACACTCCTTTGCACTCTATGGATAGTGAGCTCTAAGCTGACATTCAAGCTTTCCAACTCATGGAATACCTTGGATAGAAGGGTTTAGAGAGGTATAATAATAGTGTATAATATCTAACTATATTTCATGTTTTTTATTTGTTGGACTTAACAAATAATACTAGCATGGTTGACTGACAAAATGGTGAAGCATTGAGTAAGCATCATAAGTATTATCATTTATTGGAAACTGATTAAAAATAAGAGTAAAGTGTTGCAATGCAATACAACCACCTATACACTAGCATATCGATCATGATAGAAGTAAAGATTCAGTCAAGCCTACAATAGGAATATAGGTCTAGAATTTAGATGGTCATACCTGAGTCACTACTAATGAAATTATACTATGAGAGAGTTTGATAGAGATGTAATATGTATGTAGATAGAAGTGGTGGAAGTGATAGAAGAAGGAAAGGGAACAAGTCTATGTGTAAACTTAAAGGTGGAAAGAAATATGTATGTGAATAGACACCTATGTATAGGTGGTCATGGGTATTTTGAGACTATTCCCGCTTATGTATTTCAAATTTTGAATAGATGATTTGAATGAGGTAATTTTAGGATTACAAAACCACATTGAATGAGTGGATTCAAGGACACTCAATCTTGATTTTGAATATTTTGTTACTAGATTGATTAGTGTTCTATGGGAGACAAAAAATAGTAGAGTGAATAGAGAGATAGCAATAGACCTGTATTGGAACCAACTGATGTTGGTGAATGAAAGTGATGTTGATGAAGAACAGTGTCAAACAACTAAGCTATAAATTATGTGTAGAAGACTTAGATCATTTTTTTTGTTTTCATTGATGTAAATTTAATCAAAAATATTGATTCATGTAAGTTGAAAATCATCTAATAGATGTGGTGTTGAATATAGAAATGGATGGTAATGTTAGAAGATGGGATAAAGAGGTGATGTCAAGTACATGAACCTAATTGGGAAATTTAATAATTGATCTATGGAAAGATAATATTGGTTTTATTATTTTACATGATTTTATGAAGTTTTAAGGTGATGCACAAGCTAGTTATCTTGGTCAGTAAAGAAAGGAATGAAGGTGTAAAGTGAAAAGTTAACTAATCAAAGATTTGCACTAAGCTAGAAATGATAGTCAAAAAATGAAGAGAAAGGAAGGTTAAGAAAGTTAAGTGATATCAAGAAGAAGATATAACCAAGAAAGGATGGTTACCATGAAATCATGGTTACCAAGAAAGCTCAATGTTGACCAAGTGATGGAGGTGTTCAGTGAAGGAAGAACATAGTTTAGTAAAGAAGGGCAATTTTTGAAAGATCAAGTAAAGGGTGACATCAAATTAAGATCTAGAATATTATAGAATATTCCAAGATAAGGATGAAGTCAATTAGAAAGATCGACATATGGAATTAATAAGGTAAAATTTGACGATGGAGATTTGAGACATGTTTTGAGATCTAAGAAAAGTTCAAGTTTCTAGGTGAAGAAATAGCTAACAAAATTTGAAAAATGGTTTACCTAGCACTAGGTTCAATAAATATGAACTAGAAAATAATCATGTGGATGAGAAAAATTCACGAAAACCCTAATGAATGTGATAAAGTGGAAAAATATATCTATATAAGGAGAGGACACAAAGACAAATACTATTGGTCTATTTGCTAGTTGAGTTGGTGGCAAAGTTGCTGAAGGAATTGATTTTGAGAAAATATGAAGTGTAAAGTAAAGAAAATTGAAGAAGATAGTGTGATGGCCAGATAGTAAGGAAATATATGAGAAAAATGGAGATCTAAACAAGAAAAGGTAGTTGCATATTTGTCATATCATTTCACTATTACTCTCTAACCATTGTAGGAGAAAATCTATTAATTGGGTTAAATTAATAGTTCTATTTGTAAATTATTTCATAAGGTGACATTCCATCACTACTACATTTTTCCCAAATTTTTACATTCATTTTTTATGACGAGGCACATTTTGATATTTTTTTAATCATCCCTGATAACGTCAGAATATTGACTACTTATAACATACAAGTAAAAATTAAAATGGTTATGCAGTAGCATTAAAAAAAAAATAGAGACAAATTCATTTTCATAGTTGTCCATGAAAGAAAGGCACATTTTGGCTAGTGTGGGATTTTAATGCCAAATTTCAAGCATTTTAATTGACACTATTACCTAGGTAAGGATGTGTAATGCTTCAAATTTGTGATTTGAAAATGAAATGTTTGAAACCTGATTTATGTGATTTGAAAATTAAATGAAATGGAACCTAATTTATGTGATTTGAAAATGAAATTGTTTGAACACTGAATTGTGTAATTTGAAACTAAAAATTCCTATCTTGAAATTGCTAAAAATCTATACAAAAACACCATCAATTACACCCTGAGAATACTATAACTCTTGTTTTGAGTAGCACAATTTGTGGCCCCAATATTTTCAAGATGACTTCCTATAACCACTAAGTTATTACATAAATACAACCCCCTTCCCTAACTATACAATAGGCTCATTCTCATGGCATTCATACATTGATTTAGTATATCCTCTAACCCTGACTATGGTTTCTTTAATTCTAGTATGTGGGGTTTTCATTTATAAAGATGGGTGGGATTTGATTAGAAATAACAAGGATTCTCCATGGTGGGTGGTAATAATATAAATAGTCATGAATGGCCAAGCATATAACAATTTAGTTTCTTGTTTTAAACATATTTGATGTAGTGTTCCAATGTAAGGCTCTTTGCTCTCTCCTCTTTACATACAATAGCTAATCAAAATAATTCTTTTACCAATCTTAGGTACATCCCCATGACCATCATTCCATTGCCATGTGACCTTATTTTGCATTCACTTACTTTCTCCTATTACTAACAACCCACATTAAAAATTTTACAAAAGGCTAAGTGGGCATCCTAAGAAAATAATTCAATAATGGAGGCTCTTGAATTTGGTTATAGTTCATGATAACATTGGTGGACAACTGTCTCCTAGGTTTAGGTTTCATCCCACTGATGAAGACCTCATAACACATTATTTCTTAAGAAAGGTCTTAGACAATAGTTTGACATGAAGGGTCATTGCTAAAGTGGACCTCAACAAGTGTGAGCCTTGGGACCTCCGTAGTATGTTTAATTCCCTCCTTTATTATTCACTATGTGTATAATCCCACACACCCATTTGATCTCAAAAGGGATGATATGTGCATATTGAATGTTGTATGTCTATACAAATTACTCTGAAATCATCCATTTCTCACCTTCATCTGTACATAATATTTTTCTAGTTTCTTTCTACTCACTTACTCATTTAATTTCACATGACCATCTAAAAATTGCATCAATCTGAGCTCTCAACTAGTTTCTTTTGTTTTATCATCTCATAATTGTGAAATGATGATTATTGTAGAGTAGTTCCAAATGTTAAGAATAATAATCATTTGGCCCTATTTAAGTTGACATGCTAAATAAAGATTATTGTAGAGGAGTAGTTCCAAATGTTGATGGAATTTATTGAAGAGTGGTCTTCCCCTTAGGGCCTTTGACAAGTGTTGACTCATGGAATTGATTGTTGATCCACGTAACCTTATTGGGCCCAAAGGAAAACATATCAAACAACATGATAACCCTAAACACATCAAATAACTTGTTTGGTGCTACTTATATTTATAGAAATATAATAACGTCATTCACATATATGTTTGTTTGATTATAGATTTGTGTCTATAACATGGTTTATCTAAGGTTAATGATATGAGATTCCTTAATTCAAAAATAAATAAATTTGATGTTATTTCTATATTAGATTGT